>BROE01000016.1:6188279-6280295 GCA_036571765.1 Plecoglossus altivelis
CCACCCCCTCCCCCCACACACACCCCCAGCAGCCGCTAGTTTTTTATGTTCATCTTTGTTTTCATAAAAACCCTTTTGTTTGTTTCGTTCTCCCTTTTAAAAGTCTCGTCCCACATTTGCCTGGCTCAGACTAAACATCCTCTGAGCCCTCTTAAGGCTGTGTGGGATTCAACAAGTAAAGATAATAATAACCGTATTAATCATAACAATGATAGAGTCGCCTTGTAGATGAGACCACCCAACCATTTCCATTTTCTTTCTGTTCCACTGGTCTGGATCTCTTTGAGAGAGTTTTATGGTTCTTATTCTACCCAGCAATTCCATCAAGCTGGTGAACCTGTGTTCCATCTTCATAAGCACATGGCTAACAGCTGCCGGATTCATACATTTGGTAAGTTGCCGGGCGGGAAAGGGGTAACGGGAGGTGGGTGGAGGTGGGGAGGGGTCCGGGGCGGTGCTTAGTTGGGGAAAGTGAAAAGGAGGAGCTGACTCCTAAATCTGGTCCCAACACAACCTCCAGCTCCTTGGTCTCTTTGGACGTAGGCAAATTGGAAGAAGCCCTTTTGGCGGGACTGGGGAAGGAGGGGGGGGGCGATCTGATCGCCCCCTTCCCCGCCCCCACCCCCCACGTCCTGGTTCTGGTGTGCCGGCGCCCGAGGGGCGAGGTGCTAGGGGTTGTCTTTGGACTAGGTAGCAAAAGGGTGTTTCCATGTGATGGTGAAGACATAGGTGCGCTTTCTTCCCTTTTTCCGTTCTTTTTCTTTTGATTTGACATAAAACGCAGATCAACACACATCCTCTTTCTGTTTCTGCCAACTGCCGGCTCAGAGTACCAGTACATTTATGTCGATGGCGCCACCTAGTGAAGCAGCACAGCATCATAGCCTGCAGGAGAACAGTAGTACCACTAGAGGGTAGCATAACCCCAAGAGCTACACTAATGCTTCCTGACGTCTCAGAATAAAAGCATGAAGATTTAAGGACTGGATTCGATCTAACCTGTACTACAGCAACACTGTCTTATGCACTAATTGTAGTCGACAAAAGTCGGCCAGTAGTGTATGCGTGCGTGAATGAGTGAGTCTAAGAAAATGTGTGCGTTGAGTGAATGTGCAACAAAGACAAATTTGATCTGACGTATATCTGACTTGTACCCCATCAAAAATCCCCCTCCCCCCTCCTCCTTCCTCCTCATTCTAGGTGGAAAACTCAGGGGATCCTTGGGAAAACTTCCAAAATTCCCAGTCGCTTTCATATTGGGAATGTGTCTACTTGCTGATGGTCACTATGTCCACAGTAGGATACGGGGATGTCTATGCAAAAACCACCCTGGGACGCCTGTTCATGGTCTTCTTCATCCTCGGTGGTTTGGTAAAAGAAACACCTTTTTTCTGCCCCCTTCTCCTCTGCCCCCCCCCCCCCTCCTATGTCCTGCCTGATCCCATCTTCACCGTAGATAGCCCATTGTCAAATAGACGCCGTGTAAAGACGCGTAAAACTTCTTGTGATTTTGAATGTATTTTAGCGTACGGAATGTTACATAGAACTGTTTAGAAATGCATCGTTGCATTATTATACTGTATGATTCTGATATATAGATATATATATATATAGATAGATGCTGTACATGCTTAAATTGGCCCACTGTGTTGTATATGTGGACTGTAGTATGTAGCTACTGTACTCCCTTGCCCTCAGTAGGAATTGCGTTAAAGAAGTAAAATAGCAGTATAAGTAAAGGATTTTGTGCTCTAGTCTGATAATGTTGTCGTTCTCTTGAAAGCAGTTTTTGCGGTTTCAGGACACACTCTTCCCCTTCCTCTCGTGTCCCTTCCCACAATTCCAACAAACACTGTGGCAGGAAGATGAGGCCTAGGCCAGCCTGAGCGTTACCACGGCAACGGCAGCCTCCCCCCCCCCCCCCCGCTTTCCACACCTCTTTGCTTTCTCTCACCCGCTCCCCCCACCTCAGACACACCTCCTAAATGTGGAGCAAGTACAGTCA
This sequence comes from Plecoglossus altivelis, assembly GCA_036571765.1. Classification (NCBI taxonomy): domain Eukaryota; kingdom Metazoa; phylum Chordata; class Actinopteri; order Osmeriformes; family Plecoglossidae; genus Plecoglossus; species Plecoglossus altivelis. The sequence goes on from BROE01000016.1 coordinate 6,190,285, forward strand.
GTGCGGCTCTGCGTTTTCGATCAGAGTAGAACAATGTAAACTGCAGATAGCCTCCAGATGTTTGTGTGCACACGCGTGTGCGAAGTATTTGGCGAGAGAGTAGCTAAGGAGACAGCATACGATGATCAAGGATACATCAAGTAAGATATATATGATTATTAGAATCCAGCCCCACTTCGTTTGACTCGAGACAGAAGTAAACCAGGTCCTCTTGTCAGGAGAACAGGCTGCTCATTTCTGCAAAATGCATCCAGCTCATTTTCTAGCCCTTCAAATGAGTCTTAATGTGTTTTGCAGCTGTGGACCGTCAGGTCGGCCTATTCACATCAACCTGCCACATCTTTTGTGTTTGTTGGACAAAACATGGCACATAGGTATTTTTACCCGTCTCTCCGCTAAACCAAGATGCCTTGGGTGCTAGGCACAGATTGACTATTTGTCAGCTGTGGCAATTTTTATGCTCTCCTCCCTCCTCCCCTCCCAAACCCATGACCCTTAAAAACTGGGGTTGTTTTTCCTTAAGAAAGACATTTCTACTTTTTTCTTCTCTTCCCCCGAAATTCCGATAATTTCTTTTAGCTATGAAAATTTGGAAAGTAGGCATACGAATCTCTCCTTTTGTTCTCGTTAACTTTTAAGGTCTGGGAACTTTGAGAGAGGCTGTTTGGCACTTCTACTCCCCAGTTTTTCCCACATTTGCATATTTCTTTGGTATGGTTAAAATCAATATCTTTTTTTTTGATCTCCCTCAGAAATCTGTTTGGATTTAAGCGCCAGCTCCCCTTCCACCCTCTCAATGGCTTTAGTCTCTTCTTTAGTCTTTTCTTCTGTCTCCTATCTTCTCCTTAGGCCATGTTTGCCAGCTACGTCCCTGAAATCATAGAGTTAATAGGAAACCGCAAGAAATATGGTGGTTCCTATAGTGCGGTTAATGGGAGAAAGTAAGTATTCCTGATGGTTCTGCTGTTTCCTGTCCACGGTAGAACCCTCTCTGCATGCCTTCTTCTTGTTTCTGTTCCATGCATGTAGGCCATGTTTGCTCGCTACGTGCCAGAAATTGCTGCTCTCATCCTTAATCGGAAGAAATACGGAGGGAGTTATAACTCGACACGAGGCAGAAAGTAAGTCCAAATCCAGACAAGGTGTGGTTATGTGACTCAAGTACGCCCCCCCCCCCTCAGGTTTAGCATTGGAGGGGGGAGTTGGTACCCAATGCTGTGTAGAATATTTAAGTAGAAATGGGAAGTCACATTGCGTGACTGGAGACCTTGGCCATTTGGACACATGTCCATGCCCCTTTTACTCTCTCTCTCTCTCTCTCGCTCTCTCTCTCTTTCTCGCTCTCTCTCTCTTTCTCTCTCTCTCTCTCTTTCTCTCTCTCTCTCTCTTTCTCTCTCTCTGTCTCTCTCTCTGTCTCTCTCTCTCTCTCACACACACACACACACCCACGCTCACACTCTCTCCTCTCCTGTCTTCTCTCGTCTTCTCCCATCCTCTCGCTCTGATTCGTCTTTTGCCTCCTTCGTGCTCCGGCCCTCTAAGGTCTCTCTCACCTTTCTCTCTTCTCTTCTCTTCTCTTCTCTTCTCTCTCCCCCCCTCCTACTCCTTCGCGCTCCTCCCTCCCTTCTGCGCCATATCTTTCCTCTCTTTACTGAACTCTCTCTGTTCCCTCAGTCAGTGCTTACCTGAAGTCATTTGTTTGCTGCTCAGTTTCCCTTCTTTTCTTTGACACATCCTATGTGCTGCATTTTAATTTTTCCTCTCTAAACTAGAGCTTTCATGACTATATTATTACTGTATATATTTAGCGGACATGTATGTGATGGGTGATAATTTAAGTGTATAGCCATCAACAGTCTGTTGTGTCTATTGCTAAATGTGCCCATAGCCAATTCAGGCCATCCAGTGATCTAGCCCCTCCACAAATGGCAGTCGCTCTCTAAGGATGAATTTGCATTATGATGCACAACTGCGAATGCACTAGTCATGAAACCCCTACCATATACTCAGACGAGAAAAAAAAAAAGTTTTTAATCTCCACAAGAAAGTTGGAAAAAAAAAGACTAAATCCGCAAGTGCATTATTATTGGTGGTCTTAAAAGCATCATCAATCTCAATGACCGTTGCCGGATACGATTTCTTTTCTTGTTTCATTTTGCTTGCGTCCGTTTGCATGTCATGCTTTTTGTTTCTCTTCATGTGGCGTCATCTCTGGCATGTCCTCTCAGACCTGAGATATCCGCTGGCTCTTTCTCCATCCAAGGATTCTGTGGTTACCCTGAGGAAAACCAGCTTCCTGGTTTTCTGTCACTGCCAGCCCATTGCATCATCACTGTGTGACTTGGCTCTGACAGCTAGCATCATCACTGCTTGACATGACTCTGGCCCTGATCTTCAGTCAGCTCCCACACCCTGAATGCTGGACGCCTCGCTCCCATTGGAGGCTCTCGATTGCTTTTTGGCTTGCATCGCCCGCTTGGTTCTTGGTGCCCGTCTGGTTTCTATCTGTTTGTGTGGCAGTAGTGGTTGTCTTCAGAGGCTGTGACCTGTTTGAGTGGCCTCCCAGACAGAGTATGTCCTGAATGCAGCTGTGTGTGTATTGTGTTGTGTTGTGTGGTGTGTGTGTGTGTGTGTTGTGTGTGTGTGTGTGTTTTCCTACAGGACTACTCAGTACTCCTCCCATGCTGGCTCAAACCCTACTGGTCATCGCAAAAACAGACCTAGCACAGTGGATCCAGCTCAGTGTAGTCATCCTTTCCTCCCTCAATTTTTTTTTCCCTTTCTCTCTCGGCCTCCCCGTCCATCGCCCTCCCTGTCTACATCCTGTCCCCTGTCGGTCCACTTCCCTGGCTGTCAGCGTCCCAGTCGGAGGCCAGGTCCTCCCAAGCCCGAGGTGGAGCGAGGAGCGAAAGCCCCCCCCCCCCCCCCCCCCCCCCCCCCCCCCCCCCCGAGAACTCTATATTGTTCTGCATTGTCAGCGAGACAAGATTGATGAAATGTTATGGTTGGCGGCCGCCTTTTCGCGCCTGGTGTTGAGAGAAGGGTTTGTGAAAACGGCAGACAGGCCCTCCCCCACGTATCGCCCCCCCCCCCCCCCGCCCCCCCCCCCCCCCCCCATGCCAAGGCCATGCAGAGAGCTCACACAGTACATGTGCTAGCATTTAGAGGTTAACAGCATCCAGTTAAACCTGCCTCAGGGGGTCACGAAGCGGTACTGCGTTCTTTTGCGTTATCGCCGAAAAAAAACGCCGGCCGTTCCCGAAACGTTGGCGCCGCGTGCCAGATCCTGACACTGCCGTACACAAACACGTTAGTCATGATGGTTTATTCAAGTTTCGCATGTCTGGTACAACGGTTTACGCCATTCTCATCACTAACAGATGGGAAAAAAAAGATGTATATAATGAAATTACATTACCAATACTGAAATTATTTCTGGATATTTACAAACAAAAGGGACATGTTAGGAACTCGTAATTGACTTATTACTAATGGCGCTTTGAAAGCAATGGACCCATGACCATGCTGCAGTTGCCTCTGAGGGTTGTTGAGCGTCTGAGTCACGGTAGTTCGGCTGTTCTGTTTCTCTGCTCAGCGTAGCGTGCGCTCGCCAACGCCGTGGCAGAACTCTGGGCTGCGTTGGCTGACGGCACAAAGGCGAGCGTCCTGTCAGCTCTCCGTTGGCCCCCGTGGTTTCCATTTCGGCTCCCTGGTTTCCATTACGGCTCCCTGGTTTCCATTAGCCCCCAGTGGAACGGAGAGGCTGGCCTGGAAACTGTTGTAGACCCTGGCCTGAACCCTGGCTTGCACCTCCTGTCTGGGAGCCTTGTGTAGGCCCAGGAGGACACGAGCCTTCCTGAGGTGTGGAGCCCTGTGAACTGTCAGTCTGCTTCGGTCAGTCTACTTAACCCTAAACAGATAATCTAAGGCGTTCCGTTTGGCTGTGGCGTTCTCTGGAGACGTGCGCGCACGTGTTTGGGATTGAGGACCGAGTATAAGTGATCTCCGATGGTATAACTATCACCCCTGATCTCTTATATATATGAATGTATAAGCATTCATATGAATAAAACATTTCCAGGCAGGGCTCAAGTGACTAGAGCTGTTGCACAAAACCACCATTTTAACCAGAAACATGGTTTCTAATGTGTCTTTTGGGGCTAGACGAATTGAAATGTCCTATTTGATACAGGTCCTTCATCATCTAACAATAGGCCCTTCTTAAGCCTGTCCGTCTTGGTAAAGAACTGTTTTTAAGGTTTCATATCTGAGACATGTACTTCTCCAGGACTGCATGTAGGTTATTTCCATGTTTCCAAGATACTGCACTGGACACTGGCTGGTCTGGCCAGGATGACTCAAACAAGGATTTGAACCTTGGTCACAGTATGTCACTGCCACTGGTTGTAAGGATTAGAGCAGTATGGCTGGTTGCGTGACCTCTGTTGCTAATGTCTGAGCTGTCCGTTGCGTGTGCGTGTGTCTGGAATGTTCCCTGACCTGACCCCGAGCCAGTGACATGCGGTGTTGACTCGCTGCATGTCCCCTGATGCATGCTGAATGACACCGCCTGTATACTCCAGTGAGATTCTCTGCACCTTGTGGTGAGAGCTGTGGTGTTTTGTGAAATCTTCCATTTTCTTTTGTATTTTGTATCACCGTACTTGTACTCTTCACTTTAGTATTATTGTTTTATGCCTACAGTGGGGGGGACAAAAATAAACAAGCAGGATTTCACTTATTTTTTGGAATGCAAATAGTAATTGTATTTAATCCCAGCCAAGCCGTTAGATTACCGTAATTGTAGTACAATATGCTATTGTTTCTAGATTATGCTGGCTTGGCACACAGTTAAAATGAATCCATCTTTAAATTGTCTGAGGCGGCACTGCACTCTCAATGATAGTTTCCCCGAGTGGCGTTAAGGGTCACAGGAAGACAGTTTGTGGCACCGTCAAGCTCTCTTCGTATATTATCCATGTGGAGACTTGAGGTCTCAGATTCATGTGTGTGTGTGTGTGTGTCTGTTATGTTGCCTAAATGCAAACCCTCAAGAAACCAAACTATGCTGCCCAAATCCCCTGTTTTCACTCTCGATATCTAAAGATGACATCTGGACATTGGGGAGTAGGAAAACATGAATGATGTTTTTGTCTCCTCAAATGAGAGGCATCTTTTGCCAATAGTCGCTGGCTTTCCACTAAGACCACAGCTCATCAAGTGAACCCGCGGTTTGTTCATCTCAGGACAGCCTGCGCCAGCCATCCAATCACCACCGCTTGTTCCAAGCTTTCAGGATGGAGACGACATCTTTGACGGCCATTTAGTTTGACAGCAGCCACGCCCTTTCCCCATCCAGCCCATAGTTCCAGCCTCACCTTGCCAAGTCCACTTCAGCCTACCTCCGCCTGCCGGTTCATGGCAGAGCAATAAACGATCTGGACTTTGGACGTCATCCTCAAACAGTTATAGACTTATGTCTCTTTCCCCCTCACGACATCTGTGAATTCCCAAGATTTCCGCAGCGGGAGTTGAAATGTGCATCTTTACCCAGAATGACAACATTGTTTTTTGGGGGAGGGAGGAGAGGCTTGTTAGAACAAATCTTGCCGTATGATAAGGTCTTTCTTAAATGGTGATCGGACACCATGACAGATGTTAGGGAGTTGCTGTAGAAACTAAACAATGTTCCCTCAAGTACTGGAGCCCTCAAGCAGTTGCATATCTTTTAGGTGTAGGATTAAAACATTGTCAATATGCACAGTCTTACAAACCATAATGGACTGAAAAGGTTGGCACTTTAATTCTACTCTCGAAGGAACTTGATTGATAGAGTATGTCTGGGACTCTCACTCTGGGTTTGACTTGGCTCAGTGACACTGTTGAATACCTGATTGATCGTTGAGCCAACCTCCGGCAAAATGTTAGATAGCAGCTTGCTCTTTCAGGGTTAGTGGGATGAGAGCGTAGCGTTGGTGTAAGATATGCTTAACATACATGGGTGGATAATGACATGGGTCATCGTTTATCCGGATTTGAAATGGTCTCCCAGCTTCTATCAAGTCCGAGGTTTAAATGTAATGATCTGCTTACTAAACGAAGATGCCACCTGCCTCCAGTCCTCACAGTTGTAGCATTGCAAATGTGGAAAGCATCGTAGATACTGTTAAAAGACCTTTTCTCCACTTGAATGAACTAACCTGAACTGACCAGGTTCCGTCGAGTTTTTCTGTCCAGCTTTTTCTTCTCTTTCCTTGGAGTTCTCCGTCACCACCTGACACCGGGAACCAAGGAACAGACAAGGACATGACGTCCCCTCGAAAGCTCACGATATCCGGCCTTCTAGAAACTTCCCATCCTGCCAAAGAAGCGTCCAAAAGCCTTCAGTTCTATATACAAGAACTTCAGCCACATACTCGGTTCACTTTTAGTAGCTGTTCTGCATAGAAGAGAGTGTCTGTGGATAAATACGTGTATATCAATCTGAACTTAACTCAGAGAAGTGGCTTGGCAAACGGGACAGTCCTCCTTTCAGAATGGATGACAATCAAAGCTAGCGGGCGCTGTATGATTACATATCCTCACTGATTAAGATCTCAACGTTTGATTGAACATGTCGAGCAGAATCGAAGCCATTTTCATTACAATGCAGACGAAAATCTTTACTTTTAATGGGAAAGGGATGAAAGAAGGAAGCCGTAGCCAGTTGTTTTCCCAAAGAAACGTAAATGGTTGTTTTTCCGTGGGCGTGCTTTGCTCCTTGACTGTTCTGATCTCGGAGCTTGCCAGAGTGATTTCTGTTACCCACTCAAGATAATTTCTCCCCCCCCCCTCCTCCTTTTAGGCACATTGTGGTCTGTGGTCATATTACTCTCGAAAGTGTCTCCAACTTCCTCAAAGACTTCCTACACAAGGACAGGGATGATGTCAATGTAGAAATTGTTTTTCTCCATAAGTAAGTGCATTTTCCGTTCTTCAGCTTCCTCCATCGCACAGCAAATGTGGCTTGGATGCCAAATAATGATGACTTTGAAATGATGGACATACAGGCCGTGATAGTTTGTGTGCATTGACTCTTACTCCCCTATGTCTGTGTTAGTATTTCCCCTAATCTTGAGCTGGAAGCCTTGTTCAAACGCCACTTTACCCAAGTGGAATTCTACCAGGGATCTGTTCTCAATCCTCACGATCTAGCCAGAGTGAAGGTACCGTCTACAGTATACTTTGAATGGTCTGTTCAACCATAACAGATTCAATGTCAGGATTTTGCTTTGTGATGTCCAACTGTTATGGGATTAGCAACCCCAGTCATTCACATCTAAAAATTGATATTTTGGCGTGCGTGTTTGTGTCTTTTTGTTTGCACCATGCGTTTTCTTTCTGTATTTATTCTTCCCTCCTTGTGTAGATTGAGTCGGCAGACGCCTGTCTCATCCTGGCCAATAAATATTGTCCAGATCCCGACGCAGAAGACGCCTCCAACATCATGAGGTACTTGATTCGCTCTAACGGGGAGCAGGCTCGTACCTCCATCACTCTGCTCTTCCCCAGTAAATCCATCAAAGCCGCAGCTGACACGTTTCATTTGGGAGGCGGTTCAGACTTGTTTCATGATCGACTCTCCAGACCTGCTCACCCACACAGGTTCTGCTCTTTCAGGGTTATATCCATCAAGAACTATTCCCCAAAGATTCGGATCATTACTCAAATGTTACAATACCACAACAAGGTAGGATGTGCATCAAATGCAAGAATGTAACTATGAATATGCCGTCTTAATAGGATTGCGCTGTGTGCTTATGAAGAACCCAGCGATGATGGTATAGTTTGGAATGTTTTGATGGTTTCCGTGTGTGTGTGTGTGTGTGTGTGTGTGTGTGTGTGTGTGTGTGTGTGTGCGTGCTCCAGGCTCACCTGTTAAACATTCCGAGCTGGAACTGGAAGGAAGGTGATGATGCGATCTGCCTGGCAGAGTTGAAGGCTGGCTTCATTGCCCAGAGCTGCTTGGCACAGGGCTTGTCCACTATGCTGGCCAATCTCTTCTCAATGAGGTCCTTCATCGAGGTAACCCTGGACCTACCTCATAATAGTTCCTCTCCCGCAAACCTAACGGCCACAATACTTCGTCATACAGCATATAGACGTTAAGACACGAGTTTGATTTATTGAGGATGGAAGTTTTCAAACTCACATCTTGAGTAGAAGCTGAGTAAGTTGTCTATTAGACAGGTGGATGACTGGCTGTCAGGCCTGTCCAATGATATCTGATATAATCTTGGCACCCAACGCAAAAAAAAAAATAGTGATTGGCTACATGAAAGAACTGCTCGCATGTCATAAAAATGATGGATAGGTTTATAATGACTAGACTAATGGGCTGTTAGGGGAACATCTGCAGCCCATATTTTTAACTCTACCAGAGAAAGAGACCAAAAAAATGGACAGCCTGTGTATAACTACTGTATGGATGTGAAGCACTTAAACAACCAACATAGAAATGACTAGATGCTGTCCAACATTTCATTTTGGAAACTTTTTTAAGACTGCCCACTACAGTGGATACACATCTATTAAAAAATTATAATGCATTCTGATATACTTCAATATTAAAATGGAAAGCATTATATTAAATAGCATTGATTATAGTGGTTTTCTTTAGTTAGTTTGATCCTATAACAGCCAATCATAAAACTATGCCGAGCTCATTTATGCAGCTTGTACCCAATTTACTGTGGCCAACTGGTGATTTACTGAACAAACAAACAAAGCAATAATGGGATGCCCAAACCATATCGTCATCTGTTTGTTGTGCAATGATGGCATATGGTATTTATTATAAGTGTTTGGCTCCAGAAAGCCATTATCGAAACGATCAGCATGAAATGATTATGAAGCTATAGCGTCTAGTCTGTGATCTAGACTATCCACTGTGTTTCGGTCGGGAATGTCAACGAAAGTGTAATTACAGCCCTCAGTTATATAATTTTACCCACATTTTCGAGTCCCGACTCTAAATAACTTGCGTAAACATCCAGAAAGAGGGGAAATCTGAACATCTGTTTTGGTGATGGGTGATGTCGTGAGCATAGCCTTGTCTTTTGTGTACTGATCGTCAAGCAAAGTGTTGAAGCAGGGAAAGTGTATGATATGGTCAGCCAGACACTGGGGTGGTTGTAGACCCAACAAGTCTGCTTAAAGTGATAACAGTCTGTGACAAAGACTGCTTAAATCCAGTCACTCCCCACCCAATGACAGCAGCCTGGTCTCAATACAGTCTATATACTCACATAAAAAAAAAAAGATTGCTCTTTCCTGTCACACCTAAACCTGTGTTTCTACAGGAATTGAGAGACTCTATATGTTTAGACATGCATTGTTTCCTCGGTACCTGGCTCCGTTTGATAAGTGCTCGCTCAACGAGACAGCTCTTCTGTGAGAGCAGAGATTAGGATGAAGCTATTCAGAAGATATCAGAGGGAATCAGGGGCTGGGAAGGGGACATGCACTTGTCCATTTAAATGACACCCAGACTGGTATTTATCGAGGACCACCATAAGAAAGCTATTGCGTTAATACCAGTGCACTGTATGGATGAACCAGCGGAATGTCAAGGCATGCAAGAGTCTATTGGCAATGGAGAGAAATAGCTCTAGATCTCAATGCTAATCACTTTCAGAAAAAGGGGATTCTGTTATTCATGGTGTGCCTGCTAATTAATAAGCAATTGTTAATGAAGCAGAATTCAGAATAAAATAAAAGTAATGAAACTATTTCAAAAGTAAACAGACTTGGAACAGCGTTCAAAGGCAGCTATTTTCTTCTGGCCTTCAGATCGAGGAGGACACATGGCAGAAGTACTACTTGGAGGGAGTAGCTAACGAAATGTACACAGAGTATTTGTCCAGTGCCTTCGTTGGTCTCTCCTTCCCTACGATCTGCGAGTAAGTATCACTTTGCTGGTCTCTCCTTCCCTACGATCTGCGAGTAAGTATCACTTCCACGAAAACCCAGCGAGGCCCTCCGAAGGAAGACGGCAGGACCAATGTTGGAATGTAGAGATCAGTACCGTACTCTCTATTGAATCCATGTGGGACGTGATACTGTAAGATGCACCTGAGTGGCAAAGCAGCACTTTGGGGGGTCCAGTGTAACCTTGTGACGGTTTCTGTGTGTCCTACCAGGCTCTGCTACGTCAAGCTGAAGCTGCTGCTGATCGCGATCGAGTACAAGTCAGAGCAGAGAGAGAGCAGGTTTGTGACGGCACATTCGGTCTGCTTTCCTGCTGGCCACCCTCTCACCCTGCACACACCTTCTCTGAAACGTATATCAACATATAGCAAGTCCGACAGTCTGTTATTCAGATAACTCTCTTCTGGATGCTAATGTAGCTGTGTGGTTCTACTTTTGTATGATTTAGTTGGTCCATTGTGAATGAAAGTGCTTTGACTGACACAATGCAATGAAGACTTCTCTTACATATGTTTTTTTTTTCCTGTCGATTTAAAGAGGTGTATTGTTTAGATTACAAAAACTCTATTCTGTGATCCTCAATCATGTTACTCCATTTCAGACACTTTCTTTGCACCCTTTTATAACCACTAATGGGATATACTAATATACTGTGCCACTGTAGTATACTCAAATATATACATACATGTACATATGTATATGTAAATAACAATTAACAACAAATTCATATGATTTTCATTACATCTATTTGCCAAATCCCACCCACCCCTTCCCTCCTCATCTTTCTTTTCGCACACTAACTAGGGCTGAACTAATACATTTGTTTTTAAATTAAGAAAAAGGACACCTTCGACTTCAAATGCCGAATGTTGACTTGAAACATGTCCATGTGATTTGATCAGATCTTCCCTTAGTGGCCCTATTGCTATAGATCCTGTTTGCCTTGTGCTGCAGTTCAGCAGTTCTTTAGTCTCTTATTGAGATACAATTATATACCAAATGTACATACACTATGCTGTCATATAACATTACCCTTGATCATGAAGCAGCATTTAAAATGCTTATCAGACAAAAATGTACCACATTAATATGGCACATGCTTTCTTTACTATTGTCACACAACTCAAGTGTTGTTTGATGATGATGATGATGATGATGATTATTGGCATTTAAGATACCAAGCCCTTCAAATGAATGATGGCTTCTACCACATGCTCTCCAGATATCACAAACAGAGAACATCCTTAACATAGTCATGAAGGCACAACAATATTTTACTTGGACATGATCATTTTCTTTTTCTTTTCTCTCTCCTTTTATGTTCATAACCACTGTTTGATTTGAGGTTTTTTCTTGTTGTTTGCAGAAGCCGAAAGCGGTATGCCCCCCTCTACTATACCTTACTTCCAAAGTTCTGCCCTCTCTCCACCACTTTAGAGCCTCTGAAGTTTTTCAGAAGGATATTTTTTCCCCAAACCCTAAATCCCAACAACAGGCCAATTTCTGACTATTTTTCTCATGGTGTTCCTTGTGCCTAATGCACTAACTTCTTTGCAGGCAGAGAGGATAGTTCAATTTGAATGTTTGTTTACTCGTTTCTTTGTCTTCTGTGTTGTCGGTTTGTACTAAGCTAACCCTCACCTTTTCCATCTTTATATTCCCTTTTGCTTTTCATTTCAGTCATTTTTGTTGTTGTCTCGGATGTCCTCTGTTTTGATTTGTATTTCTTCTCGGTTTTATTTCTGTGTTTCAGTTGTTATCCTGTGTCAGCTTGGCCAAAACTAATGGTTTTATCCTTAGTGCTTTTTCGTCATCCAAACATTTCTTTATTTTTCAAAGATGGGCAGTTTTTTTTTATTCACAAATTTGAATTAAGGGATGCATTACTCGAGATTGTTTACATACAGTATGTTTCCACCCAGATATTGTTTTTTAGGTAAACGTATTAACCCTTTGTTTTGGTCACATTTTGGCCAAAATGTTGAATCTGGATAAGTGACTGTTCTAGTGGACAGTGATAGATGCAATAGCATGTCTTAATAATGTAATGGTACCAAAAGTATTTTGGCATCCAGTGTCAGATTAAGACATGGTGTTGTGAGCTTTGGATAACTTAAATTATATCCAATGATTGAGGTTAATAATGGTCCATGTCATATGAGTGATGAAAATATTTTTGCATTTCATCTTTTCCTTAGTGCTGTGTGTCCATGTCTATATATGTTTGTGTGAATGTGTGCCATTCTGTGCGTGCGCGTGTGTGTGTGTGTGTGTGTGGGGTTGGGGTGCGTGCACGAGCGTGTGCGTGCGTGCGCGAGCGTGTCAGTCACCATGTACTCCATATCAATGTGTCTCTGAGTAGATGTTCTTAAGTGAGGTCACTTCCTGTCAGTTTGGTGTTTAAGAAACAGTCCAACTGCACAGAAGTTACTGCAACAGTTTGCATCTACGTATTTGTCCCTTTACCTGTACGGCAGTGGCAACAGCACTCTGTCTTAACTACTGTCCTCTTCATGCTGTTTGGTGACTGCATGCAGTGCCGGTCTTTCACTTGAACGGAGTAAAGCTTGCCTTGTTGCTCAGAATTTGAGGTTGGTATTCATTCAGACATGATCGGACCAAATTAAGATTGATCAAGCTTTCTGCTTAATCCACAAAATTCTCGTAAACCCGTACAATCTCAGATTTGGGCAGCAATGTGTGTGAATTTGTGTTAGCTTTTTTATTTATTGTATGATGCACTGAAAAGCATGTATGTTTTTTTATGGGAGGGGGTGGGGGGGCATTCAATCTAACATAAAGCCAAGCCGTCTTACTAATGCTTTATAGTAGATCCAATTGCCCTCTGACTGAATTTTCTTTTCAAAATAATCTGTTGCTGTAAAGCCCAGAAGAAAGATGGATCTTGCTCAGACCCGGTCCAAGACCTAGCAGTTCACTAGAGTTCGGGCTTTATTGCCATCGTTTCACAGCGCCAAGCGCCTCATTCGTCCAGTTCAAAGACCGACGATTGTAGCCGGTACAAAATGATCCGCAAATCCCTGAGATCGTTCAGGTAAACGTGTGCGAGTTTAAAGACAGCGAGTATCCCCTCTCTTTCATCTGGGCTCCTTGGTCAGGGACAAACGTTCTGCGTGTTTCCAGGTGTGTTTTAATGTTTCAGTCTCTAAGTTTGCACTCCTATCATTGATGATTCCTACCTCCAGGTAACCATTAATGAGCAGAGTGTGTGTGTGTGTGTCTGTGTGTTGTTTCACGCTTGTTCTAGTCTAATTAACGGGGAATGATACAGCCAGTCTTAAAGTTCCCAAGCACCCTGCGTCAACTAAAACACCAAGTTAGCCTTAACAGTGAATACTTCCACTGTACAAAAGAGCACTTTATGGTATACTCTTGTTAATCGGAGCCATATAGCATGTACATCACTTATTTATTCAGTTTATTCAATCTGCTATCACATCTGTTAGTATTAGAACCTGCTCAGCCATATAGGATGGTGCAATGCCACGACTAGACATACATGCTACAGAATGTTATGGATGCATATCAATTCTGGTCATCCAAAATGGAAAGAAATATACACCGTCCGTGTCTTTTTTGGAGGTTAAACCGCTGTAGTATTTGACATGTCAGTACTTTCTTATAGTAGTGAGAGCTGTTCATTCCCTTGCATTCCACTGTTGAGTACTCGTAACCCACGGAAACATCCTACAGTACCTCAACAATGTCCCCCGTAATACCACGACGTCTGTTTGGAAATGATTGGATCGGAATGCAGAGACTGAAACGACTCCATGATGACAATTTTAATTCTTTTGCCTCCCCTCTCTGATTCCATCCCCCAAGCCAAAGTAAAGAATTAAAATTGACCGAAACACTCATGATTTTTATTTGTCCATCTGTTGTGAGCGGTCTGAGGAGTGACCAGGGAGAAACTGTGTTTCTGTTTTGTTTCGTAAAGACTAACCGCTCGTCTGTTCGCCTCACACCACACCGAGTTCACCCCGCTCAACCACCAAAAACACACCGTAATTGCCAGCACCCAATCATATCTGGCCATTTCAACCCACTGGCTCCGGTAGCTTTAGAGAAAGGTTCCCGACAATGTGTGTGTACCATTCCTCTTGATTAGCACGTCTTGAGTGTGAGCCGGTGGCGGGCCCGCGTTTTAACGAGCGCTGTGGCGTGTGTCTCCCTGAATACCCAGCATTCTCATCAACCCGGGGAACCACGTCAAGATGCAGGAAGGAACTCTGGGGTTCTTTATCGCCAGCGACGCCAAAGAAGTCAAGAGGTAAGGAAGGACACGGGTAAATTGAACACAACTTCCTGTGGCTCTCTGGTAGAAGACCAATGTTTATACAGGAGCACATATGGCAGATAGGATTGGGCTGCTACCTGGGGGGCTCCGCCAAACTGGCTCTGAGTCCGTGACTGAAAGTGGAACGGAAGGTTATAACGCCTTGAAAAAAAAGGTGAAAGTTAACACATTTTTTTGTTGTCGTTGTTCTTCAGAGCCTTTTTCTACTGCAAAGCTTGTCACGATGACATCACGGATCCCAAACGTATCAAAAAGTGTGGCTGTAAACGACGTGAGTACGCTGTGTGCCCAATCCCCGCCCCTTCCACCCCCCCCACCACCAGACTCCTCCCACCTCCCGCCCCCAACACCTTTCATGTATCTCTTTCTCAATGGACAGTACTTAAGATGACTGCATCCTGATACTGTGTAATATCTCTCCCTGTTTCTCAAAAGACAGGCCACTCACAGTGATACTGATGCTTGCCATAATATCCAGTTGAAAATGAATGTCCCATGAAATGATAGAAATCACTGTTAAATATGTTCAACCATAACCCCAGTTTTTCATGGAGGTGTTATCCACAATCAATATGTTAATTTTTTTTATTTTGTGACAAAGGTGCAAGTGTAACATGTTACATCTATTTGATTTACTCATTTCACATTTGAATTATTTTGGAGGCTTATGAACAGGGAGGATGAAGAGGTAGATTTAGGCAAAGGAGAGAACCAGAGACCTCTACCTCAGAGAGAGAGTTAGAGGTAGAGGTACCTCAGAAAGAGAGGTAGAGGTACCTCAAAGAGAGGCAGATACAGAGGTACCTCAGAAAGAGAGGTAGAGTTACCTCAAAGAGAGGCAGATACAGAGGTACCTCAGAAAGAGAGGTAGAGGCACCTCCGAAAGAGAGGCAGAGATACAGATGGAAAGGGAGAAGGGGGTGCCACACGTCAGGGCAGAAATGCGAGTGACAGCCAGAGAAGAGGAACGACGTGATTAGCCGAGCAGAAGAGGGAGGCTGTCAGGTCACCATAGAAACCCAGTGACACAGGCGGAGGTAATGACCTTAGTCAGGCGGAAGAATGGCAAAGCACCGATGGGTGACCCCTGCTAAGGGCCAATAAGACCTGACACCCTATTGGCTGGGATAAATCCATCCAAAATGCTTGGATGTCTTTATAACAAGATATTGTCTGTGCTGTGATTGCCAGGAGTAAGGTTAATTGATTACAAAAAGTAGCAATGAATACTTCTTTTTGCCTGCATCCAACTTTGTCTGTTGATGTGGTATTAAAGATTGTGTAGAAACCATGGCTCTTACCTGACCTATATAGTCACTTGTCTAACCGTGTTAGCGGCGGGATAAATAATTCACATGAAATTTCTGCAGATCTAGAAAGGTCAGTGACAATTACAACAAGCAGCCCACGCCCAAACAAACACAGACATTAAAATGGATGCCCCCCCCCCCCCCCCCCCCCCCGCCCGCCCCTATCTCCTCCCTTTGTCTGTGTCATCTCAATTATTCAAACTATGCCCGGCCTAGCCACCAGCCAGAACCACGAACCTCTCTGACTCTCCAGGTTTCACGGTGTCACTGTTTAGCTTTTACAGAGACAAACTAGTTTATCCCATTAGCTTCTTTCATCACCGTTTTTGCCAACAGGGGAGTTGCATTTAGAAATGACATTTCCATTTCTGCAATGGGATCGTTTATTTTTTTTCTTCTTCTGTTGTTGTTCTTGCTTTCTTTCTTTCTGTTGAGTTGTTTCTCATGTTTCTTTATGACCATTGACACACTTTTGATGTATTTCCTCCCTTGCTGCCGTTGGAAAACGCCACTTTATTTTAACCCCTCACTGGTAGTGATTTATTGTGAGTAAAACAAAAACGGGTCCCTTATTACCCAGAGTGCAGTGCGAGTGTTCTTTTCTTTCTCCTCAGCCAATAGTAGAGTGTATCTATGTTGCATGTTACCAGTGTAGCTTCTGCATCCCTCTCCCCGCCTCTCATCTCAACTCTCTTTGTCAGACCAGACCAGAACCCAAACAGCCAGCAGAACCCAAACTCACCGCAAACATTAGAGTCCACGGACGGTCGGTCCAGACTTTGCTTATCTCATGTGACAACCTTCTTGCACTAACAATCTTTAGGAGGAGAGGATTTTGAAACGAAAACTTTTTTTTTCTTTTCCAAGTAAAAACCCAGCTCACCTGAAAAGAACCGATGAGTCCCACAAGCCGCCCCCCCCCCCCCTTCTAAAATGTCCCGCTCCAAAAACGCTCACCCCTTAATGTGGCAAATACATACATAATAACAACAGTCATGGTTTTAATTGAGCCAAGACCAATAAACAAACAAACATTTAAAGCCATCTTCTTAAAGTCTAACTTTTGTGTGCTGCTGTATTTCCCGATAGAGGAACATGTTCCGGTGGGAGTTCTTGCTTTAATTTGAAGCTTTAATAAGCTTGGCTGAAACCCAGTCCAAACAATCTGGTCCACCCCAGCCCCTTCCCCAGTCCCCGCTAGCCCTGCCTAGCCCTGCCTAACCCCACCTAGCCCTGCCTCGCCCCGCCACTCTGGGTCCTCGCCATCTCCTGTCGAGGATCCAGAGATCGCCGCCTGCTTTCAGAATTGAAATGTCACCCCCCCCCCCTGCCGAGCGCATTTCAATTCCAGACAGTGGTTGGGCCTTTTTCGTTTTTTTACTTGGTGCGTTTAAGTGAAAGCCACAGTTCAGATGGCCTGGTTTCTTCAGGGCAAACTGCCGTACCACTAGATGGCCACTAGGTGATGATGTTGTGCCAGATTCATGTCTGTAGAGTAGAGAATTGACACTGAGGTATCTGAAACCTATTTCGCTAGAATGCTATGAGCAACATAACTGTATGTCTCCATCTATGGTTGTGACATTCACAATATAAACACACTATACAATTGTTTGACACTTTGTCTCTCGGTTTAATGATTTGATCACCCTATTAGGTTGCATTTTGGCAAAGAATGTGCATACTGTACTGTATACACATTCTACACATACAAGGTCTTCTTGTGTTCTATTCTTTTCGACCTTAATTCTGTGTGCTGTGACATTGTACATTAACTAAACCTTGAAGACGGTGTGTTTGTGTTTGGTTTCCCATGGTTTCCTCCTTGTTTTATTTATTATTATCATTTTAAATTTCATTCGGAGTTTCAGATGTCATGCGAGTCAACCTTGCTTATCGCATTCTGGCTGAATAGATTTGGTTGTAGTGAGAGAGGACCCAGATGACCAGTGTCTATTTTGGGACCTCGAAGGCCTTCTTCGCACGAGCCCCATTCAACGGGATTGTCTCGATGACTACAGTGTGTTCTGCCACGTGCCAACAGTTCAAGCAAACACTGATAGTTGATCGGGCCCAAAGTTCACGTTGAGGGGTTCTGTGAAGTCTGTCTTCACCTGGGACACGGTAGAGCCGGAGCTCAGGATGTCTTGTGTGTCATGAGTCCAACATGTCATTCTGTCTTGTATTCTCCATCTCCCCCACCAGCCCCACCCCTTCCCACACACCCACACCCTCCCACACATACCCTTCAACATCTCATGGAAAATGTGCAAACACACATGTACTCTGTTCTTCTGAAAGGCCAGCCCAGAACTCTGAACACAGGGCCTCGGCATGAAAGGACAGCCTCACTGCTCGTGTCTATCACCCTAACTGTTTCTGCCCTGTAAACAGTTACTCCCTCCCAATCCCTCAGATCAGCGTTGATGCATGCAGATGAATGCTTCCGAAGCACTTTGCATGCTCTGAACAGGAGTCAGCTGCTCTAGGTGGCCCTTGCACAGGCGGGGCCCCCCCCCTCCCCCCCGTGCTCCCCACTCTCCCCCCTGCCTCGGACCCACGAAATTGGCTTTCTCGTTTGGGCATTCGGTCCATCGCTGTGGACCAGAACTCAAGTCAGCGACAGTGAGGCTCCTGGCCGGTGGGGAGATTGGGGACCAGGGGTCCCAAGTGACCTAGTGGCTCTGCTCAGGGGGGCCTTCACTACCACTCCTTCTGGGGTCAAAGGCTTCACACATGCACACACACGCACGCACACAAAGACTACTACTAATATTATCCATGGGCACACAATCCTATGACAAGTGCATGCATTAAATGATACTATTTCCTCTAAACCTGTACACACACTCTGTCATGCGTGCTAGCCGAACTGAAGCCATCTGGGGGGAGTGTTGTAGTGAAACTACAGTCATGGCCGAGCATGAGTTGACAAGCCTAGGCTGTAGAATAGTGTTATGTCATAGACAGGCTGCTCCAGCTGCATGATGGGATACAGGTACGTGATCCACGCCTTTAGCCTCCACGGATAGAGTGATGTTCTGGATGAAACACTTTTTTTAAAGGTTTGCTGCTGACGACATTGCCCATGCCTCTCTTCCTTTCCTTGAATGCCCTCCTCTCCCTCCCCCCCCCCCCCCCACGCCCCCACCCCTCTTTCCCTCTGCCCCCACTGTCATATTTTGCCTCTTTGACCTGTTATGGCATAATCAAGCCTTAGGACACAGCTTGACCCCTAAAGCCTAGCCAATTAGTTGAAAAAAGATATAATATATAATCCCATGAATAAACATCAGAATTAATCAACAAAAACAAATCAAATATAAAGTCAGCGGATTAGTATCCCTACCATTTGGTCAAAATCATCTACACCGTGCTACTCAACCATTACTAAATGTGAAACGTATCGATATCAACGGTTGATTATGGCACATTTGTGCCTGAATGGCTGGTCCAGTGCGAGGGGGGTCAAGTCTGTGGTTAGCTGGCAGCTAAGGCGTGCACTTATTATCTCCTATGAAGTTACCTTCCGACCTCCCCTGGATGTCTGTTTCTCCTCTTGCCATTAACCTGCTGCTTTTCCTCTTCCTCTCATCCCAAAACATGACTGTAGCCAAGATGTCCGTCTACAAACGAATGAAACTGGCATGTTGTTTTGATTGCGGCCGCTCAGAGCGAGACTGCTCTTGCATGTCAGGCAGTGTACATAGTAACATGGACACCCTTCAGAGGGCCTACCCACTTTCCTCTGTCTCTGTTCATGATTGCGCAACCACTTTACGTGCCTGTAAGTTACACCGCCCAACACATGCTGTTACATGTCTGTGGTGTGCGAGGTGTGTGTAGGTGTACTACGTGTACTGAGGGTACGTGTGTGCGTGCGTGTTAAGTGTTGTCAACGTGGCGTGTTTTGTGAAACGTGACCCCATAGTTGGCATATAGCTGTGGCTTATCTCTGTTAGTGATGACTGATGAAAATAATACTGATAATATTATACTAATACTATTAACAATAATATATTATTATTCATATTATTACAACCATCATATATTATTCCTTATTTATTTGATCATTATTGTTAGTAGTAGTAGTAGTATTAGTAGTAGTAGTAGTATTTATGTGGTGGGTAGTGTCGTTGCTCTGTGGTGCTGCTCAACTCTAGCTGTTAGCTTTGTTGCTAGCTGTTGTGGCATGCTGCATATCAGTCAAGCGGTGGTGTGGTGACAGTGCTATTATGAAACACTTGGTGTTTGATGTGTATTGAACTGTGATGAATAAGATGACTTACAAATGTCCCTGAATGTTTAAAGAGATTGTTGACTGTATGCAGATGAAGATGATTGTTTCCATTATTTCCTTTGACCTTGTTTTGTCTTTCTGAAACGTTTGGGAGAAGCTGCGACAACTCTCTCTTTTGTTTTTGCCAATTTAATTTAAGATCACAGAACTAACCTTCATCCAGGAGCAATAATGATGCTAATGTGGAAAATAGTGTCATTTATCTGAAATTACCTTCTCCTTGCGAGGCTTTCGATCACAATTTGAGGATGAGACTAAATCGTCGTTCAAGTGTCACATAGATTTGCTATGCTATTAATGTGCTAACTGACTGCACAACCAAAGGGAAAAGTTAATGAGGACGGAACTCGCTCTCAGCAACTGTGACTCTGCCACATCCATCCCTGTCTCTTTTACAGACTTAATCCTGCTCGCATCCTTCAACTCTCACTCAGCTGTGTGGCGGCCAGTATGGCTAGCTAGATTCAAAGCAGAAGGGATGGAAGAGAGAGGTAGGGAATGAGTGAAAGGAGTGGTCAGGAGAGAGAGACAGAGAGACCAGAGGGGGAGCTCAAATCAAAGGAGCGTGTCAAGTCTGCTAGTCTACGTTCTTTTTTTTTTGCCTCAAAGTGAGGCGGCGTGCCAATTCTTAGCTAGCTTGCGTGGAGAACAGCGGCGTGAACGTAGACGGCCCCTCCTCTCCCGCTCCTCCTGTGCGGTCCGGAAAGCTGAGGTGGGGTGTGTAGCAGACGCAGGCCTGAATACCAAAGTACAGTTGCACATATCCGATTTCCTTGCCGACGGTATCGCGCAGCGCTCTTGACCGATCTGAATGCCTTCGCCTTAATTAGCGTCCGCCTCCACGCGATGAGACCTTGCACCAATTACCGGCAATTATGTTGCTACTGATTTGTCTTCCCCCTCAACCTCCTTATTGGATTGAAGAAGAAACTCAGTCTTGGATTGGATTTCTTTGACTTTTGAACTAAGTGGGTTTGGTAGGAGAGCCGCAGCGGAGGGTCAGGGAACGATTGTTAGATTTTCTTTCTCGGTTCCTCTGTCTTCTTGACCCCAAGCGAGTCAGATGTTGTTAGCTTCAGTATGACGACTTAATCCGGCATACTTCTGTGCACAAGAACAAGATTTCCTGTTGGAATAGCCCCATTGATTGCTCGGGTAGTGGTTTTCTTTGTTTTCTAGTTTTGAAGCGAGAGCTTTGGATGGAGGCTGAGCCAAGGGTTGGAGGGGAGGCAAGGTAGCCAGAGGCTGGGGAAAGGCCCAGAAGAGATGGGACTATTCTGGTGTGTGGGTGGGTGGGTGTGTGTGTGTGTTTGTCAGGGCAGGGTCCCTTATTCACTCTGACATGGAAATTATGTTTGCATTATCATTTCCCTAGCCCTGCTAGTCCATCACCAAACCTGCCCCGACAGCTCCTGTCCACTAGGCAGCCTTGGTTCCCTCCTCTCCCCTTCGCACTATGCCCCACATGCTAGCTGGCTAGCTTGCTGCCTCTGTGGGCACGGGCAAATCGCAAGCGACAGATGCCAGGGCCAGCGCGGGTCCCTGTTTGAGGGCCAGTGTCATTGGCCTGCCCCGTGGCCCTCCCTGTGACCTTTACCACAGGGAGAGAGAGAGAGAGAGAAAGTCCTGAGGGAACCGAGAGCTCAGATTCCATGACTTGATCCGACTTCCAATACTCACTGCTTTCTTCGTGTCCCTGTAACCTCAGTGATGGGGGGGGGGTCGGTCACTACTTCTGACAGACAGTTGTTGGATAGGTTACGGTTTTGTGGTGAAGACTTTACTTAATCACATCCAGTTCTGTCAGATGTGTGGCATCTGCAGAGGGCGGTCGTTTGAACCGGGCTCTTCGGACTGTTCTGATCGTTTCCGACTGCAAATGTAGATCTTATTGGAGTTGTAAATGGTATAAGCGTGGATTGTACATTACCATTGTAGAGGATGCAAGAGGGCTATGACGATAAAATACACTGATGTACTTGTTGACATCGCTCCCATTCACTCGCTAGAATGATAATGTACAGTCTTGCAATTGTGGAACTCCTTAGTCAGATTTCCAACATCTTAAATCCTGCTGCGTATACGCAATTTTACCTAACGAAGACACGTTTAAAGCATTTTTAGGTACATTCTTCAGTGAAGATGCTGTCAGCAGTGTTTTCTGTTTGGGGAGTTTTGGAGGCTATGTTGGGGTGGATGTGTCTGTGTCTCAGGGTGGGTCTGCCTCTGTCCTGTCTGCAGTCTGGGCTCATATGTCTGTGTGTCTCTTCCAACAGTCAGGATCATTTTTTAAATTGAACACATTTAAAACAATGAATGTTTCCCCCCCCCTACCCAAACCAGCTTGATTTAGTCAACCCTAAATATTTGATTTCAAATTACACCTATAAATATTAGAATTGGATCTTTTTTTTCCACATTACCTAGTTAATAAAATGTGTCCGTTCAGCTCTTTTGAAAAATGATTCTCGGTCGTTGGCTCCAAGCTTTAAAAAAACAAAGTCACACCGCGGTTTTGTTTCCACCTTCAGAAAGCACGGCTTCCTCCCTGTCCTCGCTGTCCGTGGCCATACAACCCGCTCTGTCTACCTCTTTATCTCACCGTGTTATATTGTTACCATCCGTCTGCCATTCCTGCCATCTCATATTTCCAGCCGAGTCATCGTGCTCTAAGAGTTTGGTGGACTTGTTCTCCCATTTTTGTTTTTTTTACATCCCATTCCACTTGATGCGTGTCCTAATCCGTCAGCTTACATGTCCATCTACATATCTGTCAGTGTAGATATCTGTCTGAATGTCTGTCTCATGATCATCACCCTCTTTTCCTCCATGTAACCTGTCATTTGTCTTTGCACTTTCCTCAGCCAAATTAAGCTATAATGGAATTCAGGATCAACGTAAGTGTGTTTCCGTCCTCCCCCACCCCCTTTCCCCCCCCCCAGCCTCAGCTCCCCTTGTGTGTAGACCTGTATAAGCCCCCATCCATGTCACCCCCCCCCCAAACGGTAACACTGATGCTTGGTTTGGTCTAGCTTTTGCTTTACTAGTAGAATGCAACGCTACCATCTTAGTCTCTCACTGATGAATTGATTTGAACTGATACACAGGGTTGGCAATGACGTAATAACAGAGTTCTTAAACCACTTTTTTTACTGATGCATAGATCTAATTGACTGTTAAGACTTTATTCCACAAAAATGGTCTTACGATAGGATGACATGCATCTGACAATGAATGCACAAATTCAGTGGGGGGGAAAAGAAAGAAAGAAAAGAAAGTTGTCTCGTAAAGCACTTTAAAGTTCATTTAAGGAAAAATGCTCTTTTTGAATGTTCAGTTGTACGCAATATTTTGTTTGTATTGTGCTGCCTCTAGCAGCAGATGGCGCTACAACACCAGGGAAAAGTGGATCTCAAAAAGAGGCTGGTGTTCGGTTCAAAGCAGATTGCAATTTAGGTAAATTTTTCAGTGTAAAGTATAGAATTGTGACATGTCTCTTCTTTCCAACCTCTAACTGTAAGTGAATGTAAGTTCTGAAATGCTACTGTTCTGCTATGATAACATTACACCTTGTTTTTATCCAACGCTAACGTTATTGTTGATGTTTACACTTCATTGGAATGACTACAGAAATACTAAATGTATCAGGAAAACACAGTGACTTGCGATGAAGAAGCATAACAAAAGCGACAAACAAATAATCAAACATTAACCATGCGTTTAAAAAAAAGGTATTAACACAACAGCACCACGCTACTGTACAATAAGTGTTTCTATTGAAACAAAGTCCAGCATAATCCTGATCTCCGACGCTTCTCCCTGGTCTCATCCTCTCATCGGGTCTGGGCTTGATGGGAGACCTGCGTTCGGTACGGCCTCGTCATGTGATTAGCATTTCACGAAGGGACAGTTGCCGTCTGGGTGCTTCTGAGTGCACAGTGGAGCTGCCAGCGTGTGTGATGGCGCCGTAACGCTGGGCTTGTTTGACAAGGGCCAGATGAATCCAGGAGCTATCGGTGGCGCTCCGTAAATCAAGGAGGCAGCTGACGGCAGGGATAAACGTCTGTTTATCGCTCGCGGGCAACCGACCACGCACTCTGTAGTCCCGACCGTACAACCACTCCGACCACCAAGGAGGAGGAAACGGCTCCTTGGCAACACCTTTTTTCTCTTGTTCTCTCTACTTCTTTTGCGCGGAGACCCATAAATACTGGCCGTGCTGAGAGCAAGAGGGGGGATAGTGATGGAGAGTCCCAGTTTAATTAAATAGCTAATACACTCATTATGTCACGAGGACAAAGTGATAGCAGAATTATATGGAAATATTGTAGGAGATGGTAGCTTTAGTCCTCTGTGAAATAATTGCCGTATCGTTCCATGTAATATAATATTGTTCCTTTTCAATTCAAACCCCGGAATTTGGCAGTGATAGACTGAAATACATTTGAACCTACTTTCAAATAGTCGTACATTTTGCTTTTTTTTTACGTGTACGTTGATGACACTCTTGAATGCGTAGACAGCATTGAAGTACATTTGTCCGTCTTGGTTTATGTGGTTTCTCTCTCAGTGTTGTTGGCATAGAAACGGAACAGAGAAAAGCTGGTGCACTTTTAATCCATTCGTATTCATCAGGGAAAAGAGAGTTGTTGTAATGTGTTTAAAAACAAACAAGCATCTGCTTATAATATCACAAATGGTGACACAAGATCGAAAGGTCATCAAATGTCCATTGATCAAATTTATATTCCGCAACAGATAGAATTTGCTATATTAAACTCTTGAATATTTAATTTGACACAACCATAATATTAGTAAGAATAATCATAATATTAATATCATTACTAATAATG
Source organism: Plecoglossus altivelis (assembly GCA_036571765.1). NCBI lineage: Eukaryota > Metazoa > Chordata > Actinopteri > Osmeriformes > Plecoglossidae > Plecoglossus > Plecoglossus altivelis. The sequence goes on from BROE01000016.1 coordinate 6,215,038, forward strand.
GCAATAATCCTAATAACGGAATAACTCATATTTGGACTCATGTTTTTGTCTATTATATTGTTAGTGGCCATGTGACACAAGAAGATTTAATTTATTAATGTAAACTAATATATATTTAAATGCATAATAGACAAAAAATGGTAGTGTACTGTACTATACAAATGTCCTTACAGCTCACTGCTCTTTCTCATTGCTTCTGTTCTCCATTGTTTGACAGTAAAGGATGAAGGTAGACCGCCAATTCAAAACCGATCGATTAAAATCGCCAACTGCACCTCCACCTCCCTCACCTCCAACACGCACCACCCCAACGCGCCGCACCCCCACCAGGACCCCCCAGCCCCCGCGTGCTCAGCCTCCATCCCCCTCGTTAATAACCGTAAAGGAAGCCTGCTGCCCCTGGGGTCGGGGCCTAGGGCCAACCCCTCGCTGCTGCGCCTCAGTATTTCCGGTCCTGGGAACGGGCTGGGCCGAGGCCTGGCCGAGAGCCGGCTGAACCGGGCCCGCAGCCTGCCAGTGAAATACCGCTACCATCCCAGTAACGCGCCACTGCTAGGCCGCAGCAGGCCCCGTAGGTTGCCCCCCCCCCTCCCCCCTCCTAGCGGGATGCATCAGTCAGTAACCCCTCACCACCCCCCCCCCCCCCCCCTTGTCCTGTCCTGTTTTGCCACACTGTGCTGTTTGTATGAGAGTTTACCACACTCTCAGCTGCTGCTAGCCCCCCCCCCCCCACTGCAAGACACTGCCACCCGCTTTTGCATGGATGCTGCTGTCATGGGATCACTAACGTGACATCCACCGCTCTACATGTGACTGCCGAGCTGATGTACAATTTGATTCTGTTTAGATAGCCTGATCAGTTTTTGTTTTGTTTTTAGTTTTTTTTTTTTTTTTTTAATGCCTGTTTGTTTGCAACTGTCACACACAAGCTGTGTTCCCATTGACTGCAGAGGACGTTATCGTTGCTGGTCTAAAGAAGATACTTTGCACAAGTTTATCGGAACTTTTCAGAGGCCTAGGGAAGGACATGCAATAGAGGAGCTCTGTGTCCATTAGTTCACTTTGAACCGTAGGCCAACGCAGGGAAGGAATATTTTACACTTTGATATTTTCAAAGTGGATTAGTGGGAAATGTATCTCTAAAGTGGGTGCTGCTTTGTAATATTAGCTATTCAGACCGTCCAATGGCTGAATGGAAATGTCAGAGAATGGCATTTTATTAGGAGGAAGAGCTGTATGTTTTATCTTTTATGAGTGCAATTAGGTGACAGTCTAGGATGGGTACTTGGACAATAATGAAATTCCACGTTCTTCGAGCAGTCAACGCTCGCTGCTCGCAGCACACGCATTGATTTGCACTAATATCATGTGTGGTATTGATGCCCTAACCAAAGGACTAATATGGGTTTGAAGTGACACTGGTCATGGCATATATGCTGGGGGAGGGCGCAGAGTGGAGGGGCTAGTCTGTTTGCCTGTCTAAAAGCCCCTGGAACTGAGACAGTAGAGAAGATCAGACTACTGTGAACTACGCTAGCGTTCACACAAGGCTTGGGCGGGCCTTTCTAGTGCTCTCCGCCCCGGGGCTGGTGGAAGAGTCTTCAACAGAGTAAACCGCCTAGTTGACTGGACAAATGTGATCAAACTCATCAGAAAGTTTTTACGGGGGGGGACAACGCCATCGTAGTAAGCCTGCGATCCCCTGAAAGGCTTGGCGAACAAGTCGTCGGTTTGTTTCTGAGGGCAACGAAACGGGGGTTTATTCCCCCCCCCCCCCCCCCCCCCCCCCCCCCCGTCCCCCCCGTCCCCCGTCCCATGTGCCGTTTTAATGGGTTGTCTTGCCCTTCATCTGCTGCTGGATGGTGTGTGTGCACTCTAATCGCTCGTCCCTCCCTGGCTGCCCTGCTGGAGTGCTGTTTTGGCATGTGACACTTGGGGCCGCTTGTTGAGTCCCAAAGGGTTTTACATGGCATGGAGTTAGACCTGTACGAGAGCCATCATGCACCATAGTGAGAGCTGGAATGATGGGGTCGGGGGTCAGCTTTGTAGCCATTCATTCCAACACCACCATAGAATCATCCCCCCCCTCTGTCATCGCTTCAGTCCCATGCCCTGCCGACTAATGAGTCTGTTTTATTCAAATGGCACTTGTTGGCATCGGGACACATGGTCACTCTGATGCAGACTGCTAGAGGTCCAACCCACTTCGAGCTCATCCACGTAGTCCTGTCAGTATGGTGACCCAAGACCCAGAACCCAGCCAGTGGATCCGACCCCAACTCAAAGGGGCTTTTGACGAAATAGGGAGGCTTATGCGTTGAAGTCAGACAGGGTTTAATTGATTGTTCTCCGTGGTTTTCTCCTATTTAACTCTGTCCCTCACTAACTCTTTCTACATTTTTTTGGAGGTCTTCTCTTTCTATTTGACGTTTTTTTTTTTTCTTTTCTTTTCTGTTTTTAAAATCTTGATGGGATTGTTATTGATTGGATGTTGAGTGTGTTTGTGTTCTTTGGTGTGTCAGTTCCACCAACACACCCTGCCGGCCGGCCTTCGTCTGTGCCCTGATGCTCTGTGCGTGTGTTTGCAGTTGAAGACGAGCACCCGTCAACTCTGTCGCCCAAAAAAAAGCAGCGCAATGGAGGCATGCGAAACTCGCCCAACAACTCGCCCAAGATGATGAGGTAAGACATTGTTGGTAACGCTACTTCCAGCACTCACGCAGAGTGGGAGCGAACTGAGAGTGAAGGCTGGGAGGGAAAGGAGGGAGATGTGCAGTGCAGGCAGAGATGGGTGGAGGGAATTGCTGCTGGTGGTGGGATGGTGTGTGTGTGGGTTGGTTGGTTGTGGGGGGGAGGGATGGGGAAAGTGCGAAAGTATGTGAGAGGAGAGGAGTCCTGTTAAGAGATGGCGCTGGCGGTGGGGTGGGGTGTTTAGGCTGGCGTGCTGTCAGCGGTTAATGACACAGCCGAAATAATATTTCTGTCATGAAAGAGGCTGCGAGGAGCCGTTTGAAAAATGCCTTTAAAGTCTCAGCTGTCAACCCCCTCCAGTCTCGTCCACATGTACTTCTTAAACAACGCTGGCACTAATGACACCAGCAGCCAATCAGAGCGACCTGCCTGGTTACTCTGCCCTCAGGCTCTTCCTGTGTTGTGGGAGCTCCCTCGAGTCCCCTTTCTGGTACTTAAGGCCATATGCGAGATGTATCATCACAATCAAATCTGAATTTAGATATTACCTTCCTTTTATCCTGTCCTTTGGAATCAAATTGCCGTTAATTGATTTTGAAAGATTAAAGGGGCTAGGTTTGGCGCGCCCGTGACCGTGAGACAATGTTGGAATGTGATGTGAAACGCAGCGAGGGGAGGTCAGGATGCGTCTGAGTGAAGCTGCGGAGGGAAGAGGTGCTCTGGCAGTTATGGAAAAAAGCACAGGGACACGCACGGCAAATTAGCCTCTCCCTGAAGTGTAGGGGGATTGCCATGGCTGATGTACGTGCTTAATGAACGCACATTCAAGCACCTTTTTTTCTCCCCCCCAACCACAAGTTCCAACCCTGTGCAGAAACACTGCAGATGTTTTGTGGATATTTGTGGTGTTAATCTAGAAATAGAAAGGAGAAAAAAAAAGGTTGAATAAAACTAAGAACCACTTAACACAAAGCCGAATGAATCATTACTTGTTTTCAAGAAAGGTGGCCACAGTCGGTTAAGCACTGCGTACGGTGGCTTTAAATTGTTGTTCATTTCATCCTCTTCTGCCCGTGTACTGCATGCTATTTTAGAAAACTCCAACTGTTCCTTTTGGTGTGCTTTGTAAGACAAAGCCAGTCTCGTTAACACAAGTCTCCCTCAGGCCACCTTCCAGCAGCAGCCAAACGAAAGTCATTCTGAGCAGAGTGTACTGAACTGTGTGTACAGCGTGTCCACTAAATATGTTCAGCCCTCCCTCGCTTTGCAACCAAAAAAACAGCAATTAGACGAGCCCTTGCACATGCCAAACCATTAGCTGTACATGGAGTCATTCCCTACCCCTAAGTCGAGCCTGCAACAGAGCAACCGTCGACATGCCCTTGTTTGTTTTTTTGTGTGTGTGTTTTTTTTTTTAAAGAGCAAAGTGTCACAAAAGAAAGAGAAATTGGCATACTTCCAGCTAACTGCTAGTTTTAGAGGGGTGTTTAGTTTTGTTTCTCAACTTAAAGCACAAAACCACTTCCCCCCCACCCCCCCCTTCTCCCTCTCTCTCTTTTGCCTCGGAGATGGTCCCCGTTTGCCATGTAATATATGCATCTCGGCTTTGATCTCGCAGTGATAATAATTCTTGGGAGTTATTTACTCGGTTTTGAAAACGCTTCAAAGCAGTGTCAAAGTTTTCTCTGCTGTAGGGTTGCTTCTGTATTCTGTTGGCTCTTGGGTAATGGGATGACAGGTCCTCTGTTCGAGGTGTAGCCTTTTTCAAGTCATAGCCCACAGCAAAACATCAAATTACCTAGCCCAGTCCACAGCACCCCTCCGCAGCTGCCCCCTGTCAATATATAACGCCATACAGTATATATTAAATACTTGTGCTTTTACAAGGTGGATTTTATGCGCAATGAAAAGTGATTGTTTGAGGTAGCCTTAGGGATACTTTATTCTACAAGCAAGGAGGGGGGGGAAATAACAGCAGACAGCTAGCAAGCGAGCGTATACCATATCAAGTATGGTTTTTACAGGACTTGCTGCCTGAAGGCCTTTGTAAATAAATAATGATCAACAGATTGGCTGTGGGTTTTTGAAAAGCATGCCTTTGTCAGTTTGCATGATGGGGAAAATTTTCAAAGCGCGAGGCTGCCTTCATAGCCTGGCGGAGAGGGATTGGGGGAGCACGCCCATCCCAAGTCAGCGACTGCCGAGTGATTCGCTAGAATAACTAAACTCTGTTTGAAATATATACTGAGGGGGAGAGATATGGAGAGAGGGAGAGAGAGAGAGAGATAGAGTGGGAAGCTTCAAGGGAGAGATAGACAAAGACAAAGACCGACAGAAGAATTTAGACAGAGAAAGACTTCATGGGTAGATGTCTGCCCTTCACATGTACATGAGTTACTCATTCTAATAGCTACATTACTTTTGCACCATTTCTTAATATTCGGGGATAGACCATCCAAATGTGTAACCTGTAAATTGTGCTTTCTGCTTCATTGATTTACCAATAACCCAGCCATGCTTTCGAAAGGGACATAGAATTGCCACTAAACTACACTGTAACAACAAGCCTAGTGTAGATTTCAATGAGCAAAGCATAACAGGGTTCTAGCGATGAAGCACCGTGTCAACATATGACACTCCGAGGGGGCACGGAACGTGTTCTCACTCTGGAATCCAGACCATAATAACGCATGACCTTTTTGATGCGTTACAAGAGACATCTAATTTAGCATTTATCGGGGAACGTTCGTCGTACGGTAGCCTATTTCCTGGGAACGAAGGTGGCGACGCGAATGCATTCGTCGGGTCCCCCCCTTGCCTTGCGGGAGTGCGAGGCACGCAGAGCTCCTGACAGGCGGACAGGAAGTCACACCACACGGACAGCCTCGTGAAAGATAGCTGTCTGGGTAGAATAGAGAAGAGTTGTGTGCCAGGCAGACTGCACTTTCCATCCATTTCCCCACCACACACACACACACACAGCCAACGCCTGTGCATTGGGCTGGTTATTGAAGTGACAGGGGTCTCACGGAGTGAGTGGCGGAACACGCGGAAATGAAATATTCATCCCGGGTGTAGAAACACTAAATGCTGTCAGTGTTATTAGCACCTGTCCTGGTTGATTTCATGTACATACTGAGAGACTAAGGGGGAGGGGGTTAAGAAAGGGGGAAGTTGATAGATAGAGAGGAGTGAGAAAAAGAGAGGGGGAGGTTAATTGACAAGTTTTCTGATTTTCTCGTCGGGGAGGGGGGGGGGGGGGGGGCGGGACCAAAATGCGGAGCGGAGGGAGGGAGGAGGAGGCAACATCGAAGCCTTGTCTCAGAGTGACAGTGATGACAAGGAGGCAAGGAGATTGAAAAAGACGTCAAACAAAAAAAAAAACTCTGGAATGTTCTACCACCCAATACGAATTCCAGTCGTTGTGCTCTATCTCCAATGAACATAGCATTGGTAATATTTGTTTCCTTTTTAACTAAAGAGTTATATCGGAGTACGGAATTCTGGAGAGAAAAAAAACACAGGGGCGTCCGACAGAAGTGTTGTGACTGTCGTGACCGTTGACGTCTCACTGTTCTACTTTCTAATTGACTAACACAATCTCGATCAAAGTGGCTACTCCAGGCTTGAGTCTTGTGGAAGGCTCTCGGAGATGCCGAGATCACGTCTTGTAGCGTCAGTGCAAACCAGGCAAGAGGCGCCTCGGCGGAGTGACAGAAGCACTTCCGTGGCCCAGCGTTCTAGCCCGTCAAACACAGCTGGCCGCCACGATGGATTAGCACAGCCTGGCCCTGTGACACGCTGCTGAAACATTCATGGCCATCAGTTGGGGGGGAAGCAACATTTGATTGGGAGCAAATTCCTGAAATATTTAAAGTGCATTGCTGTTAGGGCATTTTAAACGCGAGCAGGGCGAGGAGAGAACGCTATTGTCTCTCTGTTAACATGTGGCCCAGCTCTCCCCCAGCTAGCGTCCCCTAGTTAGCTCTCCCCCAGTTAGAGCTCCTCTAGCTAGTGTCCCCTAGTTAGCTCTCCTCCAGTTAGCTCTCCTCCAGCTAGCGTCCCCTAGTTAGCTCTCCTCCAGCTAGCTCTCCCCCAGTTAGCTCTCCTCCAGAATGATCATGGTTATGTTATGGCTAAATACATTTTGCCAGCTTCAAAGTGGGGACATGTCTCCAAAAAATGACTTCACTGGTTTTTGTCAGGTATCGTTTGACGAATCCCCTGACAAAAGTAAAACACGAGACTGAAACGTGTGCGTCTCTCTCTGTGTTCCTTCCTCCACCTCTCCAGCAGACATGACCCCTTGCTCATTCCGGGAAATGAACAGATCGAGAACATGGACATGAATGTGAAGAAGTACGATTCGACAGGAATGTTTCACTGGTGTCCCTCCAAAGAGATTGAGAAGGTCATCCTGGTAAGTGAGGTCCCCTCCGCCACTCCTTCCCTCCCCCTCTCACCTCCCTCTGCTCTCCGTCCCGCCCCACCTCCCTCCTTTTTCCCAGGTTACAGTACATTCCAGCGAAGTCCTCCAAATGTACGCCAACATAACTGTACGGCACGCGGTAAATGACCCTAGCGTAATGTACCTACATTTTGGAAAGTTACAGAAGTGCAAGATGTTATTGCTTTTGGAGCCCGTATTGCCCTCACATAGCATTCAAACCCCATGCTAATGTATATCTACATTTCTCTCAATTGCTCTCTGTTGTAACAAGGTGAGTTGTTCGTTTTCTTTGTACCCTTGCGGGGCTTGTGGATTTCGAACATGAAAGCACCAAGCATGGGTGTGGAAACAAACGTTTTCAGCGCCATCCTTATATAATTGGAAGCATCACAACCTGCATCTCCGGCACACGCACTCTTCTCTCTGACTGTGTGTTTGTCTTAGTCCTCTCACCTCTGTTTATCGCTCTCCCTTTCTGTTTTACTCTCTCTCTCTCTCTCTCTCTCTCTGTCTCTCTCTCTCCCTCTCTCTCTCTCTCTCTCTCTCTCATATTGGCTTGTTCTGTTTTTGACCCCACTTCCCCTCCCAACTTGTCTCTCTCTCGGTGTCTCACCCGGTCTCTCTGCCTCCCCTCCCCGCTCTGTCTTTTCTTTCAGACCCGGAGCGAGGCATCCATGACGGTCCTCAGCGGTCATGTAGTGGTCTGTATATTTGGAGATGTCACGTCCGCTTTGGTGGGGCTGCGAAACTTGGTGATGCCTTTAAGAGCCAGCAACTTCCATTACCATGAGCTGAAGCCCATAGTGTTTGTGGGCTCGCTCGAGTACCTGAGAAGAGAGTGGGAAACTCTGCACAACTTCCCCAAGGTCTCCATCCTGCCTGTGAGTGCATCTGCAGTACACACTCCAGCCCACCAGGGGGAGAACTCCTTAACTCTGCTCTTGACAGATATCTCACTTTGTATTGTGGCGCTCGGGTAGCATAGAGAATAGAACCTTTATACGGTGGGGGTGGATTTACGCTCAGCTATCAAATGAGAAGCTCGCATTCCGGCACAATAAATACAACCTGAATATTAAAATGTGTTTGCCGCCATTTTCAACTGTGCTAAACGATGGGAGCCATGGATCTCATGAGAGTGGTCACTGCACTAGTGCCACCGGGCTCTACATTACTGACTTAAATCCACAATCTAAATCTGCAACACAGTCCGTGTGGCCCTATCCATCCATGGATACCCATCCCCGAATGTTCTTGCGATTCAGAGAAGCGACACTTTGCCTTGTCCGTATGGAGTTGAACAGAGCTGTACTGTAGCTGAATCTACACGATCCTAGCTCGCCTGCCTGGCCTGGCCTCAGAGCTTGTTAGGGTTGGCTTGACTGCCTATCAAAGTGGGACTCAGCCCCTCCACACACACTGCTGCCCTCAGCACAGACTAGCCTTTACTTTACAGCACTTCTACAACTCCCCGATGCCCAGTTTGATCAGCTGAATGTCACTGCCTTGAAACAAGAATACTTGTTAGCTAATTTCCCAAAGCTACACTCACTCGCCCTTTAATTTGTTTTTCTGTCGCTGCCTCGTCCCTCACCCTCTCTCTCTCTCTTTTTCCCTTTCCCCCCCTCTCCCTATTCTTTTTCTCCGCCCCGAAGGGTACACCATTAAGTCGGGCAGATTTGAGAGCTGTCAACATCAACCTCTGTGACATGTGCGTTATACTGTCAGCCAATCAGAACAATATCGACGACGCCTCTCTGCAAGATAAAGAATGCATCTTGGCGTCACTCAACATCAAATCTATGCAGTTTGATGACAGCATCGGGGTCTTGCAGGCTAATTCCCAAGGTAAGGTGTTTCCTACTAGACGGCAATGAACTGCACTACAGACCAAAAGAGACATGCTCTGGCAGAAAGGGACATCACTCACTTAGAGATGAGAACAAAGTGCGCGCGATGTGAGACCAAAGTCGATGTCTTTACATTACAAAATCCAATCACTCTTTTCCACGTTGATAATTAAGAGTAAACCTTCCCTGGTAATACTTTTTAACGATGTCATAAATATAGCTGTGCCACTTGATGTTGTTCTCCCTGACTTGATTGTCAGTTGGCAGATTAAGAGGAACAGATGCTAATGTTCGCAGACTCAGAACCCATAATCCCATCAGGGATCATCATCATCATCATTAACCAGCTCGTACACACCGCCAACCAGACTTCCTTTGCTCCTCATTATGCACCCCAAACATTTATCTTTACAAAATATATACGATTTTTTTTACTATTAAAATCATTAGTTCACACAGTTCAAAAAAAAAAAAAAAAGATATACAATTTGTACATACAAGTGCCAGTGATATCATTACATGCACTTGTACATGTCTTAGCTGAATGCCAATGATGATATTTCTCCTGCTCAGAGAGAGGGAGGACCAGTCAATAGGAGCGCCACAGATGTACAAAGCAGGGACCATGTGAGACTGCCCCTCTCAAGGGATTAGTATTACCAGGCAGCCTCTTCAAAGCAGAGACCCTCCCCTCCATGTCTTTACCCTGGCCAATGGATGGGACCTATCGTTATGGATGATTGCCTTACGTTACCTACCCATTGTACTGATACTTAATTCACACACGCTCACTGTCCACAAACCAAGGCATAATAACACACACACACACATTCTATAGAAGTATCTGCATGGTACCGTACTGCTTTGGGCGTCTTCGCCATAAGCAAGGTTCGAGATGGCGACTGTAGAATAATAACACATGGAAAAATGAGGAGGGGAAAAAAACAAACCAAGAAGGTGCAAATGAATAAGTAAACAAGCTTGTTTCTTGTGGGAGAGATTCTCACGGCTGCTCGAGCATGCAGTGAGGCACAGAGCTAAGCTGTGCCCGGGGGGCAACAGGACCCAGGCGTGTCGGGGGTGGGGAGGAGTGTGTGTGTGTGTGTGTGTGTGTGTGTAGGGGGGGGGGTGTTGCTAGTCTCAATGAGAGCCTTAAGAATACCGTACAAATTGATAATATGCACAATTATTTATTTACATATTTGTATATGTTTTATTGTAGTGCTGGAAGTAAAACCTATTTTACTTGATCCACAGTCAAAATGTTAAATACACAAATATGGTTTGTATAGCTTTCCAGCCGCCGCACTGTTACATACGGAACATTTGTATGCCTTCCGCCCAACATATTTCGATATTTCCTTCTTACATGTTCACATCACTTTCAGAAATGTAAACTGTTCTGGGTGGAACTTTCACCAGATATACTGCATGCCCACATCCTTGTTTACTCTGATACTCTACGAGGAGTGTTTTTAGGGGAAATATATAAAAAAAAAAACTGGCTGTCATTTTCCAGAGGAGTAAATTTCATATTTTATACCCTTCGACAAAATGATGCGTTGCTGTGAAGGATGTTTCCGTCCCTGCTTGTAACCGAGTGTCAAATCACGGCTAACCCCAAGTTCCTATAATTGGCATAACAAGAGTCTTTTTCTTCAAGGCCTCAGTTCCACTCCTACTTTAAGTTGAGTGCTGAAGTGTAAGTGTCTTCTCTGTTGCACAGGCCATCTTGTGTACTTTTAACAGCCCCATGAATATCTTGCCAAAAACTGCCCCCCCCTCCCCCAACACCCACCATCTTGTCTGGAATTTGCAAACCTTCAGAAACTTTGTGACCTGAATATATTCCTTCCATTATGTTTGGTGACAGTGAAACTATAAGATGGTGGTTTTTTGCTTTAGTCAGCACTAAATGATGGATGTCAAAACACGCCTGATGCATTATACATACAGCATTACAGATTTAAGCTGTTTACTTGTCACTTTGAGGAAATGCAAAAATGTGAAGTCATGTGAATTCATACTCCTGTCACTCGCACTTGTATTTCATGCTCGGGAATTGTGCTATTCCCGATAAAAGGTTTCCCAGGATCCACTTCACCAATTTTACGGTAACAAAATGAACAACATATAAAATTTATACCCTTCCCTTGATGGAAGGCTGAAAAATGCTAAATATGTCTCAGCTGACCCCTAAAAGCACAATATCCATATAGTCATTTTTTTTAGCAGTCTGGTTTATACTCCCATCTCCCTTCACCCCTACCCCACCTCTCCTCCACCCTTTTTTCTGTCAATCTGCAATTCCGAATGACACAAAAAAGCACGTCAACAACTCTAGTGCCGTACAGAGTGGTTTGTCGTGCGTTGGTGCACTGTAGAACACTGTAACCTGGTGCTCAGGCGCCCTGTCAGGTCCCACTCTCAACCAGGTCCTATTAGTGAGGTCAAAGGTGGTAAGTGACTGTTTTCTCTTGGATGATACCTACAGTACTGCACACTTTTACCTGATCCTTTATGTGTTCGATTCATCATCAAACAGATTACGATTTCAGTCGCTTTGTGGTTGGTTTTGTGTTTTATTTAAAAAATGGCTGCCCTCTGCGGGCATTTGTGTTTTACAACCACAACAAAGGTTCACGGTCGCCTGTGTTTCTACGACTGTCCGCAGGTTTCACGCCACCTGGAATGGACAGGTCATCTCCAGACAGCAGCCCAGTACATGGCCTGGTGCGCCAGGCCTCCGTAACCACAGGCTCCAACATCCCCATCATCACTGAGCTAGGTGAGACCGGACGCCATCTCGTCTCAGTGAAGAGCCACCACGTGCAGGCAGCCTGGCAAACCTCCGTCCATTCTCAGCTACGAGAACATTTGGGGCGGTTTGCTTTACTGTCTACGCCTATTGCTCTGACTGACTTATCAACAGAATACAGCCAAAGCCTTTTGGGGGGGGGGGGGGGCTGGGCTCTGGTCTGTTTCTGAGTCTACCAAACGGAGCTACAATCACAGATGTCTGTTTGTTTGTGTAACCCTCACCTAGGCCTTATAAGGTATGCACTCCCTTCTCGTCTAATAGGTCCGCTAATGCGCAGAGAAAAGCCCAGGCTGATGGAGAGTGCGAGAAAGTGAAAGAGAGGGGTTCGGCAAAAAAAAGAAAACGCCACCGTTGCAAAATGGCCCCATTCATTAATAACAATGGTGGTGGCTTTATTCCCACTGGAAAGAGGCTCATGAAAGTTTCATATCTCTGAGGACCCTTCTAAAGCACTAGAGACCAGCCACTCTATCTCCCCTGACCCAATTAGAGAGCACTGGACCATGAGACCTGTTAAGAGAGGTCTAGGCCCAGATGATATCTACAGAGAATGGCCTCTCGGCTTTCCCATCACACCCATTACAGCGCTTGCTGCATGTGTAATCACCCCCCCCAAAAAAAACAACCACCGTACTTGTTTTTTTTTTTGGCTACGTTGTTGGGGAAGTTAAGTCTTCAGTTAGTTCAGTCCTACAGGTTTCGTCTGATTTCCAAATCGGTACGGAATTCTACCCCCACAGAGTCCCTGTCTGGCTTCGGTTCTAACGCATCTCCTGTAGCCCAGCATCTGTCTCCTCGCTAACATTTGTATTTATTTTTTATTTTTTATACTTCCTCCTCTTCTTAAAAAAAAAAGAGGTAGACGAAGGCAGAGCACAGAGGAGACCTTCACAGTCCTCGCTGGAACCATATACTGCAATCGCAGTGACAGAGTTGTCGGTCCAACGTGCCAGACTGAGATTAGATTCTAATTGGAACATAAAAGAGGGACAAGCTTGTCGAAATAGCGTGATAAATGTTTGAGCCACAAAAGACCAGGTGTGTTTTTGAATCGGCCGTAGCGTTTAAACTCTCTTTCAAAGGTTTTATATGATGCACCATGCTACAGGGGTAACAGATTCAGTAACATATGTTCATACCTTTTCACACTGTTTTCCGTAATCTCTGGTCTCAGGACCAACGCTATACATTTCAAGGGGCATCCCTGAATACCTTTAGTGCTGGTCCTAATCCCTGCATTGACACGAGAAATCACAAGACAGACATGCCTTTCTTCCTCTCTTTGAAGTTGTTTGAATAACGACGCAATCTCTCCTCCTCTCCACACCGCCTCATTGCCATTAGCTAAACCTGGCAAACTACTGCCACTGGTTTCACTGAATCAGGAAAAAAACAGTGGAACCAACATACAAATGATAACAGAGCTGGGTAAGCAGAGCCTTTGTCCTCTGTCGCTGCCGTCACTGCCGTTCGCTTGCTCCCTCGTTGCGCCGTTCACGATCCTTCATCAGCTTTCCTTGATTTATCTGGCTGCAGTCAAGGTCCTTTCTGCATCCCTGGCTACACTTTGAACACATCCCTTTTTTTTCTCCTCCTCAAGCTCTGGTTGAAATTGACTGTGTTTGTGTATAGTAAGTTTCGGCCCTTTTTTTTAAAGGATTTTTTTGGGGTTGTTTTTCTCCCCCGACCCCACCCCACCCTCCACACCCCCCACACCCCCGTTTTGCGTTCTCAGAGCATTGCTTGGCCTTTGATCATGCTCAGTCTGTCCTTGTGGCTGTTTTCATAGCAACCACCCCTCCCCACCCCCTCCTCCTTCTCAACCCTGGATCGCTTCTTTGGCCCAGGCCCGTTTGCATCAGCCCCTTGTCTCTTTGACTGACATTTCTGTTCCACAGCACACAGGAAGCCTGGGAAGAAATCACATTTCAAAAACAGAAACTCAAGATCAAACTTCCCTTTAAGCTGTTTATTTTTATTTATTTATTTTTGAAGGTTCCTCCTAACCTCCTCCTCATCCTCCTTCCCCCCCCCCCATTTCATTTTTTTTGTCAAGACCCAATCTCTGAAGCCTAGATTCTGAAGGAGTCAAACAAAGCCTTGAATGATTTTCAAATAGTTAGATCTCTGACCATTCCCTTAAATCACTGTCCATTGGTGCCAGAAAGAAAAAAAAAAACAACAACAACTTGTTAAACAGAGGACAGAATGTTCTTGAAAAATCTAAATAATTACAACGTGGTTTTACACAACTCAATTTTCATATTGTTTTGTGTTATGTTTAATTTTTTTTATAGTGAAATCCCATATTTAAAAAAACAACTGCTATTGGATTATTTTCTGTTTTAACATATAAAACATTTATTTCATTTTTATGGACACAAATGTAGATGTATACTTTAATATGTTCTTTGGTAAATAATTTGACTTTCAGGGGCAGGTAAATACATACTGTGGATGCATATCTCAGTTGATGATGTGATGCATCACAATCTGAGATATCAAACAAACTACAGGATGCATGTGCATGACTTTTCATAATATATGCACAATATTTTCTTTCGTATTTCCTATATCATCTATACAAATATTGATTGTACCAGTATTCTCCCACATTGAACTAAAATACAACATTTCAATTGGATCCATATCAAAATATGACATCAGGGGCAAATCTATAACAACACATAGCTATTCAAATCTGCAAGCTTTTAATGTGATTCATTTCTGAATCTACTGTGCATCTGCTGTGTCACTTGGTCCAAAGGCATCATTTTCTATTTCAAACACCACTCAGTGCCTATATACCTGAGATCATGCATGTTTCAGAGGACAAAAAAAAACATATCATGGTTTAATCACTCTGTCAAAAATCTAAGCAAGCCAAACCAGTATGGATATCATTCTGGCATTCTCAGGTGTCTTGGTGTGTTTCTGGCTGTTTGATGCCTGCTAAGCTAGTGCCACATGTCTCTGACTGCGATGCACTTTGTTCTCCCAGTGAACGACTCCAACGTTCAGTTCTTGGACCAAGATGATGACGACGACCCGGACACGGAGCTGTACTTAACGCAGCCGTTTGCCTGTGGAACCGCCTTCGCTGTCAGTGTCCTCGACTCCCTCATGAGTGCGGTGAGTACGCTCCCACATCTCTTCTGGAGTTAAACGCTCAAAAAGCTCTGATTTGGATGAAGGCTGCAGGCCTTTGCTGACTGTCAAGCCACCATACTTGAGTCCTGCGGGCTGAGAATTGCGTGTTGTTGCAGTAGCAGGACTGGCAAGGACAAGAACGTCAGGCTCCTTAAAATACAGTCTGAGTAAAAATATTGTTCTTGAGGCAAACTAAGGGGACAGTAGTCACTGCTTGCATGCGGTCTTCTCACTATTCTCATTTATTGGATGTCTCTCCATTATCTGTTTTTGGAAGAATCATTGCCCCCCTGGGCATAGAGGTAGTTGTGAGTCCCTGCAGTTGATATATGAGGCAACACGCTCCCAGCGGAGGAAAGGGGGCACTTAAAGGGGATCGTAGTCTCAGATGCAGAGCTCCAGCATTATGAGTCGGCAGAAGTCTGTAAATGAAATGCCAACCTGATCAGACAGCCCTGCCAGCTCCACTGACATCAAAAGGGAAGTCGATGTCGCCACATCTCATATAAAGTGTCACAAATCAAACTTTCAAGGGCCTTATTAGATCATTTAACAAGGTAAGCGTTGACGTTCTACCCAACGGCACATTTGACACGCAAGGTGGGCCACAAAGGTGCTCCCCCCCCCCAAAAAAAAGAAAACCTTCTTTCATCTTCTGACAATGTCATCCCTGTTACTGATCTGAAGATGAGTTTGAGAGGGGGGGAGGGAGATTATATCCGCTCCCAATCCTGCACTACCTTTCTCCTCTCTCCTCAACCACTGGCATTGTGATGGCTTAATTCCAGCAGCTTACCCACCCAGTCAGTCAGTCAGTCAGCGAGGCTGAGGTGAGAGCAGAACTGAGAGCGAGGGAGAGTAGAGCAGGCGCCCGCTGCATTCTGCTGCCGGTCAGAGGTGAGACCACTAATAGACAGCACTCATCCATCATCTGGGCTGGCTGGGGCGGTCAGGAGCCTGGGGAGGGGAGCTGCCAGTCAGCCTGGTTCCGGAGTGACATGGTCTTTCTCTGCACGCGGAGAACAGGACTGACAGGCTGCAAGAATAACACAACCTGACATCCAGAACAAAGTCCAATTTCTGTTTCACAGGGAACCGATAATACACAACACAGGCCATCGTGAAAATCCAATCATGCATATATTATTGCTCGTTGCATCCTTATATATTATTGCTCTTCGTATTGTTATCGAGCAGTATATTCTGGACTACAGATCCACAGCATTTGTCTTAAGAGCAGCACAAAGGACTCACTTGTTGAATCTCGTATGCGTCCCCCCAGTGACGCGGTACTAAAAGGACCTTTCAGTAATTGTTCCATGACGTCTCTCAGAGATTTGAGAAGGAAAACGACGGGAGCTGTAGACAACTGGGGCGATGCCATATCTCCTCATCCACCTCCTCGCTAGCTCTCTCTTCACCAGTGACTCATAGTGTTTGCTTATGCACCCCCCTCCTCTCTCTCTTCCTCTCTCTGTCTGCGTCTCCACAGACATACTTCAACGATAACATCCTCACCCTAATCCGGACCCTGGTCACAGGGGGGGCTACACCCGAGCTGGAGGCCCTGCTGGCGGAGGAGAACGCACTGCGAGGGGGTTACAGCACCCCCCAGACGCTGGCCAACAGAGACAGGTGTCGCGTGGCCCAGCTGGCGCTGTACGACGGGCCCTTCGCAGACTTGGGGGTGAGTAGACGTGGAAGTGAAGCTAACTCGCCGTGCACATCCTGTCTCCTCCGCAGCCGGCGATACGACGGGAAGAACCGCGGTCGTGCAAAGCTTGCTCAGCTGTGTGTGCGTGTGTGTGTGTGTGTGTAACCTGGATTTGTTTGGTTAGTCATTTTGTGTGTCATCGCCCTGGGTTTATCTAACATGGCATTTATTTCAAGCAGTTTGTCCTTGTTTATACATTACTTTTCAGAGGGCTTTCAATTGCCATTTGATCATTTGTCAAGCATTTGTCAATTTTAATATATTTACTTGGAATGTTCAACAGCTTAGTAACCTTTCTTTTCCTTTGACTGTTTCCACAAATAATTCAGCCCATCCTGATGTTGCCTTTCTTTTTTTGTTGTTGTTTAAAAAAAAAAAAAAAAAAAAAAACACTTTTCAGGATGGTGGTTGCTATGGGGATTTATTCTGTAAAGCATTGAAGACGTACAACATGCTGTGCTTCGGGATCTACAGATTGAGAGACGCTCACCTCACCACACCGAGCCCGTGCACGAAGCGGTGAGACTCCCTCCACCATCGCTCTGCCTCATGCCAACACGCATCATCGCATGACAGCCTCACACCTCAGAAGAACAACAACAAATCTGGCCTGAAATATAACACAACACCAAATACAGTTGCTGTATCGATCTCAGAAGCAGAAAGGCTTGTACTACTACAGCCGTATCGACAGGCGTAAAACAAAAGATGCGATATTACATCATCGTATGAAACAATCAAATATAATGCGGAAAGAGACTCACCTTGGGCAGTGCTTCCTCTCCTCCCCTGACTCCCCTGACTCCCCTGACTCCTCTGTTTCCTGTCGGCAGGTATGTCATCACCAACCCACCGTATGAGTTTGAGCTGGTGCCCACAGACCTGATCTTTTGCCTGATGCAGTTTGATCACAACGCGGGCCAGTCCCGGGCCAGCCTGTCCCACTCCTCCCACTCCTCCCATTCCTCCAGCAAAAAGAGCTCGTCCGTCCACTCCATCCCAACCACCAACCGGCAGAACCGCAGCAGCAAGGCCAGGGAGGCCAAACAGAAGTAGGTGCACCGCCAGGGAGAGCTGTGACATGTCGTGTGGCCGTAAGCATGTGTCACCTATGTCCGGTGGGAGTTGTGCCACGTGCTGTTGTGGGGGGTTGTGTCTACGTGTGTAGGACCGTGTGCGTGTGTGACTGATTGTCTGTGTGGAAATGTTTGATCGTGTTTTGTCGTGCGTGACACTGTTGGAGTCAATGATAGCGGAGGTGCTAAGTTAGTTTCCATGTGGTACAGCGTCTCTGTATGTGATTTGTTAGTGTGATTCGGTGCCATGTTATGTGTTTATGCCACATCCATCTGCATGTGGACCCTGCCCTTACATTACAGCTACCATAGCAGCCATACGCATTTAACCTCATCGTAGAACAACGTCTATAGATCCACCTTACTAGGACTGGCTAAGTCATATTTTATAGCTGTTTCAATGGAAGGGTTGAATACGTGGGTTCAATAAATAATGCATACACTGGCAGGTTATATCAATCGATCTTAGATTAACTGTACACAGAAGACACCTTAAACCACTAAACTGGTTACAAGTAGCTCATATAAGAGTATTGTCATTGTTTTTATTTCTATTGTTATGATATGTGTGTACATCCTGTTAATGATACACTGTAGGATGATGACTTCTAAGAGTCTTTCCCTGGCCTCTTCATACAGAACTTCATATGACCATCAACGGTGTTTCTATGTTTGTTTCTGTTGTGTCCAGTGCTGACTCTCGCATGTCCATGTTCCAAGTCCATGATCTCAAATGCTTTTTCAGTTATGTTGAAATTTCCAAGTGATAAGTACGCAGTTGCATTTTAATTACATTCATATAGCTTACCCTGCAATAAATTCAGATAAGCATACAGATTTA
Source organism: Plecoglossus altivelis (assembly GCA_036571765.1). Taxonomy (NCBI): domain Eukaryota; kingdom Metazoa; phylum Chordata; class Actinopteri; order Osmeriformes; family Plecoglossidae; genus Plecoglossus; species Plecoglossus altivelis. The sequence goes on from BROE01000016.1 coordinate 6,233,631, forward strand.
GAGCAAATGACTGCTGCACATATTTGCCTACGCAATATTGATAAGACAGAAGACACTTGCACACTAGGCATGATGTAAGCAATTACCCAGATTTAAATAATGGATGTTTTGGAAATATTGTACATTTACAATATTTATTCTTTAGATCTTTCTTAAATGGGAAATTGCAGGCCATAGTGTAACATGCTACAGGGTCAAATCAGTGCTAACTGTATGCTGTATTGTAAAGAGATGTCATTTATAGACTGTAAAGATTCACTTACAATAGATTGATTACCTCTTTTTCTGAAGTGCAACAAGGATGAATAGAATGGGCCAAGGTATGCAAGTTACTGATTCTGCATGTCTTAGCAACCTTTACGTGGGGATTCAATCATACCTTTGTCATTTGTGGAGATTGTTCCGAATAAGGGGATTTTGTTTCATATTTTTCTTTCTTTTTTGGGGGGAGGGGGGAGGGGGGGAGGGTGCTAAAGTCACGCTGCGGTTTACGCCGGTGTTGCTTTTGTGCGAAAAAGCAACCTGCCTACTCCCTGCCACGCTCAGGATCATCTCTCCCTGCATGAGGCTGAGTTTCACCCTGTCCTGTGCTTTTGGATCCTGGTTCACTCTCCAAGCCTTTCCTTCTTTTGCCTTCAGTCCTTTTTGATCACTCGATCACCCCTTTCATTCATCACCGATTTTGCCATGTATTCGGAGTTGAGATGGTTTGCTATTGTGTGAGCGACTGGAAGTGTTGTACATCATCTTTCCTTGAGTGTAATCTGATGACTGCACCAGAGCTGTCCGATGTTCCTACCGGGTGCGAATGTTCGGGGGTATTATCTACGTTCAATATCAGCAGGCATCAAAGTTTCATGGCATTGCTAGATCTCATAAAAAGGCATTCGAGGTCCCATATATCATTCCTCAACTAGGTCAAGTTTCTCCCCCCAACCCTCTCATGTTACCAAATTCCACAGTTTTTCATAAAACTTTGTGAAAGTATGCCCTCCCTCCCCTATCCGTCACAGTGGCTGGTGTGACAAATGTAAAGTCTAAATTGAAGGGGGATACGAGTGGGTACGTTCCCTACTCTCTGCCCTGATAAGGTGGTTTCAGGCGACATCACTAACTATCACCAGTAAAACTCGGGGGAACAGAGAGCGATGGCAGACATCTTGCTTCACCTCAGGCACAATTCCACACATCAAACGCCCATGTTGTAACACACCACCCAGCAGCCTGAAGCTTGCTGACACACACACACACACACACACACACACACACACACACACACACACACACACAGGTGTGCCCGGCATTTGCAAGTTCGGGATACAGCTACACCTCGAAAGAAAATGACATTCTAGATGGATGTGGAAGGGAAGGGAAAGGAGTCTCCAAACTTCTGTCAGTTTGCATTCAGTCCCTCATGCCCACTTGACTACTGCATAGACATTCTCTATGTACCCTACATGGACACCTGCTTGTCAAGCCTCTCATTCCAAAATCACAGACAAATGTGATGAACTTGACTCCACTAAGGATCTGCAACTGCTTCCACTGTTATGGGAAGGCTTTTAATTAGGGGGAAATGCATGCAGGGTTTGCCTCTATTCAGCCACAAGTCCATTTCTAAATAAGGATAGGGCTTGGTCAATAAACCTATTGACATTTTATTTTACATCCATGCTCAACAAATTTAATTCCATCTACAAATGTAATTTTTGTTCGGTGTCGCACTGAATAAGTTGAACAATGAGTAAGAAAACTGGGTCTATGAAACAAAAGAAAATGCTGGATACCAGATTGGAAAAAAACAACCCTTCTGGTTAATGCCTCCATGCACATAAATGTTTTACAATGTTTTGTGTGGGGCACTTTGACTGGGCTGCTCAGACCGCTGTCCTAAATCTCATCAAAAACACCCAAGAACCCAACCTCACAATGGGGTGAGTCTCAATGATGCACAATTTGGTCTCAATGATGCACAATTTGTTCCCAATGCTGTTACAGCTTTTTGGAAATTCTTCCCAGAAGATTAGAGGTATTCAGACGCTAAGTGGGGAAGAGTTCCATAAATGCTCATGATTTTGGAATTAAATGTTTGACAAGCCGTTGTTTATACTTGTGGCCATTCTGTTCTGGGAATCGAGTATACACTACATTAATTAGACTAAGAAACATGCATGCATGGTCAGCAACCCGATATAACAAGAACACATTGAACACATTTCGCTATTGCTAACATTTTATATGTCGTTCTTTTGTTTCTCATCAGAAAAGAAATGGTTTACAGATGAACCAGAAAATGCCTACCCACGGAACATTCAGATCAAGCCCATGAGCACTCACATGGCCAACCAAGTCAACCAATACAAATCCACTAGCAGTCTGATTCCACCAATCAGAGAAGTTGAAGATGAATGCTGAAAAAAAAGAAAAAACAAGAAAAAAAAAGAAAAACCTTTGATGACTTTTGAGAAGTGAGAAGTCTGGAACCCATTTGGAAGATGACAAGGGAATGACAGGATTTACGAGAAGATAATGGTGCAGATGACAGGTCATTCTTCCTCACACGTTTCAGATCAAAGGTTTAAGATGAACACAGAAACTGGAAGGGACCTTCTATGTGTATACCTTTTAATGTTACTTCCATGCTCTTAAACAATGTTTTATTTATTCATGTATCCATAGAGATGTACATAATGACAATCAACTAAGGATTGTACAGCGCCCATAGCACTTTTTGAAATTATTTTAAGAGTCGAGCGATGGAAAAAAGTACTTCCTGTAATTCTTTGCAATAGTTCACCTCTTTGTGTGACCAGACTCCATGTCTGAGGTAACTGGTTTTGGAGGATGAGGGTCGCAACTGTAAGCTTATCATATTCATCTCCCAAAGATCTCTGAGACGTGTCATCTCGACCCACCTGGGCTCACTGTTTCACCTCTCCTGTCAGCTTCTGTTCTATTTGCACTAAAACTGACTGTGTTACGTTCAACGATTCAACTTGAAACATTGAGTTTCCCTCGCAACATCTCAGAAAGTGTCACCCCCCCCCTTCCCGCTCCCCTCTCTCCTTGCCCCAAATCTGCTGAAGGAAGAAACATGTCTGGCTTTGGAGTCATAGTACTCTGTTGTGTTAACCTGGAAATGTCTGCTCTGTCACTGCTTAAGGTTACGCCACTGTACATCACACCACCGAATAGTCATCGCAGAGAGTGCATCAGTACAGCCGACTGATTTTAAATAGCGTGTCGCCTGTTCAACAGCGCAGCTATAAAATGGTCTAATAGATTGTAGCAGATCTACACCTGTCCTGGTGACGTCTCGTCATGGATCAGGACGTCTGTGACTCGGGTTCCAAGCTCCTATATCGCATGTTATGTGCCTGAGTCCTTCTATAACAGTACAGTGTGGTTGATCAACTTGGCCTGAACAAAATGAGTGGAAAAGGAGCAAATTGCCCCGGTCCTCGTGTTCAGGAGTACAGTGTCTAGTCCACGCCGTGTGTGTGTGTGTGTGTGTGTACATGGTAGCTTTGAAGACGCACTCATCATGAGCTAAGTCATTTCTCCATCAAAGTGTGTGTGTGTGTGTTGTGTGTGCGTGTGTATGTGAGAGGCTGCAACCTTTGAGGGAACGTCACTTGGGATCAAAGGTTCCATGTGAGAGTCCTAGTTGAGAAACCAGATCTGTCCTAGGGTTGTGGATCAACTCACACATCACTCAACATGCCTTTAACATGTACCTTTTTGAGTCCAAGAACTAGATTAAGAAACCAACTACGATTGAGCCGTATTAATGTGAATTTCAGTGTCTCCTAAATAGCGGACGCATCCATTTAAAAATCTTTCTTGCCACAATATCCTAGTATGGCAAGATTGAGATGGAAGAAAAACAACGTCTCATATGAATGTCCTGTCAGTCTATCTTGTTTTTTAGAAAGAAATGCCACAAATTGCATGAAGTGGGCATCTATGGGTCCTCCTTTGGTCAAAGCCACTGCCTGGCACAGGGTTGGCACAGGGGCAGAATACTGCTTGGATGTTCCCCGCTGCCAATCCAGATGTCGCAAATCTCTCCAACCCTCAGGAGTTCAGCTATAGGAGTTAAGCTCAATCATAGGTTGTTAGAGCACAGCCTTTGCCTCACGTTTAACTGTGGGAAGCATCGGTTGCTATCGTCTGGGCTCTTGTTAGTACTGTTTGGCATGAAGGGTGTGTTTTGCCATAGGCAACGCTTGAGTTGATCCAACAACAACAGTGACGGTACGGTCTTGCAAGGGTTTCACTAGAAACGAAATGTCGCTCCAAATGTGTTGGATTTCTACATGAATATGTTTATTTTATATCCATAAGCATAATCATTTTGTACTTATTTTTATACGTAGTGACCGACTCAAAGTGCTACAGTAAAGCAGCCCATCGTAATGAACAGTTGCGGATTAGGATGCCGTATGAGGACTTGTGTCTACGTGAAGAAACTTTAGCACTTCAGACATGTTAGCGTTCAACCCCTTTGACAACTCGCAGATGAGAAAGAATCGTGGTTTAGACCACAGTGTTGGACATGACTGAGCGAACCCAAAGTTATACAGTAAATGTTACTGCTTGTCTGTGGCCATGCTAATGAAACACTGCAATGAGATACACTTTTTTCCACATCAGATTTAAGCAGGACTTTGAAGGGATGCCAAGTCGTTATTGGACAAAGAGCACAACATCAGTGTATCGAGGCACCCAGCCACTCCTTTGGTTCTGACAGTGAAACGGATAAGTTCATTACCAATGTTTGACCTAAATTAGGTCTTGTACAGAGGGGGAAGACACTGATGTATCCAATGTGGATACTGTAACATTCAAAGAAAACTCTTTCAACTGTCCTTTTGAACAATGTATGAAAGTAGTCAGCAGTGGGGGAGCTGTTAGAGACGATATTATGAACACTAAAGAAAAAGTATTGATGAAGTCATGTTATTAGAGGGGGAAAAAGTACATGCACTGTGCTAAATATGTTAATGTGTAAATTCAGCCCATAATAGACCACATTTCTTCTTCAAGCCAACGGATCTGAGCTTTAATGTCTTTAATGTTTTCTTGGGTATGGTGAGACTATACTGACGCCTCATAGACATAGTCCTAAAGTGAACTTTGGAATTGTGATTACGTTGTCGACACACTTTGTAGCAAGTAGTTTTATTTTACGAAACAATGTGAGTAAAATGTATGTATAATTGGATTGTTAATGACAAACTTGCTAGCTCAAAAATAAGAATTTAATATTTGATACTGCAACAACACTATGAATAGAGTTGACAAATTGTTTTGCTTTTGTGGTTACGAAAAAAAGAAAGAAAAAATATTCGCAATCCTCATTGAGGATTTATACTTTAAGGATTATAAGACAAACACAGGAGTAATTTCACCTGGTTTATCAACCATCACAAGGATGGAGATGCACGATAGCACCAATTCAGCAAGGTTTATCAAAAGAAAGAACATCCTTAACTTAGTGTTCTTGTAAAAAAAAAATTTTTGTATCAGGGTTTACATTCCATTTCGTCAGCTCTTGTCATTTTATGTTACCATAATGATATTCATGGTGTGTTAAAGACTGTCACAACTGCTTACAATTTGTTTACAGTTTTTTCTTCTTCTTAAGCTACAATACTCAGATATTAAATGGTTCTCATAGCCACATACGGCGGACACACACTTTTCAGAATAGTTCAAGACATGCCATTGTTTTTGAATGTTCTTTTCTTTCAATACACCCAATTGTGCAACAAATTTGATTTAAATTACCATTTTTGACCCCATTGGGAAAAAGAATGCTCCTTCGTGTTGAGGTTTTCACATGTCTCCCTTTACAGCACAAACACTCTGCAATGTTAAGATACTGCTGTTGACCATATCATACGTTTTGGATTCGATGTTTGAAGTCGTTGCAATGTATGCCTCTAAAGTTCTAGAGTGTTTTTGAAGTGCCATGACACGTTGCGTTGAACAAGCATCATTCAGTCATTCACAGGCTCACTCCGAGTGAGCGGGGGTCTGAGTTCCCCTCAGACAGGGACGTAAAAGGGCATCGTACACTGGTATGGAGAACATCCAAGCACCCAATGCCTCCATGCCAGTAGAGTGCCAGGCAGTGCTTAAGGCCCTAAAGGAGGACCCGCTCGATGGCCCACTACTGCGAGAAGTGGCATTTAGGATACGTTAAACACAGGTGTTTTAGCTGTTTAGATACTACACAAGATCATACATGCTTGTTGTACTTTGTCTGTTACACTGGTACATTTGTGCAGGGAAGGTTACTGAACCATGTTACGTGTGTGTGTGTGTGTGTGTGTTGCGATAAGAATGACTGAAAGATGCCCGCAGAGCACATAGACATGCTATTTCATGAGTGCGTGACCATGTGTCCATGTCCTCTGGTTCTTGTCCACTTAAGGTGAAGAATATGAAGCTTCACACATTACTGTTTCAGTATGTCACTTTTTTTCCGTTGATCTAGTTTCTCGCTGTAAAGGATGGATATAATAACTTATTTGCTGGAAACTGTACTAGATGTAATAGAATATATAATATTTTGGAGCAGGGGTGTGTGTGCGTGTGGGGGGGGTGTTAAGTCTTAACAAGTTGAAATTGTTTTTGGCAATTTCTCATGTTGATTTTGAGAAAAATGGAAAATGCAGACTTTTTTAGGCTGCCTATCAGTTTAGAAAGAATTCAGGACATTGTTCTCTCTCCTCACATATCGGATTCTTTGGCACATCGTCAGAAAACTGGAGTTTGACATAGCGGTCTATTTGTTTGGATTTGTTGACGCAGTAATGGATAAATGGAGAACTTGATGGTGCTGAGTTGATCTACCTGACTCTGTCAATTATAATCTGCTGATAAATATACTGTCTTGTACAAAAAGTTTGTACATAAATTGTACATGGTTTCTTTTTGTATTTTCTCAAATTAAAATGGATGTATTTGTGTTCTAAAACTGAAACGTCTCCTTTGACTTCATTTAAACATGGCGCAGTTCCTTTTTTGTCTATATGCCACTCTAGAAAGCAATAAGCTGCTGTCTCCTACTGTCATGTGTATCAACATCTATAAATTAGATACATTTGGATGATGGCCAACCTGTGAACCATGGACCAGTAAAGCCTGCTACAGGTGACACTAGAGAGGTGAAGAATCCCATCCACCCTGAGTGTGACCTTGAGCCTCGACAGGGGAGGGTGAAGATGAATGCCTGTCACACGTTCTCAATCCCCAGCCTGTAAAGGGGTCAATGACCCAGGAGCTGTGAGCCACCAGTCCCCTGATCCCTGGAGCTGAGACGTCACACTGGTATTAGTCTTGATTTACCTTTAGTGACATGTTATTACCTGCTCCATCACTTAACTTCTGGCAGGCTGTCAATCAAAAGGATTTCTCAGCGATAGGCGGGAATAAAACCCCAAATCCAACTCAACCTTCCTTGGCCTGAGCTGCATATACTTAAGTGTCCAAAACATTAACACCTGCTGTTTACAGGAAGCGGAACTGAGGCTGCTGTAGGGCTAAATTAGGAGAAGCAAATACAATTTCTCAAATTCTCTGTTCAGAACGTCTGGCCCACAGCCTCTGAAGGAAGGTCACAGTAGGCAGAGAGGAAGACTACCTGATGACTAACATGAGTGCTTTAGCCGAAAGGCTTTTTCACACTAACCAGTTCACAATGTGTAGTCCTCCAGACTATGGCAGGCCAGTGGTTGTAAATGGGTCGGTCAAAGGAGACTGTGTAGAGCAACATACAGACTACAGTCAACCATATGACAGTCAAGTACAACAAAATCCCAATAAAGGAAGACATAGCGTCATTCTCTACCTTGGCATGCATGGGGACATAACAGTCCCACTTCTTTCAAAAAGCAAGAAGAAGAAACAGTTGCAATGGGCTGAGGAATGAAAACATGGGAGACTAGAGGAAAACATAGCCTGAGTTTGATGAAATCAGGTTCTGGCTGTTTCACACTGATGGGAGGACAAGGGTACGGAGAAAGCAACATGAATAGATCCATCCATCATGCTGCATGTCTACATGCTGCTGGAGGGGAGGGAGGGGGGTGTACGACACACAATGGGCCCCTTGATGAAGGTTGAACAACGCTTGAATGCTATGGGATATCTAAACATCAATGCCACCCATTTGGTCATTCATTTTTTCCCACCAGCAGGATAACGTCCTAGACTGCAAGACTATGCTTGTCCAGGAATGGGTCCATGGACATGACTCTGAATTCACCTTACTGCAGAGGCTGGCCCACACATCAGATCTCAATCCAAGCTACTGTACGCAAGCTATTCAAAGCAGAGGTCCACAGCTAACCAGTTTGACAACTGTGGGTTGTGCCTGCGTCAACGTAGACCAGGATCCCTGTGGAACACATGACACCTTGACAGCCCTATGTCCTGACAAAATAAGCCTGTTCTGAGGGTTACAATGGGTGGAACTCAATATTAGGAACATGTTCTACTGATTTGTGCACTCAGTGTACATCACCACCACCACCACAACAACAACGGGACCAAATGGAGCCCTGTGTGACTGGGAGTTGAGATCACATCGATCCTTTACTGTGGACGTTTCACACCCTGTTCACCCAACGACGAGCCATATCGCCTTCTGTTTCTCGCTGCACTTTCACAACACCCTTGCAGACGCAACGTAAACAGCAACCACGTTCGGGGACGGAACGAGCACTTCTCTTGACAGTGGCTGTCTCACAGCCAGCGGTCAGAGGGGATATCATCCGTCTCCAGAGGCGCCATGCTTCCTCCTCCACGCCTCTCAGCTGAAGTGTGCAATTTTACACTCCCAACGTCAAACAGCCAGACAGAAGGCGAATGCATGAGCAGTCTTGGCCATTTCGGCCCCATTTCTGTCTCCAACGTGCAAAAACTCTTACCCTGGGGGTCATCTCAAGTGGTGCACGGGTGAAGATTCTCCCACCCACCTCTGCACTCTCCGTCCTCGCCATCAAAACACGACAAGAAGCCAAAACAACAATGGGGGAAGACAAGGGAGAGAAGGAAGGGAGTCGGAGAGAGATGGAGCAGATGTTGGATGTGCCGTTGATTTGTTGCCTGATAAGGCTGGCACACAGGCAGCTGGAATTGATGGCTTGTTAGTGAGGATGGGCCCCCTTTGTGAGATGTTTTCAAAATGATTGATTTACAATAAAGTGGCTCCGGGTGTGTGCACGCAGGCAGAACTGATGCAGATCGATCCCACTGAAATTGATTGATCAGCCATTTAGCTTGGCAGTGTGTTTACTGAATGAAACTAGGCGGCGCTCCTCTCCCTCCGCTCCTCTCTATAAAACAAGGGAAGCACCACCTCTCAGGCTAGCGCTATTACTCAGGTGGCTACAAAACCAGACGCTATCAGAATATGAACCATAAAAATGTAATCATACTGCGGGAGAAGCCAGTGTAAACATTTATGATTGTGTACTTTATTCTCCTATCTACATGTCCTTCTGCGACTTCGAGAAAGTAACACAAATAAAAAAATAAATACAAACCTGACATTCTCTTAGCTATTCTTCGCGGGGGAAAAATACACGATAACCTTGCCTTTCATTTTTATGGTAAAAACTAAATAACACGATGGCACAAACACATTTGAACTGACACAAAGCCTCCACTAGCTAAGTACAGCTGAGCAAAGGTGGAGGGCTCTTTCACCTCTTCAATAGCACTGTGGAAATGTCTACCTAATAGCAAACAATGAGGTACTTCTGTAGATGTATGGACCCAACAAGAAGAGTGTCATTTTTCCAGAACAGTACGCCTCCCCCCCCCCCCCCCCGCCCTATATTTTATTATAAGTCTATTTATTTTAAGCACCTACAGGTCTATAGGAGTGTTGTACCATATGCATCTTGACATCTCTATGGGCGATGGCTCTTGGGAGAGGCTGCGATCCTTTCCCATCAGCCCCAAACAAAGCCCTTCACCGTCTGACTGAGCCCACAAATCAAGCGTCCTCCGACAGACTCGGCGACACCTCATCCAGCCCTCCAGATAATGGCTGATGAGAGCAGGCCTGTCCATTCACACCCCAGCCTGCTCTGGCCGTCCCCCCCATCATGTCTCTTATTAACGATTTTACACAGCCGGTCGCTGGGAGAGGGTGTCAGGATGCCAATAATATTTACTGTTTGCTGCGTGGGCTGTTCAGGGAAGGCCAAGGGCTGCTGTGATTGCCCTGACAGAAGCTGACAGCCTCCTGAGTCTGGGATCCCAGCAAATAAAGTCAGCAGAACGGTGTGTCTTCTGTGGCCTGGACGCCTGTGGCTAAGAACCAGGCAATGACATGTGACACAGCGCTACTGTGTGTTGGCGCGCGCGCGTGCACTTAACTTGATGTCTTCGGGGCTGTAATGCAAACAAAGCAAGGTGTTATTCTACTAAATCCATAACTGCCATGAGACCGGCCCAAGAAAGGCTGTTACGACGAGCCCATAACATCATCTGTGCACTCGAATCAAGCAGGAGAACGATAACAAACTGATAACAACATCAAGGCGGTTCCTTTCTCCCCCCCCCCTTCTTTTCATTTTCTGTTGTGAGTTAAAAGAGCATTTGAGAAGTCACTAGATAAATCAATATGTAACATCCAAAATTGCTTTCCGGATGAATTGTTCACAAGATCAATTACTCTGTGTCAAGTCAATTTACCCACCAACTGAAGTCCAATATTTTCAACAGATACAGAGACCGAATGCTACTCTAAACATTGCTTTTACTTAAACATTTGAAGCGGACCTCCATTTTGCAAGCCGCTGCTTTGACTAAGCATCTCTAAAAACTACCTTTTGAGAGATGTGGTTTGTGTCAGCGTAAATATGAATACTCTCATTGGTTTAGTCAATCCACATCAGACATGATCTATAGCGTATGTGTATGCTCATATTGATTTATATATTTGATACATCTCCTACAGTTATGATTGAATTTCCATGATAGAGAACACAAATACAAACACACACACACACATCTGTAGCCACATCACAAGTAAACCACTGGTAGATGGTAGTGATCTAGCAATCGTGCTCCACCGTGATAAAGGTTTCCATGACAATGAGGCATTTATTTGGCCGAGACCAAATAAACAGCGATGCTTCACCAAAACAAGGAGGTCATTACAGCAGCTTGTCAAATCAATGCAGAGAGTGTCAGCCTTGATTAAACCATCCCCCCTCTGCTCTGGCACTGTGTCAATAATGGCAGGCCTAGAATGAAGCTGGGAGGAGGGGGCAGGGAAGGAGGGGGGGGGGGGGGGGGGGGGGAGCGGTGAGCCCACCCCCCTTAGCTTAGATGATTGGAGTGAAATAGCCATCAGTCAGGAGGCTGAGGTGGACTAATGATTCCCTGGGCTGCCTATTAGAACTACATGACAACTCAATCCAGCTCACAGAGCAGGAGAGGAAAGGGGAGGAAGGCAGACAAAAAGGAAGAAAGAAAGGAAGAAAGGAAGAAAGAGAAAGGGAAAAAAAGTGACCTTGTAGCAGCATCATTTGAGGCTGAATTAAATTGGCAAGAGCAGTTAATCTTTACCTCGGGGCGATTAACAGAATTAAAGGAGAACAACAAAGGCACAAGGTCTGGACTCTCCCCCCCCCCCCCCCCCCCCCCCCTCCCCGCCGCCCATTTTCTTCCTGATGCCGTCTGCAATTAGTTTTTAAATGTCCACCTTTGAAAAGTTGGTGGATTTCTCTCTCCTATTGTCCGTCATGTTAAGTGTTTGGTCTGGAGTCTGACACCAATATCCAGAGTCTCAGAGGTCCTTGGACATAAACAGGTGTGGTTTTAAACCCTATTGTCTATTCATTTGTGCGGTTCAGCTGTGCAAATAACAACCAAGTTCTCAATGCGACCTTTGGGTTTTCATCTTTAAGCTTGTAAAAAAAAAACAACTAGTTTTAATATCACATTGTACAGCAGCTGTACTAGCGGTTTTTGTTGTAATAATGTTTGATAGTCCAATTAAGTACAAAAGTTCAAGGAAAGAAAAAGGTTAGGTAGCTCGTAATTCAGACAAATTTCAGTCACCGTTTCATTTATTTGATGCAATTTCTGCCTTGATATAATTGGAAACTGATTCATATCAAAGTTGAACCTCTGATATTCGGATCCCCACGGTTGTATTGTATTTCCTCCCAGTTCTCAGAGCCTAATCGATACATTTTAAAAAGCTCGACAAGGTTAGGTTCCTCAGCCTCTATGAGAAACACACTCAGTAATACCCCAACGAAATAGTTCATGGCAATATTTTACCCACACTGCAGGATCAACCAATAAACATTTAGCCTTATGACATTCACACTGACCTCAATATGCAGATCAATAATTTGTGCTATTGGCGGTAAATCACCATGTTTGTAATATGATATGAAATGAGGTGGAGCGTGAGAGCAGAGTGAACTGGCTTCCCTTGTACTCACAACACAGGTACCCGCGGGGCACAGTTCCCATGCTAGCAATCATCGTCGTGTCGGATCGGGTCAATGAATAGAGATGCTAATGTTAGCTAATGTCATTCTAATCACTAAAAGTTATTGGCAGCTAATGAGTTTGATATATTTGTGGCGGTAAGGTACATCAGAGATGGAATAAAGGAAACTGTCATTGGAATGTGTATATTGGGTATGTATTATTACATTTGAATAAATATTCCGTCCATGCCTTTTCAAAGCTAAAACAAAGCTAATATCATCAATCTGGAGTCTTCCAGACTCTATTCTGTTTGCACGCACAGTACATACGTTCACAACTGACTACGATGGAATGGAGTATGAAGAAACACAAAAGGTCATCTGTAAATAAACTGCGTGTGAAACATGTACCTGTTTGTGATTCTCTATCATAGTGAAACAAGCTTTTTAGCTATTTACAAAGGGAACAGTGGTGTTTTTCCCCTGACCACAATACTGTGTTTTATATTGATGTCTGACTTTCACATTCAGCCAAACATCTTCAACACACCAGATAGAAGATACATTTCCATGAACCTATTCTACTCATGAAGTTAGAAAAAACCTACTTGAAAACAACGTGCGCTTCGCGACAATATCAAAGCCTTGGAATATGATTGGGTGCAGGACATATTCGTTGGTCTTCGTGATTACATTATTTCATTTGAGCAAACCAAAGACCAAATGCCCTGTGGGCCGTTGCCCTACTGCCCAAGTCCTGTAAATATCCTCAAACATGCCCCACGCCCGGTTAGCTGTGAAACCGCGTGTTCGAAATCCACAGCTCCCACAGTACGTTGTATATGTCATTGTCATCAGACAAGGCCAGGACGACCCCGCTATCGGCTGTGCCCTCTAGAAATACCACCACACTGACGGCCAGCACTACAGACCTGCCTCAAGCTGCCCCCACAGATAGGGCTAACGCACAGTCCAATGTTTACAGTTCACAGACATTTAGGTTTGTGATCGCTGGCTGTCATGGCCACGGACGTCTCCAGTTTTCCCAAGAGGCTCATTTTATACATTCCTCACCCTTTTTAAACAGCAAATAACTCTACGTGGACAATGCATTCAAATGTTCTGTACTATTCATCTGAATTTCTTCATATGATATCCATCATCATTTCCAATGTCAGGTATGGCATACGAAATCATCCAAACTGTAAAATCGCTCATAGATACTCAAATCTCCTGGGGGGAGGGACACATGCTCATGTTCCTCGATCAGGTACACCCCCGCCCTCCCCACACACACACTGCCCACCCCCCACCCCCTGGGACCTGTTTGAGAATGTGAGTAAATGCCAATATTTCCAGCATTTTCCGATGAAATGTTTGATTGTCAAGTCGAGCATGTTAAATTGATGCCCGGGGTCTTTTGCGATGTAGAGCAGAACCGGGGCCTCAAGCGGGAGCGTTCAGAGGCAAACACCAAGTATCTGTTATGTGCCAAATTGTACACCACACAATCCTTCTCTATGCCAAATATTAATTCGATTATTGTTTAAATTATGCAGATGATGTATAAATATATCTGATATAGGGTTTTTTCGTCACACCAAGAACCCACTCACTCCATTACGGTTTTAGGGTTTATGGCATGAACATGCTCTGAAAACATATCGTCCACACTATGGGGAACTTGACCTGGCAAATGTCTTTGTGACACCTTTAGAGGAGGCGGCACGGTTTAACTTGGTGTCACTTGCTAGATAACACTAAGCAACGCGTAAACAACAACAAACGTGATGTAATCAGATTTAGGGGAAATTTAATAATACATAAACGAGATGCGGCGCGGTTGCCAAAGAGGTTCTGACGCTGACAGTAATGAATGGTATTCATAAGATGGTAGCTACGTAGCCCCTCAGGATGGATACATTAATTATGCTAACAGGGTCATTTAAATACTTTATTTAAAGCAAGTGAATCTTGTGCAATAAATGGCACAATAATTACACACACAATCTAACAAAAAAGACAGTGACGAGTGTTATGGAAGGGAGCTGGCTGTCTGGCATAACCAGGAAGTACTACTGCTAGCACTACTGATGGAACGCTACTGCTTTACAAACACACACGCAGGACAAAACACACACACACACATTTGAAATGATCACTGAAACTATGTAACACACCGCTGCATCCTGAGCACCTTGTTCATTTAAAGTAGTAAGTTTGATTTACAGCCATGTGCTATTATTTAGCATTATTCATCTTCTCTGTCAGTTGCACATAGCAGGGTAATAGAAATGCCAGCAAGCCAGCTGATTTACTTAGTAAAATCTTCGTCTCAAGGCTTGCAAGGCCCGATTGGAGGGTGGAGGGGAGGTATGAAGGGGAAGGGGGGGGGGGGGGGGGGGGGGATTCATGCATTATGTAGCCGAGTCCAAAGTGACCTTGAGGTATTCTGGAGTGGACTATATATTACCGGGGCAACAACCTTCTTCATTCCAGGAGATCCATGTGATGTATTTAAAGTCTATTTTACAGTACATTAGCAGAGCTTTACCAGTGCTGAGATCACTATTTGCTCATAGACACAGGAAGACTTTAAAGCCACTCACACAAAGATAATTCTCAGCAGAAAATGGGCTATTACACTGGAACTGACAAACGAACATAAAAAAGGCGATGCATTTTGCAATGGATGGTTAATTAGCATTTCTTTCCAAGTCAAGGACTTGAAAAAGGAAAATCTGCTATCCTGACAAAATTGATTGACCTGCATTCTGCAGAACTACAGTAGAACCGAACAGAAAGCACTTTCCCACCGAACGATAGGATGGCTAGATCAATACTCTCAATGTTGGCTAATCTTTAGCAACCTTTAGAATATCACTCCTTATTGATTTCTCTTCTATAATTGTCAGCATTTGATCAAATTAAATTGCTTTCCTATTACAGCGAGTGCATGTCAATGACATTTCAAAAAAGGGCCCACCCTCTGCCTCCGTGACCTCACAGAGGATAGGAATGAAAAACATACACCCATTAACGCGCATTTACTGTCACAGTCTACTCTGCCTCTATTGTTCCACCTTTCTGCCCTGAAGACATACGTGAGTAGTGAAGGCCATATTCTATTACCATATAAAAAGGGACGTAATTACAGAGGAAAGGTGACAGTTGTTCTCTCCGCTCGAGGAAATGATAACGGAGTACTATTCTCTTTTCAAGCACAGTCCATTTTGATGTAATTGGCAGTGGAATTATTTATGACATTAATTGCCACATTATCGACTGCCTGTCGGCTCTGGTGTCACTTTGTCCATCTTTCTTAGTGGAGAGAGAAAGAGAGAGACAGAGAGAGAGAGACAGAGAGAGAGACAGAGAGAGAGACAGAGAGAGAGAGACAGAGAGAGAGACAGAGAGAGAGACAGAGAGAGAGACAGAGAGAGAGCTGAGCCTCAAGCACACTGACAAGCTAATTACTACATGGCCCCTCCCCTCTCAGCTCCTAAATGACAAATGCTACTCATCTGAAACCGGGCCGGAAATTCCACCATTTCTCCCTCCTCTGTTATGCTGCATAACGTCAGAGTGAGAGAAACGAGAGAGAACCAGAGAGAGAAAAGAGAGTGAGAGAAAGAGAGAGGGGCAAAGACAGGGAGAGAAGGGGAGAGAGAGAGAGAGAGAGAGAGAGAGAGAGAGAGTGAGAGAGAGAAGGGGGGAAAAGAACGAGAGAGAAAAGAGGTTGAAGACCAGCTCTAAATCTCACCCCATCTTTTGGACCTTCTGGCTTGTCTACTATCAGTGTCCAACTGTCACTCACGAATAGTGCTCCAGTTATCCCCTTCACTCTCGCTATCTCACTCGCTCGCTTCCTCCCTCCCTCTGTAAATTTGCATTAGCTTGTGTCAATCAATCAGAAGGCAGAGGACTGATATCTGCTGACTGGTGATGATTTGTCCTAAGTCCCTCTGACAGTCACTCTCCGCCATGCCTTTTGGGGAGATGAGGTTGAAGGATGTCCTGTCGCTGAGACAGACCTCAGAGATGCTTTTCAACCATCCGCCATTTTGGGACTCGATTGCAGCCCAGAAATGCCAATAAGCGCGAAAGGGCAATCGATGTAAAATCGCATCAGCTAACGATCTGCATTAGTTGGTTATGATTGTACGAGGTAACTAACTACATACTTGCTACCTACAGGAGGAAATCCAAGAGATCCAAGCTTGCGCACACATACTCGCACTCACAAACAGGCAGAGCCTGGAGCCTGCAGGGCAAGTATAGCAGAATGTCAGTGATCTGCTCTGATAAGACAGCATGCCATTTGCCCACCCAGGAACTTCGCAAGAGCCACTTCAGCTGCGGGTCAAACAGGTCTTCGCCCACAGGTACCTCCATGCTCATACCTTAATTAGTCTGCACTACCGTGCACGCCAGTGTGACTGTCCCCCGCCTGTCTGCCTGCCCGCACGCCCACCTACACACACACACACACACATGCGCACACACACACACGGCAGACATATGTCTACCCGTCCCAGCTCTCCACGCCCCATCCCATAATGCAGGTTGTGTTGGAGCGGCTGCTCGGGATGCGTTGCTGACGAGGATGGGAAGTGACACACAC
The DNA here is from genome assembly GCA_036571765.1 of Plecoglossus altivelis. Lineage (NCBI taxonomy): Eukaryota > Metazoa > Chordata > Actinopteri > Osmeriformes > Plecoglossidae > Plecoglossus > Plecoglossus altivelis. The sequence goes on from BROE01000016.1 coordinate 6,250,731, forward strand.
CAAACTCGCTGTGTCCCCCAGCCAGCTCCGGTGGCTCCGAGCCTGTCAATTCCGGCTCCGTCAGCGGCACTGGCTCAATGGCAGTGCCTGTGACACATGTCACAAAGTTTTAAATGTCTGCTCTTTTCAGCAGGATGGCTGGGCTCGCGCGGCAGCCAGGGGAAGGATGACATTTTGTGTCGCGCACGAAGGGAGGAGGGGGGGACGACGACTTGTTGTGGCTCCCCCTCTTCCTGCCTCCTCCAGCTGTCAGTCCTGGTTTCCTCTGAACATATCAAAACACGGACAAATAAACCTTGTCATTTTGAAATGCTGGTTCTGGTGACCAGGCGACCGAACGCTGTGTCAGGAGGGATATGGCCACATGGTCTCCTAGGAGAAGTGGCACAGCGAGCAAACGCACACGCACACACACACACACACACACACACTCCCTCTCCTCCACTGTCAAACAAGTACACACGTATACTGTACATAGACAAACACACACATAGCAAACATGGGACGGGGCTATCTATGACCTTTCCGTCATCTGTCTGCGTATGATTGATGTGCTGGACTGGATGAGCTCCACGTGGTCCCACCCATCAGAGCCCCTCCTCTTCCACCCGACGACTGACTGAGGATGAACAAGCACCTAACAACACTTAGGAACAGGTTTGTCATTGGTCAAAATAGGTGCTAAAAAATGATCCATCGGTTCTACAATAACTTCAACCTGCCGTTAAACGTAAGTGTGAGTCGTGCTTAAGAGGGTGTTTTTTTGCTTCGTACGATACAGCTTTTGGTGGAGCTCTAATCGAATGACTGAATCTAATGAGGTTTGAAATGTTTATGATGGGAAAGGACTACAATTAGAATAATACAATAACAAATACTTACCAAGCATATGAGTTTTAGGAAAGCATTCATATTTTGACTGACACAGGAAACAGCGCTTGCATAAACTGTTTGTTTTTTAATCAATAAACAAAGGATTCATTTTAAAGGCTAATATGAAAAACACCGTTTCATCATGAGACAGTTTTGCATTTGATTATTTAGCAGATGATTTTGACCTTCATTCTAAGAATATCCAGTTAATGTTTTACACAAGATTAAAAACGGCTATCAAATTCTTTATATAAAAAACACAGGATGCGATTTGGAAACACAAGCATATTTCCTCATGAAGTTGAAATATAGGTGAAAGCCGGCAAGCAATCCAAAGTATGCACAAAAGAGGTAACACCAAAAGAGATGGCATCAATTTCAATAAAATACAGCACAATATTATGATACTGATATTACTTTGATTATCCTTAAAAAATATATATCTGGACGGAGCTAAATATGGTTTGTTTTAATATATAAACTAGTCTTTGGTTCCTATCCATTTTTGGAATGTTGTCTTTTTTTAAACCCATGCTGAACGTGATTCAGTGCTATAAGACTCGTTTCAGTTTGATCACAAGCGGTACCAACCCAAGATGATACACTGTAAAATAGAACGTACGTCGGACGTTGCTCGAGACTGCAGATCAGGAATATAAAGGCCCAAATAATGACATAAAAAAAGACATTGTTCGAAGGACAATGTCCTATCCATCCCTATGTGCCCTTTCTCTCTTCATCACCATCTCTGCGTCTGCCCCCCCCCTGCAGCCCTTCGCTCTGCGCATGCTCAGATCGGGCTCAGGTGTGACCTTTCACCCCCTGCTGACTGGCGGTAGGGGACGGGTGATCCATCATGGGCGCAGCGGCTGTCAGAGCAGGAGCTTGGCTGGATGTGTCTGTCACCGCGGTGACTTTGGCGGGTGTGTGTTTGGGGGAGAGAGAGGGGGAGAGAGTAGCAAGGTTGCCTGTGCGTAGAGGTAATCATGTCAATCTGAGTGTCAGCGCTCACTCTGGGAGTGGAGAGCGGAGCAGACAGCAGAGGGAGCAGAGGGAGCAGAGGGAGGGCACCATAGGCCTGGCTTTAGCTGCCTACACATGCCACCGTGACGTGGGGGGGGGGGGGGGCGCTAGGGGGACTGTTTCAAAACACTTTCCCGTTTCAATTAAACCTAGACCAAACCGAGCCGATAAGGTGACATGAAGATAGGGGAATGACACGGTGCAACATTTAAAAATAAGGAATCGGTCGGTCAGTCAGTCTGTCTGCCCGTCTGTCCAATAGTCCATCAGAGCTGGTCGTTGCGGATGAACCGGTTGCCTTCAGAATGTTTTCCGTAGTAGACGTAGCGACACTTAGCAAACACACCTGGAGAAGACAGACAACAGTGAGGAGAGAGAGAGAGAGAGAGAAGGAGAGTTTACATAATTCATCACTATAACATTGAAACAAAACTATAGATAGACCACCGCCCTGCCACATTCAGACTATTTCCTTTGCTTTTTCCATTGCACCTTCCTACTGCATATTTCAGCCATGTACACTGAGTGTACAGTGCTGTCGATACTATATGAATCATTTGATCGTGGCAGCTTACAGACGTTACAAGGGTCATCTGTCAGCCCTCCTTCCCCTCCCTCCCTCTCCAGAAGAGGGGAGGGGGGGTGGTGGTGGCTGAGTGTCGTCCAGATGAGGTAGGGCAATGGGGGAACAGCGTTGGGCCCCAGGGCACTGTCCAGACAGTAAGGAAGCACAGCCCTCCACCATGGCAGAGACAGACAGACAGGAACATATTGGGGGCAATTACCACAGAACACGTACGTGTGTGTGTCTGTGTCTAACTTGCTGGCTCAGGCAGACATTCAGGACTGTAAGGATTAACTGTGGGCCGTAACTGCTCTGATGGCACAGCGCTCAGAGTGCCACTCTAAGCACCGCGGCAGGCTGCAGCCAGGTGTCACCACTCGCCAAATGAGGAACAGGACAAGTGGCATCGCTGACGTCCACGATCTTCTTGACAGTGGAACAGATACACGCTCTCGTCCTGCCACCATTTCTTTCTTTTTTTTTAAAACAGACATCAAGAGCATTAGTCAACCAAGAGGGTAGAGACCCGGGACAGGACGGGAGGAGGGATGTCCCATGGGAGGGTGAGGGGGTGCTGCAAGCCCAACAGCCAATCGCGTAATCCGAGGAGACATCGTCACGAGGGAAGGGAGGGAGACGGGCCATCGGATGGCACGTCATGACAGGAAGCAGAGCAGGGCAAGGAGATACCGGTGCCATATTAGTGCCAGGCATATTCCGATGCCACCCTCGATTCTAATCCAACCTGACGCGTCGTTGTCTCTGTCTCTCTGTCTCTCTCTCTTTCCTCCCCCCTCTCCCTTCAAAGTAGCCTCGGCTAAGTCACAGACTCTCTCACTCTCTCTCTCTCTCACACACACACCCCCTCTCTCTCCTGATGTCTGCTCCCTTACAGCGGCAGGCAGGCAGGCAGGCTGTTGTGTCAGGGTTGGGGAGAGGCTGTGCTGCGACTCACAGGCCCGGGGACAAGCTCAGTCAATCTAAATCTGGACTTTGTAGTGGAGGAGCGCTCATTTCCTCTCATAGCCCGGCGACTTGAGGTGATCCAAACACTGAAGTGTGAGGAGCTGTCACCTCAGATCAAAATCCGAGACTAGCTTCATGCCTGCTTGCTCCCCGGTGTGTGTGCGTGTGTGTCTGTATCTGTGTGTGAGTCTGGGTGCGAGAGAGAGTTTGTGAGCAGTGGTTCGGGATGACTCTGGCAGCGGGAGGAGAATGAATTCCAGCTGCCGCACTTCGCCCGGGGACATAGGTGTCTCGGCCGGGGATCTGGGCTCCACGCCACACACGGCACCGGGCGTCTCACAGAGGTCTGATCACAGGAGCGCCGACTCCCTCGCTACCCCACAGCTCCCCCCCTTCCTGTCCCCTCGCCCCCCCTAACCAGACACTGGGGCTGGGAGCTGCCACCCCCCACCTCCCCCTCCTCTTCCTTTTGCCCTTGTGCCGAGACAGAAGACTTGATCCCCAGGGGTATTAGGCTTGCGCCCTTCAAAGAGAACCTCCAGCCAGGCTCGAGGCCCCTCTTACTTCACACTCTGCTGACCACAACCCCAGGGAGCGCCGTGCGATAGGTCACTCACACATTCCCGAGGTTCAATAGCACCAATCAGGGAGCTGAGATTCTGCCATAGTGCCCTTCAAGAGACACCTGGGAACTGAGGACAGGACACCATCATAGGAGATGAAGAGACCTGGGGAACAAAAAAAAAGATCTGGGGGCTGATTTCCTGGCAAGAGACTGGTGGAAGGAGGGGTGTTGGTTTCACGTGGCTAAGCAGGCCAGTGGGTCCACCAGAGAGGGGGATGGGGAGCAGCCACGTTTGTTCTTACATAACCCCCCCCCCCCCTTGAGACCTGTCCAGGCGCAGGGGAGCGACTTGGTGATCTGACACTTAATAACAAACGGTCGCGCATCATTTCCTGGCGTCAGCGATGTCCTCTCTTGTAATCCCAGGCCTGACCCATTATCTCTCTCTCTCTGACTCACTCTATCCACACCCCAAACACCGACCCGTAGCCAAGCTGAGAACAGAGCGCGGTACAGCAAAGTGACACGTCACATCCAGCGATCTGGAGGCTAATGTTTCCCTCGTGCTCCCCTGGCAGAGCAACAGTCAGGCCGTCTGCCGCTCATGTCACGCAGCACCTAGCCTCCCGTTCTTCGAGGGGAGCACCTCACCCGTCTGTGTCGAAGACGCGCAGAGTGGGTTGGATGTGGGCCCCTGTGCATGCCAGCGGCGCAGCCGAGGCCAGATTACACAGAACATGTGTACACTCCACAGGGGCTTGATGGCAGCACTACCAGAGAGGAGGGCTGCGTTGAACCCATGTTGTGAAGCCAGATGAAACCCATTTACATTTCAAACCCCATGTCATGTGGTACAAGTATATATATATATATATATATATATGGTTCTGGTTTCAGCTGGAAGCCATGCTCCCCATCAAAACTATCCGAAGGGACAAAGGACAGCGGCGTATATATATACATATATATATATATATTATTTTTTTATGAACTACTCTTGAAGTAACACACTATTCACTACTTGCCCCTGCTCAGTGAATTTATACATGTATACAAATATAGTAGATGGCCGTCTTTGCTTAATGTAGGATGGCTGTGCTTAGAGGATTTAAGAGGAAAAACTGCCACAGTCAATGACAGTGAGGACTATTGTTTAACAAGGACCTGCAGCAAAAAAGACAGAAGAGAGGGAGAGGGGGGAGAGAGAAGGAGAGACGCAGATGGATCGGCTGGAGAAGGTTTAATGATTGCTCCCTGCATACAATCAGTTGCTGGAGGGCCATCGATACGTCAAGGAAGACGCTGATCTGAGGGACGTCGCTCTCTCATCGAGGCTCTCTCTCCTCCACCAACATCCAGATCTCATCTGCTCCTTCCGCACCCTCGACTAGTCGGTCTTCGCTGTCTGTCTAGTCGCTGCCCTCCTCTCTTCCTCCTTTCTCTCTCTTTCTCTGTCACACTGTCTCTCTCTATCTCGCACACACACACATCCAAATGTGTCCCCCCCCCCCCCCCCCACCGGTTCCATCAGGGCAGTCATCCATCAGGGTAATCAATTAACAATGCTATTACATTTTCAGTCGTCTCTCACAGGGCGGAGATAAACTGGAGCAGGAAGAGAGAGACAGAGGGAGACAGAGAGAGAGACAGAGGGAGACAGAGAGAGAGGAGCTGGGGCCTCAGAGGATGCGTGTGACGGTGAGTGACTGGCCTGGGCGCAGGCTACTGTGAGCCTGGCTTATTATTGTGAACGCTATCCATCTTAGCTGTCCTTTTATCAGTCCCCACACAAGCTCACCTCCCCCCTGCCCTTCCAAGCTGTGAAGGGAAGACCGGCACCTACAGTACACCCACAGAGAGTCTCTCAAACAAACAGCGGCTGGGTGGCCAGTTACACCCTAGTCATTGTTTGACTCATGAGCACCTGAAGGAAAAAGACATTGAAATAATACTAGAGTGACCGAGAAGGTGGGGTGTAGCAAAGCTTAATGTGTGTATGGGCTCACGGAACATACATAGTATTATTGATTAGAAAGTGGCTCTCCGTGTCTGTCAGGTTTAACGGAGAGAGGCGTTCCTGCGGTGTGTGCTTGAGCCAGGCATTACAAAACCGGAGAACTTTCCACAAAGAACACATTGGCACAGATCCCCTTCCCCTCCTCTTCCCAGAAAGAGCAAGGGAGGGAGAGAGAGAGAGAGAGAGAGAGAGAGGGGGGGGGTGACAAATACTGGAGTGGATAAAACCACACTCCTTGGCTCTTGCCAGTTATTAAATCAAGCATGGGCTTTGTGTATTGCATGCACATGTGTCTGTGAGTTTTGAGCGATGTTGTGTGCATCTACAGATCGCATAGCAGGTTCCCATGTGCTAGCTTGTCTTGCGGAGACCAGGGTTGAGCCCCGAGCTAATGCCGAACCACAAACTACTGACAGCTCCTGACACCAGGCCAAGCATGGGCTTAGACAGCGCGGCTGTTTACTGTCAAACAGTACTACCTGGGTTGTTCTGAGGACAAGCGAGCGATAGACTTTAATCCTATTATGACATCGTTGACGTTATGGACTAGGGGTACGCAGAGTGGCAGAATCTGCAAGCGTCGGGAGGACAAATCAAAAACGGATTCTCTTTCCAAACAAATATCGGCGCGAGTTAGCAGGCCTGCAGTGACGGATCGGTAGCGAATGGGCTCCTAGCTCGACCCTATCCATTAGGTCGACAGAATGTCAACACCCATGGTGTGTCACCTCTCTCTTTCTTTCTCCCTCTCCCTCCTCTTTCACTCTCTCCCTCTCTCTCTCCAAAGGGAGATGCCCAGTGCGTAACGTACAGACTTAAACTGACATTTGTCCTCTTCCAATAAAAAAACGAAAAATATATTTAGTCCATTAAACATAAATAGCTGTCATTATGATGCATGCCCTAGTGCGAGGCCGTCCCTGTTCCCCTGAACGCTGTTTACTGCAGCCATACAACTGCAACGCCTGCATGTTCTCAACTTCAGCGCATTGATTAAACTTTTAAATGGCTGCCATATAACCCGGGGACATCAGGGTGATTAATTTGCGTCAATGTTCATCTGTAATTCATTAGCCATTTATACTCCCCACATCCACACAGGCTATCAGGGAAATGCACCCCATTTTTCACCCAGGCAGAGAGGCTGGGGAGCAGGGGAAAGGGAGCAGGCAGAAGGAGGGGGAGGAAGAAGGAAGGAAGGGGAGGTGGTTATCCTGAATACAAATCAAGCCCTCAAGAGCGAGCGGTCGACTCCCCCACGGCCTACAGAATACCTCAAGGTACATGGTGCTGTAGTCATAGCAGTGTGGCTAAATTCAATTTACAATGACTTTCTCAACAGTTGTACTGCTCATTGCACAGGGCATGCTAGCTTGTTCGTTCTTAGCGCAGTTGCTACGGTGAGGGTTCACAAACAGTATTAGCATGGATAGCTGAGTATCAAGGTGCATTATATTTTATTACAGTTGTATGTGATCCTCCTGTGATTGAACTACTCTCTCACACACACCAGAAAACAAAACAAATAAAATAATTACATATGGGTCCCAAAGTCTGAGACCACACTGAACATTTAATGGGAGATTTGAAGACTGAGAAAGTTAAGCATTCTTGTCATCACAATATCACTATTCGGATCATTGTCAAATCCAGCTGGGATAAAACCATGCCTACACATGCTGTTGTGAAAGCAGAAAAAGGCAAACAGGCCAAATAGTAAGCTATTCTGAAATTTTTCTTTTGGCAAAAAGTCCATTTTTCACTCAAACTGTTTAGATGATATAATTTGTCTTTATTAAATTCAAACCACATGGAAAAAAGAAAGCATCCTAGCCTCTGACTAGCGCTCAGAGGCTTGGAACCTGCTGTATGTATCTGGAACCTGCTGTATGTATCTGGAACCTGCTGTATGTATCTGGAACCTGCTGTATGTATCTGGAACCTGCTGTATGTATCTGAAACCTGCTGTATGTATCCAGAACCTGCTGTATGTATCTGGAACTTGCTGTATGTATCTGGAACCTGCTGTATGCATCTGGAACCTGCTGTATGTATCTGGAACTTGCTGTATGTATCTGAAACCCGCTGTATGTATCTGGAACTTGCTGTATGTATCCAGAACCTGCTGTATGTATCTGGAACTTGCTGTATGTATCTGGAACCTGCTGTATGCATCTGGAGCCTGCTGTATGTATCTGGAACTTGCTGTATGTATCTGAAACCTGCTGTATGTATCTGGAACTTATTGTATGTATCTGGAACCTACGGCCTATACCAGTTAGTTGGTGGTTGGTACTGATGTACAAGTTCTGATACGGCCTGTACCAGTTAGTTGGTGGTCAGTACTGACGTACAAGTTCTGGTACGGCCTGTACCAGTTAGTTGGTGGGCAGTACTGACGTACAAGTTCTGGTACGGCCTGTGCCAGTTAGTTGATGGTTAGCACTGATGTACAGTTCTGGTACGGCCTGTACCAGTTAGTTGGTGGTTTGTCAGCGGCCCTCAGATAAATCACAGTGCACCTTCATTCTCCACCAGGCTTCTTTTAACCCGTTCTGAACGTTTCATTTGCAGTGACACGCAATACATCTGAAGCGCCGCAGCATCTCTGCCCGTTATTTGGAGTTTACGGTCATATTTTGACTTTCATTTCGTTTACAAATTATTGTTACTGGGGTGGAAGATCCCAAATTTCAAAGACGAACGAGAGCTGAAGATGGATTTAGGAGCCGTGTGCATGACTCAGATAAAAATGCGCACAGGAAGCCAAGAACGATGAAAAGGGGGGGAGGAGGTGTGTGTGTGTGATGAGGGGGGGAGGAGGTGTGTGTGTGAGGAGAGTGGGGGGGGGGTTGAGGGATTTGCTTTTGCCCTGCTCTGATAGGCTGTCGGGGAGAGGTTGCCAGGTCATGACTCAGCAGCGCTGATCAATACCAGGTTGACGTGATTTTCCTTATAGAAAGGAATACCCCCTCCCCTTCCCCCTGCCAACACCATAGGTCTATTTACAGGTCCATGGCGAACTGCGTGGTGTTTCAGAATGGGACTTTCCCTATGGGCTATACATGATCAATGGGGTGTCGCTCTGTTCAAATCAAGCGCACAGTGGTTCAGTCTATTGTCTTAGCACGAAAGAAGTGCGCAGAGTCGTGTTCACCTTAGTAGCTTTGAGTCACCCTTGGAAAGCAATGACCCATTTTTTTTTACATCAGCTCACTAGATAAGAACCAAACCTAGTAAATGGAGAGTAGTATTATTCATTGATGGATGAATTAGAGTTACAGCTTGATAAATGCCTATCACTCTTAGCTTCCAATTTAAGAGGACGAGGGGGGAAATTGAATTCCTGGGGACATAAATTTTGACTGAAGAAGCAGATTACAGCGGGGGGCGGGGGGGCAAGCCTAATGAAAAACGGGTGAAATTAATTCTGCAGACATTTATTTTACATGAAGACACGGACATACACTGGATACAGTAGCTCTGCAGTCTGGAGATAAGAGGGGAGTCGTTTGAATCTTAATCCCCTTTGGAAATCCATTCTGAAGACCTGGACTATCTTACAAGAGACTTACAACAGCACGGACTCTAATATTGATAGTGCACTTCACAAATAAACAGTGAAAAAGACAAATGTCAGCACAGTATTTTTGAAGTGGGTATTACCGTTGCAGATATTCGGAAAAAGGCTTGTCTGCCCTTGAGGATCCTTATGCAACTACAAATGATGCCGGTAATCATACAGTGCACCGTCATTAGTCCCATCAACACGCAGGCTACAAATCACCGTGGAGCTTAGCTGGACACTGATTGATCTTGCTCTTCATTACATCCCGGATTTCTAATTAAAAGAAAAGCCGAGATAAGTGGTATAAACCTCCGACCGAAAGAAGTGAAAACTGCAATTAGCGATTTGGCTGCTTGCGGTAATGGCGCCGTTAGCAAGAATAGACGTGGAGTCACTCATTTAGAGTTTAATCACTAGGACAGGATTCAATAACAAAAGAGCGTTCTATTAATCACAGGAGAGTGATAACTTTACTTCTCATCTGTGTGACATTGGAGGAAAGGATGAATTAATGATGCTCTCAATACGAACACATTAAATAATAATTATCAGGCAAAACAGCATGAAAGGGACTGGGTAATGAAGCCCATTGTCAGGTCAATTACAACCGCATCAACTGTTCAAAGACCAGACAGTAGTTACTAGACGACCATGTAGGGAAGGACAATAGTGACATTATCATCAAAACGGATGATTCAGGTCAAGTATCTGTTCATAAAACCCGTTTTCGAATGACGGTTAAGGGTGAGGCCACAGGATGGATACGTTACGAAGAGCAGATGAAAGTTTTACTGTTGGCAAATGTTAGTCATTTAGGAGTTTTTATCCAAAAGACAGTGAAATACTTGATGCATGACTGAGCATAATGGCACCTCAGCACCTGCCATGTTGGATTGGCATCAAACTGAAGATGACCAGAGGACATGGAAAATACATTTGTAAACCGTTGAAACTTTCCCCGCCCACGCCGTATTGCAACGCATCATTGCAATTCCTGTTCGAAGCCTTTTCCTGCCTCGCGCCACAAAAAACATCCATCTGTACAACCAACCCCTCCTCTCCCAGACATCAATTACCACTTGTCCAGAGCTGCCCTGAACCCTCTCTTCAAACAAGCGCTCTGGCAACCTCCGGAGTGACACATATCAATAGTAATCTGACGTCTGGCACTGTGGCTGTCCCCTATGTAAGGCTGGCTGGCCGCACCTGCCTGGCCAAAGGGGGAGGGGGGGGGGCACTCCGCCCTCCGCGCCACCTCCCCCTGCAGACAGCAAACACAACACTTATTACTCCACATCCTGGCCCTGCTAAGTGACTGGCCTGTCTGCAGCACTCTGGGAGCCTGTTATTAGACTGGTTTCAGCATGGATCCTGACGCCTGCTAGGCAGCTCGCTACCTGGGGCTGTGCGCCTGGCCGGCCGGATGGTGATTTGACATGACATGGTGACAGAAAACATCGGAAAGGGGGATTTGTGGGTGGGGGCGGGAGAAATAGAGAGAGTGAGAGAGTGGGGGAAGAGGGAGAGAGAAAAGGCAAGGGGGTAGAGAGAAAGAGAGCGTGTGTGTGTGGGGGGGGACGGGGGGATGAGAGAGATAGGGAGGGGGGAGATCGAGAGAGTCAGAGTGGGGGGAGGAGGGAGAGAGAGAGGGAGAGAGAGTGGTGGGGACACCGGGTGGGGAGGTTGTCCGGAGCCCTGGTGGTGGTGCAGGGTGTGCCCATCACCACAGATGAATGTTAGCCGAAAGCGCCGTGTCACAATGATGGAGGGCTTGGATCGCTCACATCAGCCCTTCATCTGACTGCGAGATATCAATCTCACGGTCTAATACAAAAGGACACGGCAACATATACTTTCGCATTGGCCTCCTCTCTTGTCTTTCCTCTGCCTCTCCCTGTCTCTCTTTTTGTTCAGCTTCATCAGTAACCATAACTGTCAGGTATCCATTGACCACACTCTCACTTTCACATCCCATTTCTTCTGTCTCCCGCACTCACGATCAAACAACGCGGATGAGGGCGGAACCGCGACAAGCAATTTATTTACTATCATTATTACAATTTACTATGACTGAATTACATTTACTACAACCATTGGAGATGAACGGAGATGCTTACTGATATAAATGCTCCATGTGCACCATTTACATAAATCGTTATCGGGATTGATGCATGTTGGGTATTGTGGTGTGACACTTTAACTGAAATACAGTATGAGATACAGTTACTGAAATGGCCGCAAATCGATGACGTCCCAGTGACGTCACATGACACCCCGAGACCCTGAAACTGAGTGTGGAATCCCATTATGCCGCACACTGCCGGAATTTAAACAGATGATCCGAGCGCCAGCCAATCAACTGAGAGGCTGAGGTGATAAAAGGCCTGGCTGATGCGGAGCACTTCGTTCCCCCTGGCCTTGACGGCGGCTCGTCAGACAGATGGCCTTACTGTAACTCTACTCCTCTTAATTAATATGACACATTCTTCCTCCATACGCGGGGAGGGGAGGGATGACTAACAGTGTGTCCGTCCGTCCATCCGTCCCCTACCCCCGCACACCCCCCCACGTCCCCCCGGCGAGGGAGGAGTCCCCCACTGTCTCTTCCTCCCTCGCATCTTCGTCCACCACCCCCACCCGCCCTTTGTTCTTCTGGCTCTTCTCCATTTTTTTTTGTCTCGCTTCTCCGCTCGGTTGTCGCTGCTTTCTCTTTCTCTTCCTCCCCCCCCCCGCCTCCCACCCCCCCATATTCCTTTTCATTCCTCTCCTTCTTATCGCTCCCCCCTCTCCTCAGTCTCTCCGCACTTTGCCTTCTTTTCACCCTCGGACAGTCCCCAGCCCTCTGCACATCTCCTGACAGGCGCTATAATAACGCTCGTACATCACCGCCCTGAAAGTCCAATAACCTAAATCTTCACTTGCCACATACCCCAGGACTCAATTACTTTATTGACATGTAATCTTCATAAGGGGGAGAAATATTGAGCATGGAAGGTCAGTCGGTTATGAAGACATATTATCATATTATCTGCATGAAGCTTGTCGAGGCTAGGACCTGACAAAGCTAATTAGAATGGTACATGTTTCAGAGCTCACAGCGTATTATGTGCTTGGCTGCATGGCTGAATCGCAGCTGAGGTATGGAGGGGAAGGCGATGCGATGGCCAACCTGCGGGTGATAGGCGCTGGATGGCATCTCGGGGCAGGGGAATTAATGAAGCCAAAGACTGTCGGCCGCGCATCACAGCGCTAATACCTTTGATCGGTTCATTCGCATCTCCGGGGCTGGGAGCGCCTGGCAGCCCCAGAGCCGAGTAGCGAACAACACCATAACGCGGCGCGAGTCTGGATCGAACAGCCGGACGACAACTAATCCCGGAAGAAGTGCTGTGAGTCGTGTTTCAAGTCCGGCAGATAGGAGCTGTTGTTGGAGGCCCTTCTCAGCCCATGTGTCAGTGCTGGTTAGTGATGGTGGGAGGCAAGCCTAGTGGCTGTGTTATCTCCACTCTCCCAAGGTTATCTTCATATCATCCTCTCTGGCCAGCCATTAGGATCTACAGCAAAGCCCTGCTACATAGAGGGAGGGGAGGGGGGAAAAAAGCATTTAAAATGATATTCTGCAAATCTTCTCCTGCTGTGCCTACTGAGTACTAAATACAGGGGCCCAAAAGAAACGGTACATTTGTTCACGTGAATTTGGAAGTAGGCAAAAAAAAAAAGGAGAAGTCTGATTTTCCTTGCTTTTAAATCAAGGTGCTGTTGGTGCCAAAAGGCAGCCAAAAAACAGGCGCTTAGCTACTGTAGTCCCCCTGATATAACACGCCTAGAGTCATGCCCATAATGGTGTAGCTCAGGGTCATGGCATTCAAACAGCAGAGAGCACCGCTAGGCGTGTACACTTCGGTTCATCTCGTTTCATACAATTGTCCCTTGTCCTCTGCTTTCTGGCTGGCCTGCGTTCCTGTGCTCGCACGCCCTCAGATGAAGCCGTCTACGCTGAGAAAGCTCCACTGCGGGGGCTGCTAGGATGAGCTCCCAGGGCCGGCATGTTACCACGACCAGCTCATGCTGTCAAGCAGGGAGACATATTTTAGCTGTTCTCCGAGGCTTTCCTCCCCCCCCCCAAAAAAGCCTTTAAACTAAAAGGTCACATTTGTTTTCTGGAATTTGGTAGCTGCAATGCATTATATAGCATGGAATCACTTTTAAAACGGCCTTTTGTACGACTAACTAAAATGTAAGTCGTGGAAGTTATTCGAGGTTCAAATTTCTCGGCAGTGCCAGGCAGTGACTATCTAGTCACTGTACCCTCGGGGCTGTTTAGCAGTTCTACCTGTAAGGCACACTGTCCTCGGAGAGGGGAGATTATCATGTAAAACTCAAGGATTACATTTATTCAGTCCAACCTAAACGGCTCATTTAAGTCAATCGACTCGGAGTGACACAGCATGTCAAAAACGACCAATCAAATGATCGCAGCGAAACAACTCATCCTCTCTTATTAATGTGGAGACGAAGGCCCTTTCATCTCTTTAAACCGACATCACCTGGGAGCCATTGTGACAGATTAAAAGGTTGTTTTGAACTCCCGAGCATTTATTTCAATGACCTCTCCGCTCTCGTTCGCGACTGGCGCGGCTGCAGTATTGATGGCGGGTGCTGACTATAAAAGACCTGCTATTTTGTGAAGCCGAAGTAACTGTTTAGATTCCCAGGATGCAAAACCCACAAGACATTTCAATGCTACATGCCCATCCAGCTAGCCTGGTCTTGTTCACAAAAATCAGCTTTGTCCCTGCAAACATCAACCCTCTGCGTTAGCGCCGGCTAACTCAAGCCGGGTGTCCTCCATCCAGCTAGCTCCTTTAGCAGGAGAGCTTTGCAGACGCACAGCTCCTGTTCTGCTTCTCAACAGGTTTGGCTTCCTTGCATTGGAGGGATAGGGGCTCTCAGTTCCCAGCATGCAACTGATCCAAGCCCAGCATTCCGGGCGGCTCTGATGCAGTGAATAATCTACATGGGAGTTAATCTACATGGGAGTTAATGTGAGCTGTGCTGATACTCAGACAATAGTTGGTGTTCAGACATCATGGCTTAGTGTCTCGCTGATTGTATATTGATGTGGAGCTGGTTGACAATAAATCACTGGACTCAGCGGCAAGCGAGAAAAACTGTTTAGACAACAGCCCAATGGAGCTTACCGTAATTGACAGATGAGCTCAGCTCCTTCCGCCACAATAGCTTTGGAGCGTTGAGACTATCTGGCAAGTGTGCGTGCGCGCGTGCGTATGCGTGTGCTTGCATGCTTTTGCCGTGCGGAAGATACGCGAACCTGTCCCCCGTATGCATGTTCACGAACGACGCCAAGCCCGATATGTCACTCGTAGAGGCCGTCGATCTCGTGATGGCATCAGGACTCTATCTTTCATGTTGCCGAGCAAATTAACCATGCACGTGCCCCTCCCAATCCCAACCCCTACGGCTCCGATGACACCGCCATTGCCTGGCGCGCATTACAAGCGAGCGTGACAAAGGGGCGGGTGATGTAGTGGCGTCATTAAGTCGTGTGGATCAGGGTTGTCACCCGCTATGATGAACGCCTGGCGCAGCCAGCTGCATTAGGTTCTCGTCGGGGCCGACACAATCACCTGACTGCTGCTGCAGCCCATTTACATCTTGGCTGATTAGGTGAGGAAAATTGACACGGGTTACTCAATTACGGCATCGCAATCATCCATTCTGATCAGGGCTGATTAAAGAAGCGGGTCGTCAAGGGCCCCTCCGGGAGACGTAGTGACTGTAAACAAACATCCGTGGCTTGCGTTGTTATTGCTGCTCCGGCAGGAATATTCGAGCAGGAATGCATAGTTGGAGACGGATCTCTACTTATGGCTGGTAATGGCAGGACTCCTTGTGGTCTGTGGACCCTCAGGAAGAGAGATAGAGGAGCGTCCGCCAAACCATTAATACCTCTTCATCAGCACTAGGAAGTCCATCACGCAGACACCCATCTGGGGTGGAGGAGGGGGGGAGCACAGGAACCAGGCATCGATCTTGCTGTAAAAATATCTATACCTCCTGGAAACCCCAGTTCCTGTCATAAATTTCCACGATAGACTCCCTTGGTTTGAAGAGCAGGGAGCACTGCAGTAACCTTCTCTGGCTTCTGACAGGTCTAAAAGTCCCACTGGAAACACTAGAACGCATCTCCTGTGTCCTGAACTGCATCTACAAATCACGGCCGCAGCATGAATGATAGCACTGACCGCATTAGCGCTGCTTCTCAGAGCCAATCAAAGATCGCCCGTCGGTCCTGATTTACGCTCCGTCGTCTCCCTGAGACTGACCAGCGCAACTGGGCCGGATTTGGCCAGAACTCGTGTCCTTGTCCGTGTCCCTGACTTCGTCTCTGTGCAGGCTAGCGTGTCGCTTAGTGTGCCATGCATGTGGAAGTCTAAATTGGGGAGGGTTAGTGACAGTTACTGCCTCCATAAGTCATGGGAGCTTGGACATTCTGGTCATGGAAAGTACTGACTGAAGAGGACAGACGTTTCACCATCGCTCAAAAGGAGACTTTCACATTTACTTGGACTCCTTTCGCTCGAAAGATGGTCGATAGTTGAGAAAGAGATCGAAATCTTAGGCAGCAAAACACATGAAAGTGTTTATGAGTTTCTGAAAAAGTTTGACGCCACGATACAACATCATGCCCTGGCAGAGAGATTAAGGACTTTCTGCAACCTGAACATTTTGTTGGTACACAGCCATTTCTGAAATAAAATTCATTTCATCTACAAAACCTAAGTAGCACAGTTATCAGGATCTTTATAGTTCTTTCGTCGTAACAAATTCTGCACATTTTCGACTTGACTCACAAGCCTTATTAAGGCAAAATCAAAAAGAGAAATATTTACTTTAACACACTGAGAAAGGCAGCGCAAATAAAACAACAAATATCTTAAATGAAATCAAGAATAGTCCTGACACAGAACTTGACAGTGTCATTTCTCCTCTTGAAGTTCTGGCTGTAGACTTTCAACATCAGTTTAAGAACTCCAGACTCTCAGGAGAGTACGCACATCTAACAGGAAGGTAAAAACAATAGTGTCAGTGACATTTCCCCCAAAGCACAAACAGAATTATTCAGACAGGGAGAGAGACAAGAGTTTGGAGGAAGGGAGAGGATAAGAGAAAGACAGAGAGAGAGAATAAGAGAGAGAGAGAGAGAGCATAACCCGATAAGGGAGAGATAATGACACTTGGTAGAAGACAGCCATCTCAGAGGCAGTTTAGAGCTGGCGTGCCAGAGTTCAGCAGTCGAAAACTGTCAGGGAAGTTACCGAGGCTTTCCTGGTATTTTAATCTAGCCAGAGAGAAGGAGAGAGAAAGGGAAAGCTGGCGAGGCGAGCGATAGAGGGGGAGAGAGGAAGAGCGTATTAGAAACGGGGAGAGCAAGACCAGACACGGAGCTCCAGCTCTTCGTAATAGCAGGGACAGCTAGTGCCTTCACAATGAGCTCTCATCACGGGCAGGAGAGGACGGGGGGGACCGCGGGGGGACCACGGGGCCGCCGGTGCGGTGCGGTGAGGGAGAGCTGGCCCAGTTAGCCTCGCCCCTCGCTTCCCTCATCCATCTCCATAGCCCGGCTCTAATGGATATTCATGTCGCCGAGCCAATCCACTCCTGGGAGGAATAATACCACATCATCTGCCTCCGATAAAGAAACCAGAGCCTGTCCTCCGGAGGGTGGGGGTGGGAGCGCACATACACCGCCTGTCAGGTGCTGAGGGAGAGAGACGCCAGAGATCCACATTCAATCCCAACCTGGAACACCTTCCCCGCGTTTGAACCCAAAGTAGTCTGCTTTACGGCTCATGCGATATGCATGAGTGCATTTCTGAAAATCAAGTCGGCCTTTTTACATCTAAAAGAGGGTGCCGTGCTGTGGATTGTGTTGCAAGTACAATTTGTGGCACGTAACGTACGCTTTTGCAGCCCCGACCCCGAGCGAACCTGTTAAGCACCCACAAAGCGTGCATCACAAATGACCTAACAAAAGTCTGGGAATCAAAAACGCGAGCGTCCGGTAAACCTTCCAGTTCGTACATTCTTCAAAGGAATTCCTCCAGTCCACCTACTACAGAGTTTGCCACAATGTTAAAGCAGAGCCTGGAGGAACGACTATGCAAGATCCCTGCATCTTTCCTTTGCCAGTTTTATGACAGCTCATTATGACCCAGTAAAAAAAAATGGAGAAACCTTTTATATGAATATCTTCGTGGGGGGGTGGGGGGCGGGGGGGGGATGACAACTGACAAAACTGTTGTTAGAAATGAATCTGAAACACCATCAGCTCACCAAACAGCAAACACCTCGTCAAAACAAACCTTGGCGCGGTGACAAGTACGTGTGAGACATCTTTATGGACTCATATATTGGGATTAAAGCCATGTGTCTTTGTATAATCAGCGTGTCTCCCAGGGTAACCGACAGACGGAACCTCGTCTACAAACGGTTGTGTGATTTCGAACACATTACAGGGTCTCTTGGACCAGGCATTCGAACGCGAGCTTTAGTTTCCAAGGCGCTTGGTAAAAACAAAAAAACGGAGATAATAATTAGGTCAGCGTGTAACCCACACTGCGTCTGCGATGGACAGTTGACGAACCGTCGAAACCGGCAGTCCAAACCTCAGACGCCATGCCGACGCTCGGGCACATTCGAGTATGCAAGGCCCTGACAGAAATGCGATAACGGGCGAGGGAGGGTGTGGGGTGTGGGGGGGGGGGGGGGGGGGGGGAAAAAAAGGACACGGAGAAAAAGCGAAACCTCCTTGTTGCGTGCGTATTGTTTTAATAATAGACTTAGAGGGCCCCGGCAGAGGGCCTGGGGTTTGTCTAGGCGTTTGAGAGTGATGTTTATCAGGGGAGAGATCTCGCTGGTAGAACCATTATGAGACAGAGTGAAATGTCTCTGGGAGCACGTACGCCCTCTTTAATGGGAGCTGCCAGGGAGTGCTCTGTCTTCTCTCACCGGAGTAGCACTGCTAACATTTCCATACTCCGAGAGAGAGAGAGGTGGGGGGGGGGGGGGGGGGAGAAGACGAAGAAGAAACGTACTGAGGCAACGCCAGAGATAAAGGGAAACGTTATTGATGGAGAGAAAAGGCCTTTTTGTTAGGTTGGGGTTGTATTTGAGGGTGAGAGACTAACATCAGAGGGAACGTATGGTCTGATCAGAGCTGGTCGATCCTGAAGCTTCGCGTTGGAGCTGCAGCAGTTGCCGTCGTCAACGGGCGTGAATATGTTTTTCGATAAAAGTATGTTGTGGACAAGGGAATCGCAACTTTACGCACTTGATTGATTTACAGGATCTGGTTAGTTTGTTTATTTTCAAGAAGTAGTCATTCATCGGTAGTGGCGAATGAAGAGTAATTCGACTCTGTCGAAGCACGATATTGCTCGTCCTAATCGACTTGTCTTACACCATCGTCCTCGGTATCATTGCAGTGTCTACATGTCATACAAAGTACCACCACCCCCACACCACCCCCCCACCCCCATCTACCCCTGCAGTCCCCCACCACCAGTGTAGTCATCCATTAGTCATCCCCCCCCATCCAGATGTCTGGAGGCGGAGGAGGAGCAGGATACCAGCAGGTGTGTCTCTCCGTGGGCCCAGCTGAGCTCTAAAAGGCGGTGCTTAGCACCCAGCGCTCCGTCAGCTGGCCTCTCCCCGGTTTCTGGCGAGGCTCCCCTCCCGCCCCCCGCCCCCTCCAGCCCCCCGCCCCCACGCCGACAGCACATTCCTCATCGTTTGGCCCCGCGCTGGCAAAAACAAAAAAAAACAAAACAACAACAGCCCTTCTAATAGGGCGATCCTAACGCTTCCAGATGTTTGTTTATTTGTTGTGCAGCGACTGTAAACCAGTTGACTTGTAGTTTGGATCTCTTCCCGTTCTCACTCTTTGGGGGGGTCGGATGGGTGGGTGTGTGCGCGGGGGGGAGGGGGGGGGGGGGGGGGGCACATCACGGAGCAGGATCGCCCCCAAACGCGTAGCGGAAAGCCAACTCCAAGGTGAGGCGGAGACGAGGTCCCGGGGGCGTCGTTTGGCGAGAACTTGGGGCTTTTTGAAAGGCTGCTCCGCTCCCGGAGGGTTTGGAGAACAGTTGCGCGCCATTTAAAATACATACATACAAAGCAGCTGGAAGAGCTCCCAGAATGACTAACGTCAAACAGGGGCCTCGTAGCTCATGTGAGACAGACACAGAGCTCTGATGTCTCTCTGTTGACTGTTGCGTGGAGGGATCCCCTCCATTCAGTCCCTGTCACTACTGATGAATGGCCATATCAGCACACTAATCCCATAATAGCGCTTGCTGGTGTCTAATACGTCCTAACGGATCATATGTATTAAAATACAGGCGGACAATCATAACATGACACGCTGGTGACATACCATTCCATATAATTGCGCGTGATGAGTGACAATCCCCTGCAGCCCAATACGTAAATGTCACGACCATACGATGTACAACACAGTGAAGCTGGGCTCAGTGTTAGGGGCAGTCTGTGTGGAGCAGGCCAGTTTCAGACTGGGCACCTTCTGTGGGATGCTAGATTCTGGATTTTAACCTGAGCTGACAGTTAAACTGGGGCTGAGAGTTAAACTTGAGAGGACAGGACTGGGGGCTCCTCAGGCCCTCCTGCCAGACCCGGTGACACATTCTCCCTCCACTCTGTGACACATCCTCCCTCCACTCTGTGACACATCCTCCCTCCACTCTGTGACACATCCTCCCCTCCACTCTGTGTCACATCCTCCCCTCCACTCTGTGTCACATCCTCCCTCCACTCTGTGTCACATCCTCCCCTCCACTCTGTGACACATCCTCCCTCCACTCTGTGACACATCCTCCCTCCACTCTGTGACACATCCTCCCTCCACTCTGTGACACATCCTCCCCTCCACTCTGTGACACATCCTCCCCTCCACTCTGTGACACATCCTCCCTCCACTCTGTGACACATCCTCCCTCCACTCTGTGTCACATCCTCCCTCCACTCTGTGACACATCCTCCCTCCACTCTGTGTCACATCCTCCCTCCACTCTGTGTCACATCCTCCCTCCACTCTGTGACACATCCTCCCTCCACTCTGTGACACATCCTCCCTCCACTCTGTGACACATCCTCCCCTCCACTCTGTGACACATCCTCCCCTCCACTCTGTGACACATCCTCCCTCCACTCTGTGACACATCCTCCCTCCACTCTGTGTCACATCCTCCCTCCACTCTGTGTCACATCCTCCCCTCCACTCTGTGACACATCCTCCCTCCACTCTGTGACACATCCTCCCCTCCACTCTGTGACACATCCTCCCCTCCACTCTGTGTCACAGTCCCCCAGGACTGTTAGAACCCCCAAAGAGTCTTCCCCTTCTTCTCCTCCCCCTCCAGTACCACGGCGGGCCTTCCTGCGACTTGAATCTTGCCTAAACAACTGTTTCCTTCACAAGGGTTGCTGAGAGACTAGGGTGCTCACTCTCTCTTTCTCTGTTCGTGCTCCTTCTCGTGCCTCTCTTATCTCCCCCTCACCTACAACTGCTGAACTCTGAGGTCCAGCAGCCCCCCCCCCTGCCTCTCCCTGGACAGGCCCCAGACAGGGTGCACCAGGCTGCTGTAATGACTATGCTGGGATCCAGGGCCTCAGCATAGGTGATACAGTATAGAGGGGAGCAACAGAGAGGCAGACTGTGTCCTGTCAAACCTGCTGCTTCCCCCAATCCAAAACTGACTGGGACCTTACCAATGCACCCAAAACACCAGAGCTATACTACTATACTGCCATCACTACTTTACATGTCTAACACTGAACAATTACATAAGTCATATATATGTATGTATATGTATATATATATATACACATATATATGACATATATGACTATGATATAAGCAGTGGGCAACGATATCGTTAGGCATGTTGTGGCGTCCCATCACCGTGGAGACCAACAGAGGGCCGTTAGACAGCATGTGAAAGGCTCCCACATGTTTAGCAAATAGAGTAGGCTTGGAGCGCGGAGATAAATAAGCGCGAGGCTCTGTGCAGGCTGGAGGCTGAGACATAAAGAGAAGGTGAAGGGCGAAGATGAGCGCCGTGTTATCTAAGGCTGCAGCGCCTGCACCGTAAAAATAACAAATGGCGACTGTCATACCGGCACCCAGATCTGACAGGGAGGGTGGGGGTGGTGGTGGTGGGTGGGGGGAGGAAATATTCCGTGTGTCAGGTCGGCTGACCTTTTAATGGACTGTTCTCAGCTCTGGCTTGATTTTGACAAAGCACAGGGGTTTGTCTCACTCCCTGTGCCACGTGATACCTGCTGGTCAAGTCTTAGCGCAACAGATCTGTCCTTGGCACAGAGCAAGGGATTTGGGGGTGGGGGGGTGGGGGGGGGGGGGTTGATGACGCACGAAATGAATCGCAGGTCCGCCGCAGAGAGCAGGCCAGAACATCACACGTCCACTGTTTAGCGTCAGGGCGTCGAAGAGCACGGCCGAGACATTAACGGGGTTTCACTGCGGTGAAGCCAGAAGATCCCCTCTCTGCTTCCTGCAGCTCGGTGTCGTCGCCATGGGACCCACGACCCACAAGGCAACGCTGCGTACACACACATCCAGTCCCGTTTGACTGCTACGGACACATCTCTGTGTGTCTGTAGCAGATAACTACAGACATAGAAATGAAAGCACTCTGTCTGCTGCCTACGTGCTCCTACTGTGTGCTTCCACCATTTAAGAAAAGTTACATTTTAGTTGAAGAATACTTTTTTTGTTGTAATAGAGTAACTAAGCTTTAGATCAAAGATCAAATGTGATTTCATTCCACTTTGCGGTCTATAGATACAAAATGCAAGTTTGAAAGAAATGACTGAATGTAATCTCTCGTTTGGTGGATTAAAACAGGCCTAATCAATGGCTGGTATCAACAGATCAGGAAGGTTTCTTCTAAAGACGCTCCCACTCATACATTGAAATCAATATCAAAACCTACAAGTCTAACCTAGATTACTCAGATGCACTTTGGCATGTGGAAGCGCATCCATGAGATGAAACAAGATCGATACAGAAACACAATTATTATCTCTACCCTCCGTACATCTCTCTCTTTCTCTCGTCCGTTGTGCGGAAAGTCTATGTTTCATCTACACCAAGTTCAGATGCCAGTTTTCGCGTTTTATACAACAGGTTCAACTTACCGTGGGATGCTAGATTCTAGGTTGAATGCTTTTTACATTTTAATTACTTTTGAACTGTATAGGAATCCTGTAACTCTCTTGAGAAAAGGGTTTAATTAGATTGTGTTTTTTTTTTGGCTTGGTCTCATTTAGTAAGTTCTTGAAGGCAATTGGAGTGATATCGATGCATGACAAAGTGCACGCACGATACACTCGCATAACAAGCTGCGGTATTGAGCTGTCAGCGTGGGAACTGCAGCAGAATCAGTTTAACAGTGCGTCAACAGCGTTGCCGTAAGGTGCAACATCGTGTCGTGGGCCATCGGCGACTCAACATTATTCAATGGAGGAATTTGGGTCAGCATTTCTGTGGACGTGTAGGTTTGTATCACTCAATCAAACCCACCTTCTCACTTAGCAAGGAAGCACATAGTTTCCCCCCTGTATGTATGTATACACTTTTTTTTTTGGGGGGGGGGGCTTACCTTTGTGGTTCTTGCCGTCCCTGGAGCCTCTGGGTAAGGGCGTGTATGGCATGGGAGTGGTCTCTGCACCGAGGTCTCCTGGGGCCTGGAGGACCAAACAGACACACGCAATTAGTTACGCTCTTACCAGACAGTTCCCATACCACACCAGATGAAGAAAGAAAGAGAGAGAGAGCCATGACCAATCGCCATAAATTCCCCCAGAGTAGGACAGGATGCGTTGGAGCACTATTGCTGTTTTATGGCGGAGAGTGGAAGGGCAGGTTTTCATTACGCTGCGAGGAGGCGGCTGGGAGCGGAGCTATGACCCTGTCTTTAACACCCTTCTGTTCAGGGGTGGAGGGGGTGGGGGTGGGAGGTGAGAGGCCCCCATCCCACGGAGCCACGACCCGAGGGAGAGGGTCACCTCAAGGTCAGACGCCACTCATTCTAACCGGCCTTAACGCTGCTGCTAGCCGGGGTTAGATGCTATGTGGAGGGAGGCCAACAGGTGGCAGGAAACCCCTGCTCAGCTAACTGCCCTCCAGATGGCTTCCATAGACCTCTCTTCCCTTGTACTATCCAAATACAGGGGGGTGTTGATAGATAAACAATGAGTGACGGATTCGGGCCGGATGATTGATGCGGCCCCAAGCCGTGACTTTCAGCAGGTCGCAGGGGGTCAAGGAACATTTGTACTTGACAAGAGTAAAGGAAGACGCGGAGCGAGAGGAGGAAGGTCTTCGACAGCGGTGGCGTTCAGAACAGCTCATGAGGGGGTTTTTCTCTCCCCCCCCCCCCCCCTAGTTGTTTTTTTTCTGTCTTTCTTTTGTACACTCTCAAGGACCAAAACATCCGCCTTCCTCCTCCTCCGCCTTTTAGCAGCCCGAACAGGCAGTTCATCATGACACAGCGATATCTGATGCCTTTGCAGAAATACTTTCCTCTCCTACAGGAAGGAATACACTGGACCTTTAATCATAGCAAGAGACCAAACTGACAAATACATATTAGAGACGGTTTAGAGCTGCATTTCTTCCCCTCTTGCTGTTGTTGTTGCTCTACAGCACCATGCACAACCTTGAGAAATGGGCTGGTGGACACTGGCTAAGTGAAAACACATTTTTCATTGGCAAAGAGAGTACAATGAATTGAAAATGATACCATAATGTGTTCCGATAACATCGCTGAAGGAACTGACGGTGGGGTCATCGTACTGGGCTGGATTACGCAAAGAACCAAAAAGGAACAAACAACAACATATGACTAGAAACTGAATGTTCTGAAGAAGCAACACTTGTTTTCAATTCGGCTTCGGAGGGTGATGGGGTATCCTGGGACAGCATGACTCAAACTTAAATGCAAGTTTCAAGTAACTATAACCAGTTTAGGAAATGCATTTATGTTACGACATGTGGTACGTTTGATTTTTTCCACCAACAATCCTCAGTTACAGTATAAGTATGACGGGACCGGCATGGGGGTCTCAGTGCCCCCCTGGTGTCACCGCTGTCTCCTATCTCCTCGTCCTCTCTTACAGGAGGACATGTTGGGTCAATGTAGTGCACGGCCTCCGCTACACAGGGGAGTCGTCCATGCAATGCGTGGTTGATCTGAAGGGAAGGTTGTTCTCTAGGAGCACAGCTCAGAGGGGTCTGGGAGCACGCCCCCCCCCCTACCCCCTCATGCCTGCAGCCTAACTCATTTCCTGGCCTGCCTGAGAGATCAGAGGCCTGGCCCTCCACTGGCCCCACACAGCCCCTCCTAATCCTGCTGCTTGTCCACAATTAATCTTCCCAGTTGCCACATTATTAACACCACCACCCACAGACCGGGGGAGGGGGCTGGGCTGGGGGTGGGGGGGTGGAGGGGGCAGGGCTGGAGGGTTGGCTAGCTCCAGACACAGGACTTCTGCCCTCCAACCGCACCTTCCTGAAGCAGGCTGTCGGGGGATGTCAAATCCAGAGGCTCCCCCAAAAGTGGCCTGCTGTCGACATCTGAATCCCCCACCCCCCTGTGTCTCCACCTCACCTGCTAGCACCGTGTCCTGGGGGCTAAATACCTCCATGCCCCAACCTCCTCCCACCACCATCCCAGCCCACCCCTAGAACATGAATCAACCTGATCTTTCACTTCCTCCCTCTCTCTCTCCTCTCCCCGCCCACTTCCCTGGCCCCTCCCCCTTTAGCCGCCCCCGCTCCAAGCCCCTCCTTTCCCTCTACTCAATGACCCGTCCACTGGCAGGAGGACAGCAGCAATGCCTCTGATGGGAAAGCCTCTGAAACAAACCCGTGGAACGCTCAATCTGAATCGCAGCTGTTATCAGGGCCTTCTATCCCTTCTCTTTACCTTGTTCTCTACCCCCTCCCCTTCTCTCTGTCTCCTTTTAACTCTCCGTCTCTCTCTCTCCATTTCTGTCTCCCTGTCATCCTGCCCCTGATCGCCTCTGACCCCTTTCAGGCTCGTTCTTGATCCTTTTCCCTCCATCTCTCCCTTTCCTCCTATCCATTTCTCCTCTTTCATATCTTTGCGTGTTTCCCTTTGTCCCTCTATTTCCCACTCTCTTTCGCTGTCTTTCTCACAGGCTTTTTTTTTTACCCCTTCCCTCTCCCTCTCCCTCTAAGTCCTTTTCCCTCTTCCTCTCCCGCCCACACTCTTTCTCCATCTGTGTATAACAGCCCCTGGAAAAGCACGCCTGGGCTTTGATCACAAGCATTTTCGATTTTACACAAACATAATCAAAAGCCGACTGCTCGTTCGCGGCCGCAGTGGACTCATTCACTTAGCGGGGTCACTGCTAACAGATGGCGAAGCGATCTGGAGGAGTTTGAGGTCGACGTTTCCTCTGCCTTAACACCGCCATTTGCAAACGCAGGGTAGCCGGAGAGAAGGAGGATTTGGGTCGTTTCTCGGGAAAGCTCCTGTCTCCGTGGGCTGTAACGGTGGCAGAGACCTTGACTAGTAAAGGAATGCATTTGAAATGGGGAGCTAGAGAAGAGGATGAAAGTGGGTGAAGATTGATTGATCACGGCCCGAGTTTCACATCTATATAGAAGACTTGGTAACGCAAACATTATTGTCGAGTCAAAGAAAACAGATTTCCAAAAGACATTTTTGGTGACTAAGAATGATGTCATCTTTGTCAAGTAAAGCGACTTTGTGTGCTGCAATGAATACATGGTGAAGTACCCATTCCCTGTGTAAAAGAGGCATGTTTTTACCAACAACTAACTAAAGTCCACACATCACCTGTGC
Organism: Plecoglossus altivelis; assembly: GCA_036571765.1. Taxonomy (NCBI): domain Eukaryota; kingdom Metazoa; phylum Chordata; class Actinopteri; order Osmeriformes; family Plecoglossidae; genus Plecoglossus; species Plecoglossus altivelis. The sequence goes on from BROE01000016.1 coordinate 6,277,266, forward strand.
ATTTCAATTCACACCAATCAGCTGTTTGTTCAAACAGTTGACGCCGACCGTATTCCAAAGTCTTATTCTATGTTTCTGTCCGTCTGTCCTTCCCTGTCTCTTGTGTCGCATTTGTTGTGGTGGTACCTACACTGAGCAGAGGGGGGTGCTGCAGTGTCATCGAACTAAAGCGTTGCTCTCACCTCCTCCCTCTCCCTTTCTCTCTCCCTCTCGCCCTTTCTCTCTCTCTCCATCTTTCTCTCTACATCTCTCTCTCTCTCTCTCCCTCCCTCCCTCCCTCTTCATCTCCCCTCTCTCCTCTGTGCTGTCCAGAGAAGTCTGCTCATCAAGCCGAGCATTGTTTTAATTTGCCGGGCCCGGGGCATATGCTGAGTGTTCACATCATTATTGTCTCCGCGCTATGTGAGTTATCACCACAGCTTACGATAATGCGCCAACAAATTTACAGGCTGGGGAGTCGGCTGAAATCTCTGATAATGACTCTACACCGAGGACAGCCGAGAGTCTCTCCTCCCAATAGGAGCTCCGCACGGGGAAGGGTGGGTGATGGAGGTGGGGGGGGTGATTGTGTGGGGGTGGATGGGGGGGTAGAGAGAGAGGAGGGGGGAGAAAGATGGAGGGGAGCTCTGTTAAACGTCATAATGAAAGATGACTCCCACAGCGGATTGTACATCACAACAGTACTGGCTGTCTCCGCTCTGTCTGCGCGGCTCTATGAATAAATGCTGATAAACCCAAAGGCAAATGGTGATTATTGCCTCTGAAACAGAGAAGGAGGAGAGACGGCTGGAGAGGGAGAGAAAACGAGGTGATCGATGGATAACAGGGCAGGCGGGACCCAACGATACCCCCCCCCCCCCCCCTCCACAGACGTGAGCGAGGCACAATGGACTAGACTTCCAGCAGGTCTGAGTTAACTTCAGGGGAAACGAAGCCACAGGCCTGGAGCACGATTAAGAGTAGAGTCCAGAGTCCAGAGCTGTGCTGTTGCACACCAGTCCCAGCAAAATGGGACTGTCGCACCAAGACCCAACATGGAGGTCAGCCTGCCACAGTATGTCCATGTCTGGGGGCCCAGTGGTGCTCTGAGATCGTCATTCTTGACCCAGCTAGCCCTTACCTCCCTCCCCCTCCCCTTCCCTCACCTCACACCCCCTTCCCCCACCCCCACCCCCCTGCTCCTAAGACTGACCAGCAATACAATCTAATTACAGCAGCGCTACAGAGGGAGACCAGTGTAAACACCAGCACTTTTTTATCTCCTTATACATCTGGACAAGTAGACAAAGTGCTAAAACGAAATAGATGTGGCCTGACAGCCACATCAAAGGGTTCAGCCAGAGGCTTACTGCTACTTAGGGCACAGGAATGTTGTTGCTAAGCATCAGCCCGCAACCTATCAGGGTGCAGAGAGGGCCCTGTCCTGCCTCGGAGTAGACAGGGAGATGGGCAAAGAGGGGGGGAAAGACAAGAGGGAGGAGGGGGGAGGGGGTGCGGGGGGAGAGGGGAAAGAGAGGGGGGGGGTGGGATGGACGAGGGAGCTGACAGTGAGGGGAATCTAGGGACTCAAGGAGATTTTTGTAGCTTAAAGCAATTGTTAGAAGAAACAAGCTCTCTGTTTTGTTTTCTCTTGACACCATTTCTGCTTTGTGTGCTTGCAAAAGACATGTGTAAAAATTTCTTTTGATATGTTTTCTCTTTGGGTCTATATCAAAATATTTCTTTTGTGCGCGTGTGTGAAACTTCTTTTTTTCTCCCCCTCCTTCTACTTGTCTCTCTTTTAGCACTCGAGCTGCGTTCTGATGATTTTAGAGATCAGAGTCGACAAAACTTGTAAACTTATTTGAGTCAACATTTAAGGCTGCCCTGACATCTTTATTTCTTCTGTAAAATAATTTGTGCCTCGTGTATCTCAAGTTAGAGGTTACAAAACAAGGATGCATTCTGGAAGAAGGGAAAAAGAAAGAGAAAAACACCAAAGACTAAATAGAAAAACCAAAGATTAAATTTGAAGTAAAAGCTATCTGATTAATTATACAAATCGTATCACTTTGTAGCAGCCTGTTTGGCAAAGGAGGTTGAAAATAGCAACAAACTGTATTTTGACCTTTTTTTAAATTGTCAAGGTACAATTTAAATTCATTGCTGTTGAAATGAAGCGCATTTTGGACTTTAAAATAATGTTATTATGCTTTTACTTGGACTTATCCTGTAACATTACAAATGGTGAAAAGAAGTCTGGGAGTGGGAACAACTACTGTTCCCAGTACTTAAGAGATAAAAAACCAAGAAGGTGTGTGTTTTTGACCTTCGTAATGACATTTCTTATGTGTAGGGAAAGATGGTAATGCGTTTTAAATTGCTATTGTGTGCCTACCATGTAATAATTCTGTTTTCTTAGGTAATGGCATGGAGGAGTACATTTGAAGCGACGGGGCCTGCACTCGTGGGTAGTAAAACAGTCTTCTCTCAGCAGGAAGGACGCTGAGCGCGCCTTTAATGATTTACCAGTTCTAGTCGGATGAACTTGCTCTGAGTAAGTGCATCATATGATCACAGATCACAAGTGCAACTGTTGTGGGGTTTGGCTTGAGGCATGCGGCGCGGGGTGTGGGGGCGGGGGCCCACCGACCGCTATGGCAGGCACCGGTGCGCGCATAAGTCCCTCGGCTCATCCGTTTTTGTGTTCGAGTCTCAGTGTTGACATACGGTAAGGTAAGGTCGGGCACTTGGGGCAGTTAATCGCCTGTATCCGTAGCCTTCAGATGTTAATAAGCCCACGTTTCGTTTTTCTTTGTTTGGAGGGGGTGGGGGGGGGGATGGGCGGGCTATTTACCTCTAGGGGGAGAAGAGGATTGATTTAAAAAGCAACTGACCTTTCATTTGAATGGCTCTCAGAAATAAGATTGGGAAAGCTTATCTAAACCCGGAACATTTAATCCTCATATGCAGCGAAACAGAACACAGCAGGTACAACCATGAGAGGCAAGTTGAGGCTAGTACTATTTTGGTATGCTCACGCCAGTGAAC
>BROE01000016.1:6280380-6293254 GCA_036571765.1 Plecoglossus altivelis
GGGGGGGTGGGGGGGGGTTGAATTTTAAAAAGCCACCTGACCTTTCATTTGAATGGCTCTCAGAATAAGCATTGGGAAAGCTTATCTAAACCGGAAACATAATCCTCATTGCAGCGAACAGAACACAGCCAGGTACACATGAGAGGCAGCTTGAGGCTAGTACTTATTTTGGTATGCTCACGCAGTGACCTTTTCCTCTTTGGTTTCGATGATCTGCATGGCATTTCACCTGGGCTACGGCGATATGATACATAGTCCTGTTCAATTACAGCAATAATAGTTTGCGGTTTTATTGAGAAAATTGTTTCCAAAACAATCAGGGGACTTTCACGTGTCAAGAAAATTAATTCTTGATATGCATCTTGGCAACGTAACGTCCATTTTAAAGCTCACAGGATTTTCCAGTACCCCAATTTCACATGGACGTGACCATTGTAAACATCATTCAAAACAACCACTGAGTCCCTCGCCGGAATACTTGCTGCCACACGTTCTGCTGAATTTAAAATGGATTTTTTCTTCTTTTTTTTTTCCAATCTCTTGGAATTTCACTTCTCTGTATCCTTCATGGCTTCCCAGTACAGAAACACACACACAAACACACACACAAACGTACACACACACAAACACACACAAACACACACACACACACAGAAACACACACACACACACACACACACAAACACACAAACAGACTCAGATGTGTGACATATCATGAAGCTTTCTGTTCCGATTAGGGGCTGTAGCTAACGTCAGGGCTGTTTTCAAGAGTGTGGGATGTTTAATAATTGAAGAGTCTCCGAGCGGGCCTGTCACACTAGCTTGTCTGGAATGTTTTCTACGCAATTAGACGCCGGGAGACATTTGAAGAGGACCCACAAAAAGAGCCACCCAAAAAAAAAAGGAAAAGTGACATGTGAACTTAAAGGAAATTAGCTCTTCACACGAGTGAAATGTGAAGGTTACTTAGCAATGCTTAACTCAGACTGCGCCTGTGTGAAGTGTGTATTTGACTCAGCCCTGCTATGAAGGCTGCGATTTTCTTTACTTTCAGCGAGCTTCAGTCAGGAAGATCACAGAGGGAATGAAAACTAATTTTGACTCAGGGCGTACGGGAGGAGGAGGAGGAGGAGGAGGGAGGGAGGGGGGGGAAAAATCGGAGACGTGTCGAAATAATGAGATCTCTTGATGTTTTCTGGGAAGATATGAGATGATGCAGACAGATGCACAAATCACAGATACACCCAAGGACATAGACACACACAGGAGGAACATAAACACACAACTGCAAAACTCGGCAAACGCAAACGCACACAGCATCAACTACGCACACTATCCGGCAGAATATTCAGCCAAAAACTGCACAAAGAGAAGGCCGACTTACATGACATAAATATTACATACGGTATAGATGTACACATACTCCAAATACAGTTCAAACAGTTATGTGCACGCTGGGTACTTGGAATGAATAGCATACGTCTATAGAACGATCTATGTTCTATCATCTCTGTTTGTGATAGTTTTACTCAGATCAGCTCCACAGTCGTCTATGCCCCATGCCCCCCCCTCCCCACCACCACCCACTCAACCTTACAGTAACCCCACCTCCCATTCCACCCCAATCCTCAGGTTCCATACAGCCATGAGAAGCGTCAGCCTCTCAACGTATCACGAGTCACAGCCAAACGAGCCACATCCGCCGTGAGAGACAGAGAGAGACAGAGAGAGAGAGAGAGAGAGAGAGAGAGAGAGAGAGAGAGAGAGAGAGAGAGAGAGAGAGAGACGGAGCCCTTAGTGTGCCCTGTAAGCTGTATCATTACTGCCACGTCATCTTTATGGCACCGAGCAATGCCCGACACTCTAATTACACTGCGACTCCTCCGTTTACCCAGGCTGGGACTGAAAAGCTGACAAACAATGCGCTCAAAAGCTGAGCTCTGGTCTCAGACAGCAAGGGTGGTCGTGCCAGTGGCTGCTGCTGCTGCTGCTGGTGCTGCTGCCCTCTGCTGCAGCTGCTGCGGCTGCTACTGCAGCTGCTGGAGCTGCTGCTGCTACGGCTGCAGGTTGTTGTCGGTTTTCTCTAGAAGCTCAAAGGACGAGATACGAGGAGGTGGCCCCTGTGCTGCCCACCCTTCCTCCTTTCCCCCCCCCCGGCTCTTCACCCCCGCCTTTTCCAGTTACCCCTCGCCCCTCCCCTCCGCACCTCTTGCCCTCCCCCTCCCCTGCCTTCCCCCCGCCCCTCGGAAGGACTTATGAAGGTGAGCGGCCGTGTGACAGGGCCGGGAATAAAAGAGACAAACCAGGGAGGGGAAAAAAAGGAAAAGAATAAAAATAAAAAGTAGCTGTCTTAAACAGTAATTGCACTCCTTTGCTGAGCATGCTTTCAGATATATAAACCTGATTTACTGTCGGCCTCGCTGCCACAAATCAGGGGGGGGGGGGGCCTCAGAGAAACACTTGTGCTATGAAATTGTTTAATCTCATCAAGTTCTGCTTTCACAGCAGGCCATAAATCACAAAGTCTTTGTTATCATAGACCTCCATGAGCGCCTCAGAGGCAGGCAATGGATCGTGGGTATATATAATCTTGACTGAGCAAACAGCGGGGTCTGAGCCGGCTGAAATACTTTCATATTAGCCGCGGTGCAGCTGGCGGAGCACGAGCGCCATGATGGATATCTCATTTCCTGTGCACGGCATCCATTTCCTGCCAATTACTACCGCATAAATTCTGTGACAACAGTAATGGTCAATTAATTAAGTTTTAGAAAGCGCACCCTTGATTATATTTGGCAGGCTTTCTTTTTGTTGGGGCTACGTAGATCTACCGCAGAGGACCTTTTCAATAAAGCAGTTTGAAACGTTGTCGTGGAAGGCAAGCGATGCGATACCTGCATGCGAGACAAACCGTTGACAGATTTGCATAAAAGTTCATTTATGGGAGAGCGCCTGAGGGGGGGTGACAAGGCCAGGGCGAGGAAATCAAGTTTATTACCGACGAAACAAAATGTCCGCCAAGCCCTGAATCTGTTTCATCAAAGACATGTGGGAGTGAGGGGGGTGGGGGTGGGGGGGGGTTGGAGGGAAAGAAATCATAGAAACACCTTTGCTGTTTAAACACCCACCCCTCCTCTCCCCACAATAAACCATACATGTTTAAGAGGCCTGGCCATCGGAATGAATAATTCATGAAGTACGGCAGGAGTATTTATTCGGCCTGGTCGTTTATCAAAAGCCGAGGATCCCACATCGGAAATCAGCCGGGAGATATATCTGTGTTTGGGCAGCGCGGCAGTATAAATCAGGAGCTGTAATCACGCTCTGAGCGACCTGCCAGTGACCCCACATCGAACTAATGACACAAGGATATCCAAGCCCTCTTTTCCTCTTCCTGGGTTAAAGGCTCCACCCCCTCACCCCCCCCCCACCCCAGTCACAGGCTTGGCTGCAGAAAGGGTCCGGGCTGAGACAGAGGAGCAAGACCCTGCCATGTCCTTTCTTCCTGTTTACACAATAGTACGTTTCAGCTACACGGCTAGACAATGCAGCTAGGGCTGAAGTGGAACTCATAATATTCTCTTTGCTGCAACATGTGTGAACAAGGACCCGTCGCAAGTGCAGCTCAGATGCACTCGATAATAAGCCGTTCACCAACCGGGTGCTTCGGGTGGAGGGAGATGCCCGCCGTCAAGGCGATGCCAGTCTGGGCTGCCTCAGAGCAGAGGCGTTTCTCCACTAGCGAGTGGACTCTTGATTTATCATGTCTACTCCTAGCAGGCTGTCCTCTGATTAAGCCTGTGGAACTTTGTTTCACTCTCCTCTCTCTTTAATCTGTCTCTCAGTGAGATAAATTAGCCACTGCCGTGCCAGTTCCCTCCTCCCTCTCTCTCTTTGCTTTTCTCTCTGTTTATCTCTTCTGTCTGTCACACGTTGAGAGCAGAGCAGACACATCTGCTCCCTCCGACACCGCACGAGATAGGCTTGGCTACGTCCCTGGTCAGAGCTACAGGAAGAGCGTGTACGAGAAAGAGCGCGAGTGAGTGTGCGCGCGGGCGTGCGTGCGGGCGGGCGGGTGGGTGGGTGGGAGAGAGAGAAAAAAAAGAGAGGGGGAAAAAAAAAGAAAGTGAGTGAGGGAGTGTGTTTTTCCTCCCTGCTTTCCTCCCTCCTTTCCTCCTTGACAACGCTCTGTCAAACAACCCCCCCCCCACCACCACCACCACCCCCCCTCTCCCTGGCCAGCCTTATACACTCTGTTGTTAGCTAATAAATCAGCCCTTATTTATGATCTGCGATCTCTTTTCTTTTCCTTTTAATGGCGACACGTTTGTGGGTGAATTAAAGCAGGCTTTTATACACTAGGCTGGAGGCCAGAGTGAGGCTGGGACCACTCTGCCTGTGAATGTTTTCTGTCCCCCCCCCCCATCCCCAACGCCCCCCCCCCCTCCCTTCCCTTCCCCACCCGGGTGCTAAATCACACTCATTGTCAGCCAGCGTTAAGCTAGTGTGCGTCATTGGGGAGAGCAGGAAGCGCAGGGCATAATTCTGTCCATCAGCCTAATTTATTATATCGGTAGCTTTGTAATCTCTGCCTGATAAGTTATGGGGTCTGACAGAGAGGAATTTTGTTTGAAGACAAAAGTGTTCATTGGGCTTCTTTTTTCTGTTTTTTTTTTTTTTTTAGTTTTTTTTTTTTTAGGGGGAGTGTGGAGGCTGTTCTGACTGTGGCCAAGCACTCCCATATTTTTAAACGAGAAAAGTAGAAATCTGTTTGGTAGCTCCCTGTTTGGATATACACATCATCTCTTAGGTCTGTGTATTTACAGTGCAGAGTGCAGAATGTAAACGTCTGGGAGGCGGGGGGGGGGAGGTGTTATCTGAGGCCGAAATGTTGGGCCCCTCAACACGAGGGCAGCCGGTGCATCTGCCTTGCAGATCCTGGACTTGGCTCCTCTACATGCTACTGAACATAAATCAGGTTAGGCATCTCAATGCTGGCCCTGACTTCTGGAATGGCAGCAAATCTTTAACATGGACTAGATTAAGGCCTCAGCAGAATCATCTATCACGGAGAGAAACAGCTCTCAAACTGCTTTATGGGTAATGTAGTATCGACGCGCTGCGGAAAGCTGGGATGGTTAAATGCGTGCTATAGGTCATTATGGAGCGTAATGATCCTCCACACAACCATTATGTAGTGTTAGATATAACTCAAAAACTCGAGATTGTGTAGTGTCCTGTTTGAGGTGTTCCAGCATTACAATGAAGTAGCCAATCACAAAAACCAGCTCTGCTGGTGTATAGCTGGGTTTGAGAGACCAAAATGGCCCAATAAAAACTTCTAAAGAATAAAGCCATGCTCTACAATAGTCCCAGTCTTGTCCCAGAGTGGCTTTGTTCATATGGCCAACGTAAACAATATTAGCAAGTGAGTGGCAGGACAAGACAGAAAAGAGCAAATCAAAGCCGTCCATTAGGCCTCTTCAACATGCATGTCTCCCAAAGCAGGGGCCTGCTTTGTGGGTTTAGCTCAGCAAAGGCAGCGAGCGCTTTACAAGAAGCTCCCTCAGTGGAGAGAATTGTGTTTAGCATAAAAGGCAACACAGGCTGAGAAGTGTTGACAATGAAACTATATCTCCCTGTAGCCTTTTCAACAAGGTGCATTTGCATATCAAGCCGCTAGCCTCCCGATATGTAAAAGAATCCTATAAGATGCGGCCAATCAGAGAGCATGATTGCGCTCTCTATGGCTCTGCTGTTTAGCATGAGACAAAGGGAGACGGGTCTGAGAGAGACATCTCATGTCACCACCTACGAGAGATAATAGAATTGGTATTTGATCACACACACCCTCTCTTGGTTGCACACGCACGCATACGCACACACACACACACGCATTAGCGCAGACACACACAGACACAGACACACACAGTCAAAAACACACACACACACACGCACACACATCCATACACAGACTTCCTCCATGTAATACACACGTGAAAAGCAATCCTGTACTTCAGTACGATAGCTCCTCTTTGCTTTCAGGGTTTCATCTCAATAGCTTTTTTATCTCGGCACTTCAATTTGCAAGCCTAGCTGGAAGGCAGCTCCTCCTGATATGTTAATTGCAGGGTACTTAAGCGCTAAAAGATTAACATAAAACCCTTTGGAAACAAGCTAATAGTTTATGATAATTTGTGCATGGCCTTTGTCTGTCTATCATTACATTGCCTCTAGCGGTAATTTTATCAAGGGGCTGTAAAATATCATTTAAACAAGTTCACTTGCAGATAATTAATACCAGAAACTATATTATTCAATTGAGCTACACTGGCACCATTAACAATACGACAACTGAGCTATAATTAAAGTATTTTATTTTATTAACCTATTCATTATGTTGTGTAAATGCCGACTGGGAAGAGGGTTTTTTTTTCTCCCCTTGGCTTCCCACCGAAGCCGTCATCAGGGGCAATTAGAGGCCTGCTTAGACGACCTGCTTGTCTCTCCAGTCAGATCTGCTGATTACAGCTTTATCAATTAGCAGGTGGCTAAGTCATTAGCCCTCCTCGCCACCGGGGGAGGCCTCACAGCAGAGGAGAATCACTGGAACATGGACTCTGCTGAGAGCTGTACTGCACCTTCTGTAGACATCTACCAGAACTTACTCGTCTGCCAGGAACGAAAGACAGGGGTATACGTTTTCGTTGCCTGGATTATGAGCCATTTCAAATGTTTATTGAATGTAGAGGGTAGTGCGTGTGTGTGTGTGTGTGTGTGTGTGTGTGTGGGTGTGTGTGTGGGTGGGATTGATTTGACTGTTGCTACACAACATAACGCTGACACGATTCCAGAGATGATGCTGTTATGACACGTCACGTCCCACTCACTCTTCCTCATCCCCATCATCCTCCAGCAGGTGTCTAGGTCACCTGACCTCCCCCGCTAGCCAATCACACTCCGCTACGCCATCTGGCTAATGAAAACTGCCACGGCTCGACTCACTAAAGAGTAACTCGCTCATCTGGCATTCCTGAAGCGAAGCAAAAATGATTGGTCTGCCGCTACCGGTTGACCAAAAAAAAAGAAAGAAAAGAAAAAAAGAAAGAAAAGAAAAAAAGAAAGAAAATTTCCCCCAAAACAATTTGCTTCAAAATTAGACAGGAATGATTCTGTTGTGTTCAATGGCAGAGACAGGCCACAGTGCATAATGATGTTAACCTAATGGGGTGACAGATAGACGTGGGACCATGACATTTGCATGTGAAACGCACCAGTGAGCAGGCACTGGTCTGTGCTCCAAGTAGGCTGAGAGGAGGGGGAAGAAAAAAAGATTCCCTTTCAGGAAACACAATACTGCCCACTCTGTAAGGCTGACAAATAAAGACACCATTTTCCAGTGAATAATATAACAGCCTGATTTGCCTCTCAGGGAATGTAAGGATAGCCAGACTAAATAGAAGATTGGTTGAACAGAGAAATAATCAACAGAAACGCAATATCCAATAGTTGTCGAGTCTCAATGGAGGTCAGGAGGGAACCAATAAGGGCTGGATGTACTATATTGTGCGCTTGGTGGCATTAGGCTTCTCTAGGGATTGGGAGGACCTGCTATGTACCTGTTTCTCTCCCACTGCTACAGTACTTCAATCCGTCACAATACTGTACGGAAGCAGAAATAGCTTGCTAGATATGCCCGCCCCCCTCCACCCAACCCCACCAACTACACCCACACACCCCTTTTAATCCATACTCAGAATCTCTGTTCAGGAAAGATACGGGAACCACAATCATTGTACAGCAGAGTACGTAAGTGGTTAATAAATAAAACAGGCCTCTGGTCAACGTTCCAGTGCTTGTCAGGTGAAGAGGGTTCATTCAGACCCAATTGGCTGAACTCCTGTTCTGCAGTAAAAAAGCCATCTCAGGTCAATAAAGCGAGGAGCGGGCGTGCCAGTCAGGAAGGGCGCCGCACAAGTTGTTTAGAAGAGTGTGGTGAATCGACAGTGTCAAACATTGCATTTAGGTAATGGAACTAGGAAGGGTTTATTGTATCGTGCTTGTACTCAGAAAGATGACCCACGTCAAGGTGTGGATAAACACACACACACACACACACACACACACATCCCCGAGGCGATGAGAACAGCGGTACAGCTGTGGAGGTCTGGGTCATGACTCCAGAACACACCCTGAGCAGCTGTCCTGCCCACAGATAAGATCTTGAAGCATAACAAACATTCACTCACATTAACTGCACAATTGAAAGTCACACCAACACCCCCATCACAACAGACCACACCTTCAACCCACCAGGCCCCCTATATAACATACAACATGCTAGGCCCTTCAAGTCTTTAATGGGGGGCTAACATAGCTTATGCATAAGACCAGATACAGTATGTTGCGCTCCCAACGAAAACACGTGCCGTATCTCTGCGGTGTTTACATACCGCACACGCACGACTTCAGCTGCAAATGTGCAAAAAAGTCTGACAGGCCACGGCATGCCTGCGCCGGAGGCTGCACGTAAACATTTATCTCTCCTCCTGAGTGTGTCTGCGTGTGGTGCGGAGCCCCCGGGTCGACAGGACCTTTACACAGCTTTATCAGAGCCGCGCTGTGACGATCGGTGACGGCGGAGCATCTGGATCTCCTTGTCGAGCGCTGCCTTATCTCCAGCCAGCATTCCCCCACACCAGAGCAGACCTCACACTAACACAGAGGTGCCCTGGAAAGAAGAAGGGAAGGGAAAAAAAAAAAAGGCCGACAAGTCTGAACCTCCCCCCCCGCCCACCACCATCACCACCACCACCACTCCCCGCCCCTCTCCCTGCTCCACCCTCCATGGCGGAGCGGGGAGTGGTAAGGGAGAGCTGCGAGCGCTCCATCATATGCCTGTGTTTACCCCGAACGCGCTGGTGAGGAGCGCGGCGACTGCCGGGCCTAACAGAGTGACGTTGCTGTGACGGAAGGCATCTGCCCTCAGAGTCCCCCCCTTCCCTCTCCCCTCCTCCCCCCCCATCCCCCCACCACCGCCGCTAATCGGGCGAAAGGTTAAACGGGCGGCGCGCTCAAAGGAAATGGACGCCATCCTTCTTCGTCCGCTGACAAGAACAGAACTGTTATCGCCGAGGCAAAACACAAATCCGTCATCAGCTGTTTGTGTGAATTTCTTGCGCATTCATCTTCTGATAAATATTGTGCTGTGGAGGGTCTTTCAAAGGGCAACATTTTGCGTGAAATGCAGTCAGCTGCCTCCGTCAAGGTCTTGGATATGGGAAAATGTGTCCGGACAACTTGTGTGTTTTTCGGAACGAAAAAACAGTTCCAAGTGTTGGATAAAGCGGAGGAGACGAGACATCTGTGGGATGTCTGCAGGTTCTGGAGGAACTGCGCACCATGTTGGGGTTTGGAGGAGGGCAGCATCGTTGGCTCTGGCCTGACTTGTTCTGTGTTCAACTGGGCCCCCTGCCTCCTCCCCTAGCCTCCAAGGATGGATACTGATTTCCCTCACCTCAGGGCCCATGCACACAGCCTGTGCTTCACTTCAAAGAGAGGGCAAAAGGGCAGCAGATTCGCCCCAACGCGCTTCTACTCTGCTCCCAGCTGTCTTCTGTGTGTGTGCGTGTTTTCGCCCTGTGTTTCTCCTTGCTCATCTGTAAATCCCCTGGCCGTCTCACTGCCCCCTCCTTCTCGTCGAAACAGCACCGATGCACCGAGCAGCAGGCTGCTGCACGACCCGTCTGTCCTGCACCTGTACGCCCCCCCCCCCCCCCCCCCCCCCCCTCCCCCCCTCCCCCCCGCAGGACTAAGACGAGGCCCCTGATCACTGACCTGCTGTAAACCAACCAGCAAACCCAAGAGGGAGCTCGCTGCAGCGCCGTCTCCGAGGAGAGCGGGGAGAGAAAACGCCGAGAGGCCGTCTGGTAGAAGAGTGGAAGCAGGAGAGCTGAGTCAGACTCAGGAGGACTGACAGAAAGAATCCCTTCTTTTTGTTGTTGTTGTTGTTGTTGTTGTTGTTGATCACGCCAGATGAAAGAGCAGCGCCGGAGAAGGATTATTCGGGACAATCAGCCCCGCCCCAGCGCCCCGCCCCCTTATCCCCCCACGCACACGCTCAGTGGCTTTTCCAATGAAGCACATTTGCCAACATCCTGTACCAGCTGTAGTGCTGAGCGTGTCCAACCTCTCCAGAGCACCCCCACCCTCTCTCTCTCTCGTCCTCCCACCAGCCCCCTCCACGCCTGCTACCTCGCTCTCAGAGGCCCAGACCGGTGGATGACGAACCCAAATGGGTCTTGAGTGCCAGTTCTGGTTAAGGCTGCCAGACAACCCATTTCACCAGATGCTTGAGAATCTTTCCAGAGACAGACTGTCAGTTGGGTGTCACCAAAACATTGTCTTTATGTTGCTTGCTTGTTTGTCTGCCGACGGTCCACCTGAAACGCAATTGTTTCAAGGTTCTTGTAGGGAGGGGGGTGGGCGACACATCCAAACCCAAAGAACAAGCTGGTACACTTGCATGTCTAACCACATGCAACTACATTGTTGCACAACTACATACAACTAAATGCATCTACATACAAGATAACTGCACAGCACAACTGCCAATAATATTCCGGTCTCAAGTTCAAGTGTCTATGACCAAAGTGATGCGGTCCACAAAATAAGTCTTCCTCCACACTGCCTTGCCTCTTTGAAAGCCCCAGCAAAATGGCCAGTAGACACCTGGTGGTTAACTCCAGAACAGGTGGAGTTGTGTCTAAAGGGGACTTCCAGAGAGACTCACCCAGACAGACAGGCCCATTACGCAGCAGTGGAGCCGCTCCCGGTCTGACAGCCACTCACGGCTGGTTATAGCGCTGCAGGCCTGGGATGCCTTCTCCTTCACTGCAGCCAGAGTGGAGAGAGGCAAATGTCCATCACGCCGTCACTCACAGCCCAGCAGGAGGGAAGAGATGGAGGGGTTTTTTTTCTTCCTTTCAGAAGAACAGTTGTGAAGGGAGTGAAAAGGATGGCTTCCTGGCCAGCGCGCAGGTGGGAGAGATTCATTAAGCTTTCACGTGAACGTCCAAGAGCTGCCTCAGGAACTGACAAGAGCGTTTACCAGGCTTCACGGATATCTTTGTAGGACCTTCAACTTGTCTTTGGGCGCGTAAGGGCAAGGAAGACCTCGCCTCAGCACCCTGGAAGTCCAACTTACCGATCCACCACCACAAACACACACGCATTTCATGAACCCAACTTTTCCCTACCCACGAAAAAAGCCTGCTTGTAAGACTGCCAGTCAGTCTGCCAGTCAGTCTGCTAGTCAGTGTCTGTCTTTAGTGTGTGTCAGTCAGTCTGTCTGTCTGTCTGTCTGTCTGCCAGTCAGTCAGTCAGTCAGTCAGTCAGTCAGTCAGTCAGTCAGTCAGTCAGTCAGTGCCTGCCTGCCTGCCTGCCTGCCTGCCTGCCTGCCTGCCTGCCTGCCTGCTTCTGTCTGTCTGTCTGTCTGTCTGTCTGTCTGTCTGTCTGTCTGTCTGTCATAATGAGATCTGATAAGGATGAGATGTGTTAGTGTCTAGAGTGGAGCCTGTCCTCCTCGGATGAGTCATTCCATCTGCCTTCGCCTCGACCCAGGCACTCATTTCTAATCACCTTTCACTGCAGCCTTTTGATCCCGGCCTGCCTTTGTGCCTCGCACTTCACCGCCTCCATTTTCCCCTCTAATTGTATGTGAAAGACGTCCCCTTTGATTTTTTTTTTGTGCCTGCATGCCACAGCGCTATCTCTGGGTGGGAGATAGAGGGGAGGCCGGGTGGGTAGGGGGGGGGGGGGGGCTAGTGTGAAAAGTGTGACAAGTGCTCCTCCTTCTCCATGCCCTCCTCCCCCCCTCCCCTGCCCCGATGGAAGAGGTAAGCCCCACACCGTACACCTGCGGAGGACGAGGGCCGTGTCTCGGAGATAGGACGCATCTATCAACGCCTCCCCCGGATATCGGTGCTGTCTGTCATCGTAACAGCAGAGACAGGGATGGGGGTTGGGGGGGGTGGAGATAGCGGAGGGAGGAGGGGGGGGGAAATAAGATGGCAGGGGGGCGGGGGAGTGCTGTGCATAGGGGAACGGCCGGTCGATCCAAACTGTCTGGCGAAGCTCGGCGCACCGCCGGCCTCCCTCGAGGCCGTTGGATTCCGTCTGTGTTTGTTACCGCGCGTGTTCCTCTCATCTCCCTCTCGCTGCCCCACCCCATCACTCAGGTGCGCGCGTGCGTGTCTACGTCCGCCATCGCCCGCTGTCAACGTGTCGGCTTTTCAATCCCGCTCCCGACCTGACCGCTCAGTCATCACCGAGATCAGATGGAATGAAAGACGTGCTAACCCTCCCTTTTGGCGGACGTGGCAGAGAGGTATACTGGATCCGTCTTATGGGAGTTTACCAAGAAACCTCTGCACGGAAAACAAGAACGAAACAGAAAGACAGAGATAGAGAAAGAGCGAGATAGAGGAATACTAGAAGAGGAGGAAAGGAGAGAGGGGAAACAGTGACATCCAGTTTGTATTCCAAGCGCCTGCCACCGGCTTCCACCGTCCTTACGGGGGGGGGGGGGGATAAAAACATGAATAAAAACAGTTAAACTAGTTTGCAACACGATGCTGTTTTGCTCTCTCGACTCGTCTGGCTTTTTCCAAATGCCATGCTTTGCGCTGAGCAGGGAAGGTTGTGTACCTGTGTCATGTCGAGCTTGTCTGCGACCAGCGTTTAACCTTTTCAACATGAAGTCTCCCAGACCTGGGGTGGCCATCGTCTTGTCACACCGCTGCTGCTTGCCATCTGCACCAGCTTCACGTTGGGCGACTGGCTGCACTTTGGGACTGGGGTTTCTTACATAATT
>BROE01000016.1:6293467-6330967 GCA_036571765.1 Plecoglossus altivelis
TACATTAGAATATATATCCATCACAGCCTGTCAGCAACCCAATGGCCCGGGAGAGAACAAAGCGCACTGGCTGCCGTCTTGATGCGTCTACACGGAGTGTTGATTACTGCCATTCAGGTGGCAACCGTTCATCCCGCGCGCCGTCTACTGCTCTGGAAATGAAGAGGATGCCCAGGCGCTGCCTCCCCCCCCCCCCCCCCCCTCCAACCACCACCACCACCACCACCACACCCCCCCCCACGCCCTCTCCCGGCCTCCACCCCGAGCGGGATGCGCTGCTGAAGGGTTAATGATCTAGCAATCAGCACCCAGTCGGCGCGCGCGTTCATCCCTTTACAATGCTGAAGGAAAGTTGAGGGGGGGGGGGGGGCGTTGCACACTAACAGTGCAAGGGAAACGCCTGTGTAATTACTTTTTTTTTTTTTTGGCCATCTCTCATAGCTTCCTTTCTCAGGAGAGAGAAAGAGAGAGAGAGCGCGGGAGAGAAAGATGTGTGACAACATATGACAAGAAAGCCAACAGACTTCCCATCCAGAATAATGGAATCCATCAGCACTGGAGCAGACACACCTGTCTGGCTTTGAGAACAATGCCACCCTTGCCTATTTATTAGGTGCCAGAAAAGTTTATGTTTGTTCGCTGACAGTGACAGGGACTTGATCCTTTTCATTATTTGGGGATCTCAAGCTTTGGGGGAAACGGGAAAACGAGAGAGAGAGAGAGAGAGAGAGAGAGAGAGAGAGAGAGAGAGAGAGAGAGTGAGGGGGAGTGGGGGGGGGGCAGTCAGACCTTTTTTTTGTCTTTCCGGTGCTCAGTGAGCTCTCTTTCTTCATGATAGCTGTCTGCCAAAAAGTCAGAAGACAATAACAAAGACTGTCATTCTCCCGGAGTGGGATTTCACACATTTATTATTTCTTTTTCGTTGCCACCCCACACTGCTACAGGCTAGTCTACATATCCCGAAGACACATCCTCCACCACATCTGTCGTCAAGTCCACTTCCCTCTCCAACTGCTGCACGCACGGAATTCTCCAGAATCCTGGAAGACAGTGGAGGCGGCAGTATCCGTCCTGTTTTGATATCTGTATCCATGGTGCTTCTGTGGTTTCCTACATTAAGAAGGGCATCTGACTGTCTGGCCTACTGGATGATGGGTCCACGAGGAAAATACGAAAACGCAAAAGTGGAACAGTGCAAAATCCTTTCGCTCCCATTCATGTGAAAACCATCCTGACACACACAAACACACACAAACTCCAGGCAGACGCGACTTCAAACGACAGCTACCACCTAAGTCCACTTTCGGAATGGCAGCGCCTTCCGTTGCCACGGCGAAGAACGGGAGCAAACGAAGGGGCCTAGCCGAGCAACCGCTCGTCGGCGGCAGCCGCCATCTGCGCCCCAGCAGTCAGACGGAGGGGGTTCCCTCGCCGCTGGGAAACGCCCCATCTGGAGGGTGATGGAAGGCTGTCCGTGGGGCCGGCGCCCGCAGGCAGCCCCGTGTACCAACAATCTACCTCGGATGCAAAACGAGTTCGCCGCTGCTCCGCATCCCTCAGCCTGACTGTCAAGCGGGCCGCGCTGACGGAACAGCACCGCCTGTCACTCCAACAGTTAATAATTAGGCTTCCTCCTGCCACCAAACGGGGTGCCACGGTGACAAAAGCCAATGGCGACCGAGGTGGCGGCTCCGCTCGGCTGTTATAAATAGTCTGACTGGATGATTAATGAGAGGGGCCGCCGAGCGAAAGCTGCAGTCTGAGGCCCAGACAATGGCTGCCCGCACAGCTGCCTGCACAGAAAAAAAAGAAGGAAACCTTAACACAAGACGAGGCCTGTCCAGGAGTCAAATCGTGAACCGAGGGAGAGTGGCACACATGTCAAGTAAAAGAAAGAAATAGAAGCGTACATCTCGCCTGACGGCTTATGACGCCTTTATTTAACCCCTCCGCGCTCCTCCAGGGGGGATCCTAATGAACACTTTGACACGCCTGGATAAATGGTGGGGGTCAGCCGGGTTTGCGAAACGCAGGGGATCTTTGGGGAGGACAGAGACGCTTTCTTCGGGTAACGCTCTCAGGGGAAGACGTGGGAGCAGAGAAAGAGGAGGAACAAACCCCGACAAGAGACCCCCAGGATCATTCCAGCGAAGAGTTGGAGATTTCCCACTTTGTGAAGCATGCCAAAAACTGACTTTGTGTTAGAGAGGTATTTAGATGCTGAACAAAGCCAGGCTGAGGAGGTCTTTAATGGCACCACAGGGGCCTCTCTGAGGGGCCCTCAGCTGCACAGAGAGGCCCTGGGAAGGCCCCACACTTTCTGTTTATATCCCTCTATCAAAACAGAAACCGGACGGATCGTTCAATGGGGTTAAATACTGTAAATGGACATTTCAGTCTCACCACTGCGCATTTGCCACATAACTCTTCAGGGTTATTTATATAGTATGTTGTTTTGTCTCTTATGAGAATACTGATGGTTTTTAAAGTGGTCTATTATGTTTCCTTTAATGATCAGATTATGGCACCTTGCCTGAGGACACCAAGCACCATGGTTCTGGAGATTGTCATCATCTACTTCCTACACACACACACGCACGCACACACGCACACACATACACACGCAAGACGCACAGACTTAGTATGGTTTTGGAACAATTTAGTCTGATTCCAAATCTTGTATTCCCTAAGCCCTAACCTTTATCATTGTCGCAACCTTAAATGAGCACGAAGCCTAAAACTCACCCTAGTTCCTCACCCTAGCTCCTCACCCTTGCTCCTCACCCTTGCTCCTCATGCTAGCTTCTCACCCTAGCTCCTCACGCTAGCTCCTCACGCTAGCTCCTCACTCTAGCCCCAAGGCCATCCCAACCTCCTAATCCCAACACTTGATGTGATTCTAAACCCAACCCATCCTATAACGCCTAGAAAGGAGCACGGGGAAAAAAACGACCCTCGCAAGTCAATTTCTTCCTGATTTCCAGTCTCTGGACAAGAATAGTCACACATTCACACCCACAGGCGGACAAATCATTGTTCCACAGCCCCACTTATGCTACAATTCCAAATTACACATATCCCACCGCATGGCAAATCCATCAAAGGGTGACAACAAACAGACAAGAACAACAATACCCCCCCTCCTCCCCTCCTCCTCCTCTCTCTCTCCCCCCCTCCCTCCTCCCATGTTTTTTTTAGTTTTTTTCCCCCTTCTGAAGGGAAAGTTTCACATACAAAAAAAGGATGCAGGGTTTCACCAGTGGTCAACAATTATCTGGCATATTTGGATGTGGCGCAGCTACATGGTAGCTTTTTCCATTTGACGGGCCTTTCTCTGCCCTTCCATTTGGCTCTCCCTGGCTGGCAGGCCTCGCAGGCGTCACAACAGCTCCTTTTAATGCCCCTGACAGGGGGGTTATTTGCTCCCATATATGTTTTCTCTCCAATTACACCATGGCAGGCTTGCAGGCTGGCGGACAGGCAGGCAGGCAGGCAGGCCAAAGAGGTTGATGGTCACCTCTTTGACTAGTCCTTCCTGCCTCCCTGCACTATACTTTTCATCTCTTTAGATTCTTCTGAAGAGCACTGTCATTTGGCTGTCCTTGGTCCAAAGTGTTGTTTAACACCTGACAACAGTGCTGCGACAATGCCAACATCGATTTAGAGAAAGAAGCGCAAGGGAACAAAAGGGATTTTTTTTCCAAATATTTGATCGTGGGGTGAGGCATATTTACGTGAACAATGTTTCCATCTGATTTATTTTGATGGAAAACTTTTTTTTTTAAGCGGTGACATGCAAGAATGCAGCGAAACATCCGCCAAGCCATATCAGATTTAAGATAGAGGCCTTCCAACCTTTGTGTACCAAATTCTGAATCCGAGATGACGTCAAGCTACCCAGATAGGATTTTAATCAAGACACTGTGTGTGGTGTTTGCCTTCAGATCCCACACACGCATTGCCTGATTGATGCAGAACGATCTCATTTTAATACTTAATACAGTACACAATGCTCCGTCTTGCTTAAAACACCATCATTAGCCTAATTCACTTGATTCTCCGCGGTTGCTTACAGCAATCACTCTGATCAAAGGCAGAGGAAAACGATATCAAGGGACTGATCCCTCCAATATCCAAGATGCAAAAAACCCTGCTGAATCAATAGAGCCAAACACACAGCATTTGAGAGTGTAGCTTAAAGCAAACCTAGATGCCAAACGCACAGGCTTCAATTGAACCCCATTGATACCGCAATGAAAAATGCATGATTTGCAAGAGAGAGAGAGAGAGAGAGAGAGAGAGAGCTAGAGACAGAGGAAGATAGAGAGATAGAGAGATAGAGAGAGAGCGTTAGAGAGTGTGAAAGAGCTAGAGAGAGAGAGAGAGAGAGAGAGAGAGAGAGAGAAAAAGAGGGAAAGAGAGCAACTTTCATCTCCCGTAATAGATCAATAGTGAGGAGAGGTTATGGAATCAGAGCTGTTTTGTTTGTGTAGCCGTTGCTGAGGCTGGTGAGGCGTCAGGCTGCAATCTGAGAGAACAAAGCACGCGCCCAAACACACGGGAAAGAACAGGATGGAAGCTGTGGGGGTTTCTAAACTTGCTGTTCACTTCCAACCAGGCACCGGCCAACAGTCAGTGCACATGACAAGACCAGTCCAATTCTCTTAGGGCTGATGGACGCTGTGCAAAAGACTGATGTCAAACGCGTGCGTTCAAAGCGCTGAACGTAGGCCCAAATTACATTAGAAGCTAAAGCATACAGACACGGCTATTGCTGATCGGATTAGTCATGACACATGGCGGCCATCTTGGAACACCGGCGACTTTTTTGAACCCCCCCTCCACCCCCCTGTCCAAAATGGACAGTGGAGCATTGAGCAGCTTTCAGCAGTAGTTTGGCTGTGCTCCAGCCTGGAGTATGACAGATGACAGGCACTGGGGGGAGACAAACTGAGGAGAGACAGGGAAAAAAAGATGAAAAGGGAGCAAGGGAGACGGACCAGGGAGAGAAATCCACACGGGGTTGAGAGAGAGAGACCCAGCCCAGACCACAAAGGAAACCAGCGAGAGAACTAGCTGATAGCTATCGGCCTCGCGCGCGCACTCCCAGCTAGACGGCTAGCTCCGCCTAAACAAGCGCCATGTTCATCTCCATATACACGCTGCAGCGCATTCCGTCTTGGCTTCTGACAGACATAAGATGTATAAATTATGAGCAGCTGACAAAGTCTACTTCAGCGCCCCTGGCGTCTCATCAATCACAACCCCGCGTGTCAGCAGGTAACTGACATGGCCCCTGAAGGCACAACCCCCCCCCCCTCTTTAGGTGAAGCGTGTGTGCAAATGCCTTATGCACTTGCATGTGTGCGCACGCGTGTGCGTGCGTGTCACCCATGGAATTAAAGCTGATGTCAGATTGGAGTGTGCAAACAGCTGATCTGTTCTCAACAGACCTCTTTAAAAGAACAACAACAACAACAGCAGCAGCAGCAGCAACATCCAGCGCCTCCGTAGCATCCCTGAACAAAGTCAGCTCGCGCTCTCCAGGTTTGAGCATTCCACCCCGGGGCGCCTGGTTTGCTGATTCGCTCAAATGAGAGTTCACAAAAGGAAGAGAGGGACAGGCAGAAGGAGGTAAGGAGAGAGTGAGGGGGAGAACGACTGGGAGGGGACAGAGAGGGAGGGAGGGAGAGACTGAGGGAGGGAGGGAATGGTGGAGGGAGGGACTGAGAGGCAGGAAGGGAAGGAGGGAGCAAGAGAGAGTGAGGGGAGGGGAGAAGGGAGATATGGAGGGAAGCAGGGGGGGGGGTCGTTGAGGCCACTGGGTTGGAAGGTCAGTGGTAGACCACCCAGCATCTATGAGGCAGTAGTTTCCATCTCCCTCACTTTCCCTGCCCAAGGGAGGCAGATGTTTTGCCCCGCCACAGACCCTCTGAAACAGGCTTGTTCCCTGACTGAACACATACTCCTGCTGGTGCGTGTTGCTGGAGGAGAATAGCCAGGCCAAGCCACCCCGGCCACCACAAACCACCCCCAACCACCTGTGCAGCATCATCAGGCCCGGCTAGACCGTCCACACTGCTGACTGTGGACCACAGATTTCACCACAGCTATTATGATCGATTCAGGACCTGGGGCATGTTCCACAGCACACGATCTGCGCATGCAGATCAAAACACTCCAAAATATTGACCCCGGAGAATGTTGAAACAGTTTCTGAAGGAGGTAGGGGGGGGAGAGAAACAAAACAACCTAGAGTTTTCTGTCAGTAACGTGATGCGGTTAGTTGGAATTGATTCTGCTTATGCTCGCCACACGCAGACGTAACACACAACACACGGTGTTGCACAACGCGCCGTGTTACACAACCGTAAGTGTTACGCGCCACGCCGCGAGACAAAGCACGGTAAGAACAGAGGGTACCCGTCTGAGGAATTTAATTACAGGCTGCAACTTGTCTACAACTGATTTCATACATCGTTTCCACTTCCAAGCCAATTGCGGTTCGCTCGGCCAGACTTGTTTACTAGAGTTAGGATCTAATTTCATTTTGATAATTAGACACCAGCAGTCTGTGTGGCTAGGGCAGCGAGAGGTGATTACAGGGGCGATTATAATATCTCATGAGACGCGGACAAATGAAGAGCAGCGTCGGAGAGGGGAGGGCACGGAGCGATCTGATGCTAAACCACATTCCGCTTGAGGTTCGGCAAATAACAGGCGCTGTGCGTTACAGACAGCGCGCTCATCATTCTCGGGCGCGAGACAGCCAGACGTAAACATATGTACAAAACTGTAAATAGCTTGTAAAGATACCATTTCTAAGTAATTGTTTGTTCTATATCTATAATGGTGTTGGTTGCGATGGATAGATAGCGATGTTCCTACCGGTACTAGTAACAGTACTGTAAGTATACTGTTTTGTGTAGACAGCCTAAAGCAGCTAGTGTGAGCGTACACAGTATTGATCTACCCCAGACGTAGTTCAGGGAGGAAGGAGAGAGGCAGCGATGTTCGCTCCCTGTAGGGACATAAGAAAGAGCTCATCTCTACACCAAAGAGAAGGAGGCCTGTCATGTTATTTTTTGATGAGCTGAAAGACTTTGGCCGGCCGGGAGCAGCGGGATATTCCTTCCCCCAAAACAAACCCCAAAAAACAAACGGTCCACCCCACCGAGAAAGAGACAGGACAGAAAGACAAGAGGCAGGGGCAGACAGGTGTCAGGGAGGGGTGACATCTTTGACAGAGGCCATCTTGAAGGCAAGTTAGGAAGAGAAAAAAAAAGACAGCAGAGCAAAGAATCTGCTTCAAAAATATATCTTCAAAAAATAACCACGTTTTCCCGATTCAGAGTTGGTGAACTTACAGTACCACAGTACTGGTGTCTGTCTATTAGGGGCAGATTTTTTCCTTCCCCCCCCTCGTCCTGTTCCTCCATTAGTTCTGACTTTCTGAAGTACGTGAACAACCAGTATCAATCACACTATTGTTCTCTAAGGAAAAGCTGGGTGGATGGTCACATGATCTAACCCTTCTAAAAAGCAGATGTCTGGAATGCAGTTGGAAAAAAGAGGGGGGGGGGGAAGCAGTCGGTCGCCTTGGATTCTGAAGAGTCTGACAGGATGCGAGGGCACCTGATCTTCTGTCTGTCTGTGCCTTCTCTTCCAGGCTGACCGGACCTCTTTGTGCTTTTAGCCGAGGTGTGATGAAAGTGAGTGGGAGGGCCGAGCCGGTCGCCCTGCCTCTCACGTTACCCCCTGAACACGTCTGCTGACGGACGCTGCCAGTTGGCATTCAAGACACCGGGATGGGATGGGGTGAGATGCCTATTGTGCCTGCCATCTACCTGCTGCCTGGCACTGCCATATCAGGTGAGCCAGACCATGGATACTTTATTGGATTGGATTTCAGAAGTCTGGATTGCAGTTGTAGCTTTCAATCCATGGTTACAAAAAAAAAAAAAAGGAAGCTCCCAGAAAAAGGAACGTCTTTTTGTTGCGAGGTCAGCGTTGACATTTCTTGGCAGGTCGGGTTTTACAGACAGACACGTCGGGTCGACCTAGATAGTAAGGATACAGTGATCTACTCTATAGACACAGTGTGACGGGGTGAGGGAGAAAGAGAGAGAGAGAGAGAGAGATAGACAGAGATAATAAGGGCCAGGCACTGTGAAAGAGAAGAAAACTCTGAGAAAGTCCTCTCTGTCTGTCAGGATATACTGGAGAGTGCTTTGAACCATCGACTGGCTCACCCTGTAAGAGCTGAGCAGCCTCGATGCTTTTTTGGCAAGAAATTCCTCTTTCAGCGGTGGTCGAGTTGTCGAAGGAAGAACATTTGTGTTACTAATTATGACTAACATCTTACAGGGTATCTCATTACTGGTCTTTATGGGCCATTGGCTCTGATTCAAGCCCTGCAGTGCAATATGTGAAAGGCCTATTCAGGGGCCAATCAATCAGCCATGTTCCTGTGCTATGCCAGTCTGCTGAAGGTTAGACTGCTGATATTAATAGAGTCCCTGTAATGCCAGAGATCAGCACACAGCTGGCCACCACAAACGTATGCTGTTGTTTTTATACAAGATACAAGGATTCCTTCGTATGAAATAAAACCAGTATTTTATGTTTCTTGACTAAACAGACTGAAGTTTAGCGTGTTTTTTTCTTTTCTTGTGAAGTCTGCATTGAGTTTTGGCAAGTCTTACCAAAGTACCCTTCTATCTGAATTCTTGTGAAACCCCATTTCAGCCTGGCCAGACCTGGGAGCCATATTGTCATTAGCCAAAACGGTAAATTCTCGAAATAGCCTGACCCTTCCTTTGAAAGCCTAGAACAATGCTGTGGTATTTAGGCTCCCTATCCTGTCCTCCATTGCCCATCTGTGCCCCCCCCTCCTCCCCCCTTTCCAACCCATTCTCAGCCCCTCCATCCTTCCACCTCCACGCTGAATGGAGTGGTATGAATGCAGTGTGAGTGTCACTTGACCTCTCTGCCCTGAATATGACCCCCCCCCCTCTCCTAAGTATGCTGGGACAGGCAACGGGCATTCTATACGTTTCCCTAAATCCGACTGGTGCAGAGTGTTTGTGAGCGAGTAGAAGGGGAGGAGAGAGGTGGGGGGGGGACTTTGTGTGTATATGGATTTCTCTCCTTTCTTCCTTCGCCGGTACTTTCCATTCACAGGCTGAATATGACACAGAGAATAGGCCTCTCCGCCTGCAAGGTGAAGCAGGGCCACGGGCTGCCTGAGTGTCGGGGTGGGGGTGGGTGGGGGTGCTAGAGGGCCGGTGTAGCGAGGAGACAGAGTGTGGGAGAGTCTGCGTGCGGGGGAAATGGCTGATCCGGTCGAAGTGTGAGGTGAGTACCCTCCAGCACGGCAGCTTCTGAAGGCTTTCAACAACAGGGAACCAATAACACGCCGCAAAGCATCCAAGCACTTCGAGTTGGGGATGGGGGGGGGGGGAGAAGAATCATGAAAGCCCATTGAGATTGTGAGGGAAACAGTTACATGCTCGCCGACAAACATGGCTGAAAAGGAAAGCAAATCGGTTGCAGTTGGACGGAATAACGATTTTGGTTCTTGTGCAGCGATGCCAATTCATCGTGTTATTGTTTACATTCTCAGCAACCCCAGTCAACACACACACACAAACAAACGTTGAGCCTATTGACGTTTGATTGATAAATCCGTACAATAACTCGGGTCACGAGAGCTTAGGGGAAATGTCACTCCAAACATGACGGCCTCCCTTCAAAATCAAACCCCATAATTAACCTGATCTTACTTCCATCTCTGACTTAGTAAAACAGAAAAGTAAAACAGATATCTGGAATCCCTCCACCTGTAACCCCCCCTCCTCCTCCTCCCTCACCCCATCCCCTCCTTCCCCTCCAACCTGCACCCTTCCTGGGCTCCTGCAGACACTAGCATGCATCAGCCAGCCAGCTAAGGGTGTCAGGGCCCCTCGCTGTCTCCACAGTCCCTCTGTGCCTGACCCACCGATGGCCCTTGGGGACATTAATTATAGAGCCGTCTGACTTGTTGAGAGAAGGAAAAAGAGAGAGAGAGAGAGAGAGAGAAAAAGAAAGAAAAAAAAAGAGAGCGAGTGAGAGAAGGAGAGCAGAAATGGAGAGAAGTTGTTACAGAGGCTGTCACCTCCCTAACCATGTGCTGCGACGCGTCTGGGGCTTTGCCCGCTCAGGTTTCCCTATTCATCACCAGGGGAGCTAAAGCAAATGTTTCAACTCTTCTTTTTCACCTAGATTAAACTTGAAACCGTTTGTCTGTTCCCCCCCCTCCCCCTCCTCCCCCCCTCCATCTCTCTCCTTGGGTATGTGCCCAGTCTGGCTCTGAAGGCCCCAGACTCACCAGGGATGGAAGCACAGAGTCATTTTACCCCTCATATGAAATTCAGTGCCGGCCACACAGTTGAATTCGTGAAATTTGCATGAATTAGTGACCCCCCCCCCCCCCCCCCCCCCCCCCTCCTCTCAAGTAAGCCACGGTGTATTCATCAGCGGAGCGATCCAACGGCCACCGAAGAGAACGAGCTCAGCACTCCACAGCCAGAACATGAAACGCTTTTGAGAAAACAGATCATGCAAATCACCGACAGGTAACAAGTTAGGACACATTTCGATGAGAAACAACCACAGCGTGTCAAGTTGGAAAGGTCCCTCCAGGAGCGTGGGCCCCGCGAGCAGAGCGTGGGCCCCGCGAGCAGAGCGCGGTTCTCCTCGTGGGACGCGAGACGTACGATAACGCCGAGGACAGGCCTGTCGACCGTGCGGCGTGGGGGAACTGCGTAGCACTGTCACATGATCACAGCAATCTGTCTAAACAAATGGGTGTTGCTTGTTTGGAGTGCCACCATGTTAGATTAGATGACAGTCGGTCATTCGATTCCCTTTGTCTCGACAGCTACTGTTTCTAATGGGGCGAAAACGGAGCGGGGTTTCGCGTCGCACAAACGGAGGGAAAGAGGTCAACGGATTTGAAGGTTACCTTCGTCTCCCGGATGGAAATAAATAACACGCAGGGTGGGGCCATTGTCTGTCGAGAAAGCGTTTTAACGATGCCAAGTTAACACACACTAAATAACAGTGTCTCCCCGTGCGCTGACAGCCTCAGAAATAATTGACCAGCATGCTCCAAAACTGAGACGCAGTAGGCAGAGAATTCAATCCTGCAGCTGACAGAACCCATTGAGCATGTCACTAGATTTTGCATTATACACAAAGCAATGTCAGGTCAGGGATGGGGGGGCTCTCGCTAGTTATTCGCGACGGCGTCTACGAAGGTAAATTACTTGGCTCTCCATAATATGGTCTAGTTAACTAATTTTCTGACAGTGCGCGGCTGTCCCAAAAAAAACTCCTCCATTTTCTACCTGTCAAAAACATGATAGACTGCATATTTGGTGTCTATTTTTCTTCAGAAGACTGGCAGTCTCTCCACTCAAAACCTCATATCCAATATCTCCACGCAGTTGGCTGAGAGGGTCTCTAATTCTAGACAAAGAGACATCGGTGGAAAATGGACACAGGAAAAACCCCTCCGAAACATAACCTTATTACCTCCAGCTAGCTGGGGATGACCAGCCGTGTGTCATTACATCCACAAGTTCCCATGGACTCATCCCGGGGACTGGAAAGTAACGATGCATTCTGCGCTTGCGGGAGTGGTGAGCGAGCCAAAACAGCGATCCGTTATTCTGACAGCCATCTAAGTATTGAAAACCACATAGGGTACATTGTGGCGTGTCATCCTGTTGTCATACACGTGTAAATCAATCACTTTCAGACAAACCCCCCCCCCCTACTCCTCCATTCCCCATCTCAGAACTTGACAACAAAAAGCCCAACCTTACCAACGGGGTCACAGAGAAACCGAATCCCCTGGCACACAAAGCCTGGTTTTACCTGCCAGAGCACGACCTGCCACTGATAGCGACAAAGATGACAATAGCAGCGAGGCTGTGTGAAGACTGCCTTAAAGCTATACCGTGTTCCTGAACAATGCTGCCTTACATGAAAACTCCCCCAGCAAGGAGCTCAACAGCGTCTACTTAAAAGTTCACAATGCCGCACCAAGGTCTGTCTGTCTATCCTGCCTTTTTCTTTTTTTCCCCTCTCTCTCTCCTTGCTCTCTTGCTCGTTTTTTTTTGTTGTTTTTTTGTATGCGTTCCCATTCAGCTCTGCTGCCGGGCCTATCATCGTCTCTGCAATGACAGTGGGTGGAAACGCTATCTTTCATTACACAAAGTATAAATAGTGTAATCTATCAGACCTGCCAATCAGAATGATTGATTATGGGCTGTCAGGGTAGGAGAGTGACACATTAGAAAAGTTTGGTTAACAATGCCTGTAGCTAGTGTGGGTCTGCAGCCATCCAGCCCAGTGATTAATGTGTTGTCAGCCTGTAATCCCACACCCACGCTTAATGAGGCAAGAATTTATCATCTCTGTAGAGTGGCAGATGTCGAGAGGAGGGGGGGGGGAAAGGAATCCAAGAGGCTGGAAACAATATACTTTTTCTAGCCGTGCCTGACGTGTCTGACAAGCTTTAAAAACCACAAAGAGGGCCTGTGTAAGCACAAACTTCAATGAAGAGGACTCTCAGTTCTGGCGTCCTTCGACAACCTCCTCCCTCCCTCTCCTCTCCTCCCTTCCCCTCCCTCTCCTCCCTAACCCCTCCCTCCCTCCCCTCCCCTCCCCTCCCTCTCCTAAGAGTCAACAACTGCTTTTGAGACCTCAGCATTTCAGTGAAACCTACACTCTGTCTCATAACTAAAAGATTCATTCATATGTATATATATATATAAATATATATATATATATATATAAATATATATATATATATATATATAATATATATAATATATATGATTTATTTAATAGGCCAAACGATAAGACAAAATGCCAATCGGCTATTCTGCTAATTGGATTCCAAGACGTTGTGCACATGAAACCTAAAGACGTAACAAATAGATAATAACAGTCATGATAGGCTTCTGTTTGTCAGGCTATGAAACATCTGAAGTTAAGAAGAGTAATAGCAGATTGCCAAATCAAAGGGGATCATGAGCCGCAATGATGTATTATGATCAGCATTACCTCATTATGTTAACTGGAAAACTGTAAACAACCCCTCTTATCTGATCAACTCGGAAGAAAACTTCGGCTGATGCAGCCAAGGGACGCCGAACATCAAAGCCGCCTCCTGACTTGAACTCTAATGGGAGAACAGGGCTGTTGATTAAACGAGCATGCTCTTGGTAAACGAAAAAAAAAAGATACAGATAAATAAGGTATCCATCTCTGTCAGGGATCCAAAGTTTGGCTTGGCTGCTGGAGATCCTGCCGACAGAGAGAGAGCAAGAGAACGAGAGAGAGAGCAAGAGAACGAGAGAGAGAGCGAGAGAACGAGAGAGAGAGAGAGAGAGAGAGAGAGAGAGAGAGAGAGACAGAGAGAGAGACAGAGACAGAGACAGAGAGAGGGTTCTCTAGAACCTCAGCAGCTGTCTCTCATTAGGCTGGCAACATCTCTGCGTCACCAGAGACACGCAAAGAAGATGAGCTGTGATTGGACTGATAGTGTCTGCGCTGTGGGACTTGCACGCCGTAATAGCTTGAAGCATCATCTCATAAGTAATGTAATTGACGAGAGGCAACCGTGTCCTGGTTGGAAGACCAAAGTCTGTGCGGTTGGGCAGGCTCTGTGAGGTCTGTCGAGGACGAAGGACTGCTATTTATTTATGTCCTGAACACTGGAGTTAACTGACAGTTTGGTTTGGAAAACATGGAAACATTCGATTTCCCTGACTTTTCCTGTGTCCAAGAGAAGCTTTGGAAGAGAAAAAATGTGCACATTCCGGAGGGTTTTAACCATATCTGGAACATTCCTGGAACGTGTACTTTGCAAAAGGAGCAAGAAGGCGATTTAACGTACCAAAACAGAGAGCCTAATACCGTGCTAGAACAGCTGGGGGAAAATTCTTCTCTTGTACAGAAAGAAAATTGAAAATCAATTGACAACGTTTCTGAAAACGTTTTGGTTTAAAAATAAAAAAGAATAAAGAATAAAAGGACTTTCTTTACTGGTTGGCCATGGTCAGTTTTGTGACAGGCGTCCAATTAAATAGCAAAACACAAGAGACATCAAGACAACAAATGTTTCACCACGGACAGTTTTCCACTCGAGTCACATGTAAATATCAAAGCAGCATAAGGACTCAGTATAAACGTGCCACTTCAACTGGTAAAAGAACGATGAAAAACATCTGCTTGTTTTTTTTTTTAATGCATTCGGCCAAAAAAGGAGAAAGCCATTTATCAATTCTTCCGTGAGAGTGACGCGACACTTGGGTCAGGCACCCCATGTCTCCTCGCTTTGAACAAGGTCGTAAATCAATCCTGGCACTATTACTTACAATTAAATGTGCTTTAAAGTTTTACAGTGTGTTTATGATGTGGAGTGCCTGTGTGATTTATGTGGACAGGGTGAGTCACTCCCTCTCTAATTGCTGTTGTTCTCCAGGACCGTGACCTCTGTGTGACCTATCCAGCCCAGCTGCTGGATCACCAGGCCACAGTACCGGTCCAAACACTGAACAGGCCATATCTACACATGGCCACAGATCCACAGACACGGTCAGTGGGACCCAGGCAGAATAAATGTCCAGAAAAGAACACCTTAAATGGTGGTAAGGATCTGTACAACATTGGTACATTTGTACATAATGTACTGTTACAAGATCTCCAGATATCTTGTAAAAAGTTTCTCGTTGAAAGACGTTTAGAACATTGCTTTTCGCCGATGACACTTTTGTTCCAATAAAAGGCAGGGGAAACATATTGAATGATGCAATCAGCAGAATGCCAGATGTTTAACGTTGGAAAGAGAAAACCGTGCATGAGTGTTTGCAGATCTGTCAGCGTGTGTGTTTCTGTGAAGTCAAAGCAGACCAGAGATAATTACGTTTACACATCCTTGATCGGCCAAGTCTGTGTTGTCCTCACACAAACTTCAAGACAGGTGCAACAAGTAAATTACACAAGATGAAGACACAAGTGTATCCTTTTTTTCTTTTTTACTTGGAAATGAAGTGGGTGGACTGGTAATAAACGTCCTTCCGCAGCCATTTTTTATGGTAGAATCTTTTTACTCGTTTATCCAGAAAAGTGTTTCCAAAAACTTTTGAGGGCTCATTCTCAAAGCGCTATAAGCTGTCCGCTACGTTTGAGAGACTCCGAGAAAGTCATTCATCTCCAGAGCCGAGATGAACATGTCGGTGTACTTTACAGCATCACACGAGGGGTAGGAACAGAAACACATCGCCCTCGTTTCCCCTGGGAAGTATTGCGTTTCACAGCTCCCAGCCCACGGCTCTGGGATCACACTTTCACTTTTTTGGAGGGGGGGCTGGCTCTCTTCTGTGACAAACCTAATGTGAACCGCCGCTGAGTAAAACAGGTTTCGGAAAAAGAACAGAAGTGAAAAGATCCACTTGAGGACTTTCCTGGCTCTGTCATCCCCAATTCCGTCGCATGGCTGTTAACCTGAGAGCAGAGGCTCATGGGAGCTTGGGACTGGCTGGAACCACCCAGCGACACAGTCTGCTTTGTATTACACACGAAGGAAGGTGGGGCAGAAGAACTCCTGCCTCCCCCCCCCCTCACCCCTCCCTCCCCTTCCCTGCCGAAAGAAAACCTAGTCAAGCTCACCGCCCGGGTGAAATCAAAGTGACATGCGAGGAACTGTTTTGCCCGCTGACGTAGCTTCCAGGCTGGGTTTAGCGGAGTGGCCTGAACGCTTACTTCATCCAATGTCAAATGTTCTCGAAAGGCTGCATGACGGGAGTGAGATGTTAGAATATTGGCCAAATCGGACATGGTTACGACCAAGCCAATGCAAAAGGGATCTGAGCAGGGGGAAAGCGTTGTGATAGACATCGCCAGTGAAACGTCTGGTTCCAACAACATGTCAAGGCTTTTGCGGCGGTGCAGAGGGAGGTTGGAGAAACAAACCACAGAGAGGCATGTCTTTTTCCAAAAGCACTGCTTAGACGGTCCAAGTGGCTCTATGTGGTTTAACGCCATTGCATTCCATGACCCCCAAGTCCTCAAAGAGAATTATCACATTATGACATTCCAACACACTCAATTTCCCCCAAAAACAGCTCCGGGCTTTTCCACCATGTCTATCCTCTGTCATGGTTATGGGGGGAAAAACATCAATAACTCTTAGTGAGTTTACTTTTGTTTCTTTCAAATATTCATGAATTATATTCTTTCTCTTTGTATCTTTTCGATGCAAAGGGATCTTTCGAACTCTCTCGCTCTCTCTCTCTCTCTCCCCTTTTAAGATTCTGGCTTCTTGTGAAATTGAATAAAACAGACAGAATCCTTCTGTCCTCATAAAACTATGGCTGAGAACAATCCTCCCTGCCGACGGCGTTCACACAATAAAACAAACAAGACAGAGACAGCTCAATTACTGTACCAGCCACTTACAGCATTATAGGCTTCCAAGGCCCACCAGCATGGAAAAACACAGTAGGGGTTACCTTGTCCGTGCAATACGTAGAAATGTCTCTGTTTCTTTCTCCATTTCTCTTTCGCTAATACTTCTTTGTTCTGCAGTTAACCAGGTTGTCCACCTTTAGGATGTTCGTTTCAACGGAAATGCTCAATATTCCACATTTGCATCCCTTATTCAACCTGAACGACCCCCCCCCCTCTCTCTCTCCCCAAAAGATGTCAAACTCAGCACGTCCCTACACATGTTAGTAGCTTTTAGAGAAACTGTGTGCATGCCTGCTTATGTGAGTTTTCCCCAAAAAACAACAGCGTACGACTCTCTGGATATGATTTGGGAGACTTGGGAATGATTAAGAATGTATGAAAAGATATGGTATTCGTATTGTATTAAAGCCCATTACAGTTTGATCAAGACCATGTGTTGTCCTGCGGTGCCATGCCATAATGGCATGATTGAAAAGCCGTTTAAAATGTGGTCACACTCGATTCTAATGTGACTCAAGAAGGTCTCCAAAGTTCAACACAGCTTCCTTCATAGCGTGCCCATGAACTGTTCCAATACATCACGCTCCGAGTATGAAACCACTGAACGTTATGTGAGCTTTCGAGATTTGATCTACCACAAGAGGGCTTGTATCAACCTTAACATGTACTGCATGTTCTCGTCATGCAGCGAACAGGCCTTGGCCGATAAGACCAGACAAAGATGTATCTGTCTCTGCTTTGACATAGAGAGATAGAGAGAGTACAGAGTATAGAGAGAGAGAGTGTAGACAGAGGCAGAGAGTAGAGAGAGAGGCAGAGAGTAGAGAGATAGAGAGAGTACAGAGAGAACAGAGAGAGAGAGAGAGTACAGAGAGAGAGAGCGAGAAAGAGAGAGAGTAGACAGAGGCAGAGAGTAAAGAGAGAGAGAATAGAGATAGGCAGAGAGTGAGTAGAGAGAGGCAGAGAGTAGAGAGAGAGTAGAGAGAGGCAGAGAGTAGAGATAGAGAGAGGCAGAGAGTAGAGATAGAGAGAGAGTAGAGAGAGGCAGAGAGTAGAGATAGAGAGAGAGAGTAGAGAGAGGCAGAGAGTGAGTAGAGAGAGGCAGAGAGTAGAGATAGAGAGAGAGTAGAGAGAGGCAGAGAGTGAGTAGAGAGAGGCAGAGAGTAGAGATAGAGAGAGTGGAGAGAGGCAGAGAGTGAGTAGAGAGAGGCAGAGAGTAGAGAGAGAGAGAGAGAGTAGAGAGAGAGGGAGTAGAGAGAGATAGAGTGGAGAGAGACAGAGACAGTAGAGAGAGCAAGCCCTTTGTTTATGTGAAGACTCCAACACATGGGTCCGGCTTTATTAAAGAAACTCTCCAAGTTATCGTTTTACTTAACTCGTTTTTAGACAGTTATGGTTACAGCGCTTTTTGTTAAGTCAAAGATTGTTGGTGACTTTTGGAGATTTCGCCACAGTTTTCGGCTGTGGGAGTCGCCTGGGAGACACGACGACGGCTAATTATCAGCTGCTGTAACCAAGCTAACTCCAGCCGCCACGCTTGGCTGTTATGAGCGACACCCTGCTGCACGACGCTATCAAAGCAAACACAGATATCTAATTACGCCATCATCCTTCCTTACACCCTCATTTGTTGGCGGTGCTCGTTAATTGGCGACCCGCACTATTGGTCGGAACACAATGGCTCTGCTGATGGAGCCAATTAGAGGCGGGGGGGAACGCACGCCCCGTCGAGCCCGTTGGGGCCGACACATCACGTCTCGTCGAACTCAAAACAAACGGAACGGAAAAGCTGGCGTGACATCCTCAAGGCTGGGTTCGCGAGACGTCGCCTACCCTCTCCTGCTGACTCAGGGAGGAAGTGGAGACGGGGGAACACAGGACAGTCCAGACATACGAGACGTCGCCTACCCTCTCCTGCTGACTCAGGGAGGAAGTGGAGACGGGGGAACGCAGGACAGTCCAGACACAGGAGATGTAAACATCCAAATCTCTTGAAGGGATTATAAACACGAGGACATGAAGGAGGGAATGTTTCCCAGATCCATTTAGATGTAGAAACCTCAACCTCAACACACACACGCGCACACACACACACGTGTGCCCACACCCACATTTGGAAACAAACAATAGAAACAATCAGTACAGTCTGACTAGCTTCATCTAGAGTAAAACTGAAGGGACCGAGAATCTTTAAGTCGCTGCTGACAAGCTGTGTAAACAGATTCGTCTAAAGCGACTCCTACTTGCCAACATGCATCCTAAAAGTGCTCACGTTTCTTTCTACATGCAGCGGGTGAACAGTCTGTTTCATACTCCTTCTCTACATCTAACAAACATGCCCGTCTGGGGTTAAATTATTCCAATCTTTTCCTTTCTTATTTGCCACATTGCCACCGACGATCAAGAACAAAGCCCTGGGTGAGCTGACGCTCAATGTGAAAAGTATTTTGCATGACTGTCTAAAACAGTTTCCTCACACCCTTTTTTTTAAGGCAAGTGTCAACACACTCATGTCATCTGTCTAACTGGCTTTGTTGCCCGGCCACTCTGAGTCCATCCCCAGACTTCATATCCCAGACTCCTCGGCAGGGCTCTAACGAATGGGAGGACAAACTCCTGCCTGACCCGAAGACAGTATATTCAACTACGCTACAATTAAACGGAATCAAATCTCACAAAGCTGTTCCTCGACCCTGACCCTGAACAAGTGGTGGGTGGGGTGTGTGTGTGCGTGTGGGGGGGGTCTCAGAGGGTGGGGGGTCTAGGAGGTTGCGACTCGATGAAATCCCAAACTCTAATTAGTGTATGTGAATCTAAACGAGAGTTGGGGGTTGGGGGCAGAGTAAGTGCATGGTTCAGAGATAATTAAGCGATAGTGGCCCGCGTGTACGTGAGCTGTCACTTCGATGGCCAGCGCTGTCACGCTTGGCGATGCCACCGCGACCGGACAGCCGCCCGTCGACTTTGATCTGGGGCTCATGCATACGGAATGAGGTCAGGTCGTGGTCACACACACACACACACAGACACACACACACACACACACACCCTCTTGCAGAATTATTAAAAAGAGAGGCTTGGTTGAGAGGGACGAGGGGTCTTGTAAGAGCCCCTGTTCAAAGGGCTATAGTGTAGAGCCCCTGCAAGGGGAGACTGACACCAACATGCTCAGGAAGAAAAGAGGGGACTACAAAAGAGAGAGAAAGAGAGAGGAGGGAGGAGGTAGGCAGGGCTGAAAATACAGCAACCCCACCTCTTAGCTGTCCTTCCCATCCACATTTCCTCAGTCAATTGCTTGAAAAAGCCCCCTCCCGTTCCCCCTTTCCCTCCAATTAGTCTGAATAGATACTCTTCTGAATAGCATAGTCTGGACGGATACAGTGACTACATTTACCTCAATACAATCCAACAGGCGCTGAAAGGTGGGCTGTAACTTACTGGACTGGAGGAGAGAGAGAGGCTGTAACATACTGGACTAGAGGAGAGAGAGAGAGTGTAACATACTGGACAGGAGAGAGAGAGTGGCTGTAACATAATGGACATGAGGAGAGAGAGAGGCTGTAACATACTGGACTAGAGGAGAGAGAGAGGCTGTAACATACTGGACAGGAGGAGAGAGAGAGGCTGTAACATACTGGACAGGAGGAGAGAGAGAGGCTGTATCATACTGGACATGAGGAGAGAGAGAGGCTGTAACATACTGGACATGAGGAGAGAGAGAGGCTGTAACATACTGGACTAGAGGAGAGAGAGAGAGAGCCTGTAACATACTGGACATGAGGAGAGAGAGAGAGGCTGTAACATACTGGACAGGAGAGAGAGAGTGGCTGTGAGTTTCGTCCGGCCCAGCAGTGACTCACCATGTCTGACTTGGGCTTGACCACCTTCATGAAGGCTCCCCGGGCCTCGGCCTCGTCGACCTCCCGCTTGGTCACCTTCCTGGTGTCCAGGAACTTGAGCATGGGCAGCTTGTGCAGAACAAAGTACCTGGGAGAAGGGCGATGCATCGTCAGACGCGATCTGTGGCGAAGGGTACCGAACATCTCCAACACAAACGAACGCTGCGTCCTTCTCGTCTTGCAATTTAAGCAACGCGAACGCTTTCGAAAGGGAAGTATGCTAATCAAACGATCGAGATTTCAATTAGTAAAAACCCATCAACGGGGGGAGGGGGGGGGGAACATATGAAAAACAGTCTTGTTTACTAAGTACAGATTTAATGTTGATGATATCGCGGCGTACGTAATAACCTTCAAAAGCGGATAAAAATAAGGACGAAATATAAATAGAATGAAAGGAGATCCGCCCCATCTGCCAAAACTGTCATTCCGCCAACATCACAGCTATCTCTCTAAGATCTCACGCTCTCCATCTTTCATGGGGGGGAGAGAGGGAGGGTGAGGGGGGAGAGAAACGACAGGAGATAATGGTTGGAATACACAGATGACAACAGATCCTTTCACTCGCAGGGCAGGGTGGGAGAACCCTGCCACTGAACAGGCACGCAGCGCATAAGTGGAGGGTGAGGAGGGACGAGGGTAGGGCGGAGAGACGGGGTCCCACGGTAACTTCAGAGTGTCACAACCACGAGGAGGAGGATGGTGATGGATTGGAGGGCAGATGATCGACGGGCACCCAAGGATTACAAGGAATTAAATGATCCCATTTGGGAAAGGGCCTAATCATTGACATGAAGATACTGCACCGTGTAATTGCACCAGAAAATTATTATTGCTACTATTACTAATGCTAATCATGAGTGTCTATATTATTTAAACATATAAAATGAGTACTGATTCATGTACAAATGGTAGAATAAGGGGATACGTAAAGCTAGTTTTGTTCTGAATGTACTGTGGTTCCCCAGTGCTGTCTGCACTGCGCTTCCTTTTCTGGCTCATGTTGATGACATCACCCTGATGAGATGGGAACATGCCCTTGGGAGACACGCAGAGAGGTCGTTCTCCATAGTCAACCCCAAATCACAGGGTCACAGCCAGTGACAAGGTGCTGTCAGTAGCTTTGGATATTAATGACAAAGCCCACACAGGAGGGGAGGGGCAGGACCGGGAGGGGCTAAGGGGGCGGAGCAACTGCCGGACACATACTGTACAGCATGACACTCTATATTTACGACACTGCAGGTGAACATTTCCAAGATGAGGAGAAATACGTCTTTGTTATGCAGTGGTGTGGCGCTTTAAACGGTTGGCTTCCAAAACGCGCCTGGGCAGCCTTAAAAATATGGCTTCAGCATTCTTACCAGAGTGCACAGTAGCTGCGTAATGGGGACACTGAACTACAAATACTGTTCCGACTCCAACCTGTCCCCAACAAATGCTACTTATAGTTAATAATAAATGTGCGAATGACTTTTAAGATTGCAAGTCAGCCTGTGTCGAGATTGTCTGTTCATTATTCTAGGAATGATGATTTATTATTAATCCAGTCTATTTTTCCAGCGTATATTTCTCCTGTTTGAGCAGATAGGCTCGCGTGACTAGTGGCTTGGGTGCAGCGTGTGGCGTCGGCCAAAACCCCCTGAGGCGTAACAGCGACTCCCACAACTCTTTGATCCCTTTCCGGAACCAAAGAGATCTGAAACCCTGATAGTGTCAGCCGAGACAAGATGTCAACACGGAGGCCAACAATGGGCTTTGTTACTGGGGCATTCCACGGTTACGGGTCAGACTGCCTCCTCTAACGCAGAGCCGCCCTGGTGTCACCCAAGAAAACGGCTCATCTCTCCCGCCGCAGCGAGACTGTACGCCGACGACGGGCCGCTTTCCATCCCTGCCGCGCGCACGTTCAGGCGTGTCTGCCTACGTGTGCCTGCACGCTTGCATCTGTGTCAGTAGACTAATTGAGGCAGCCAGAGTGAGAGAGATGGGGGGGTGGCTTCTCCAGGGTAATTGAGAGAAGCCCCTGTCCCAGGGCAGAGGGCTGAGAGGGGGGGGGGGTTGGGGGATGCATAGCCCTGGGCCAGTCCAGTTACGACCTGCCTGCCGCCTAACCTTGTCAGACATGGAATCTGCATCACGCTCCAATTGATGTATTACTATGTGACACATTATGAATATTACATCACAGGCCGCAGACGCTGTCAGTCAAAACAGAACGCCTTCCCTCGGCACCACACACAAGCATAGGAGGAGCGGGAAGGAGGGAGGGACGGAAGGAGGGAGGGAGGGAGGAAAAGACAGATAGGGAGAAAGGGAGAGAGAGGCCTCTAAGTAAAAGCTAGGTGGTAAATGATTCATACCAAACACAGAGTCAGAAACGAGCACTTAGAGCTAAAACAGACAAAAGAGAGCGTATGCTGTTTTTTTTCTCTACCTCTTATCGCATTTCATGTAAAAGACCCTGACAAAATGTGGTCAGATTGCATGGCTGCAAGAGTGGCTTGACGTGCGATGCTTCATCTCCTCTGGTAGGGCAGGACAGTAAACACTCATTTGTGGCAGTGACTAGTCACACATGAAATCCATTTTGCAAAACAGAGTGTGGAGTGGGGTGGCTTCACAATGCTTTTAGTGCAACGTGGTTACATCGACAAGCTAGTCGTGAGAAGTCGAATCCTCATCCTTGCTGGGCAAAATAAGTGTTCGAAATGCACTGGAATATGACTCCCCGCCCCGCCCCCAACAATCTTCCAGGCAAAAAACTATTCACGTATACAAATCAATAACAAACAAAAAATTCGAACATGGAAGAACATTAGGATACGTGTTTATATGAATCCACGCAGAAATCCTGACGGCAGCGGGTAACGTCATGTGACTGACCTGTATCTCTGGTAGTCGTCCTCGTCCTTGTCCAGACTGACCAGCTCGTTGGGACAGGCTTCGTTACCCAGCAAGCTGAGGTACTCCAGAGCAGGGGTCTTCTCAGCCAAGTGCTCCAGCAGAGCCTCAATATCAGTCAGGTGTCGGGGGGTCAGAGGTCAAGGATCCGCTACTGTTAATTACATTAGCATTTACTGCCCCACAACCCCCTTCCCAATAGGCTACCCCACCTCTTTATACCCACACTAAAACATGTCACTGTCACATTTACCACCCAGACTAGTGCTTTGTTTGAGTGGCCAGACAAGGAGGGGGGCATTTAAAGCTGAGTTTGGCATATTGGGAGTGTATTTGGCTGTATAGGTAGTCTACTACACTCCTCTCTTTTATTTTCTTTTACACCCATTCTTCTCTTGGACTCTCTCTCCCTTTTAATCTCACACACCACCTCTCTCTCCCTCTATTACTTTCCCTGTCTCTCTCTGTCTCCCTCATCCATCCATTTCTTCCCTCCACACACCATCAGTGTCTCCCCCTCCCTCCCTCTCTCTCTCTCTCCCTTCCTCCCCTCCTCCTCCCCTCATTTCATAGGTGGCCAAGTGCAGAACAGTGACAACATGATGGATGCCCTGTGGTTCAAACAGTCCGCGATTCCCAGCGTCGCCCCGATGGAAAACTTTTTTTTCGTGAAACGTGGGGGGGGAGGGGGGGGAGAGAGAAATAACAAACAGCCCCTAAGCAGTCACATTCATCACTAATACATTCGCTTCATTGGAAAAATGGAGCGCTAACATGTCAAAATACAACTGCACTAATGCAGCGCTTGAGTTTGAAAATGGCACCGCACCGGGACAGGATGTACATAATTGGCCTATTAGCATGTGCAGACCACTTCACAACCAAACGCACACTTTGAGACCCTGACGCGTCGTTCAAGAAGTATCGGTTGAAATGCCGACCATGCAGGTAAGTGTCAGCATCATTAGCCTCAGTGTTGATGTTGCCGTGCAGCGGGGGGGGGGGGGGTATAAAAATAAGGAACACATTGTTAAACTTGCACTCAGGTTAGTTCACTCACATTTACCCTGACTGATCTGAAGCAGCTAAAGCACATTTTTATGATGTGTCTTGAATCTTGTGTGTGTGGCGGTTTCAGGTCAAGGTTTACTAGTAGGCCTAATGAGAGACAAAAGAAAATGATTGTTTTTCTGCTCTGGACTGATTACTGGAATCCCGATCTTTTCCAACTATTGTTTTGGGTCAATTCACTGTTCCAGCTCCCGGAGTTTGAAAAACAACAATGTTTGTGTCTCAGTTAGACTGTAAGCCAGTTTGGCGTTCTGCCTGGAGGAAAAAAAAAGGAAAAAAGACAGAAAAAAAGGGTGGCATGTCTTGCCTGAACGACACCTTACGTCAAACGCGACACTAACTTCAGCCTCGGTCTCCACTAGAGGTCCCTGTGGCGCAGAAACGGCGTGGGTCGGATGTTGTCTGTCTGTCTGTCTGTGATAAACACCTCTCACCTTTAGCTCATTTACTTTGAAGTTCTCTTCTAACGTCTCAGAATGGTCCAGACTTGTAAACATCAAAGGATAAATGAAATTCACAATGACTAACGAAAGTACTTTGTCTTGGTTGTGTGTGTGTGCTTTGGTGAGGGTGAGGAGATGGTGACAGGAAGTGATAGGCAAGGAGTAGTTCCTTGCTCAGAAGGATATTTGGTTCTTATTGAGCGTCATGGTGTGGAGGTTGGGTAACCTGGGCAACTGGAGTTCGTTTCCAAGCAGATTGTTGTCGACGACCAGCTCTTCCAGCTCAGTGAACTCTTTGAGGCCCGCCAGTGACCTGCAATGATAAGGGAACAGGGGTGGGGGGGGAAAAAAAATGATAAGGCCTTAAATCTGACCAGCCTATTATGTGGCGAAATAAATATTTCGGCCTCTTTCTTTCCACGTCTGGCTGGGACAGTTGGGGGCCTGTCAGAGGGTGGGGGTGGTGGGGGTGGTGGGGGGGGTGAATGACAAGAATTAGTGGCGCTGTGTTCCCCTGGCATGGCGATGCATCCTTCAGCTCCTGGCAGGATGAGGGATGGGGGGTCACTTGTGAGTAGCCAGGATTCAAAACAAAAGGCTTCAGAAATGCAGCGGGCAGGATGAATTTGTCAATGTCTTGTGCCTTGAGGCGCCCAGTTTCGCCTGACCCTAACCCTCCATTCCCAAGACAAATCACTCTGTCACAGTTCACCTTCACTCCCCGGACACAAATTTAACTTGTCATCCATCATTTTCACAGCGGAACCGGAATATGTTCTCACAATCACAGGGAGAACGGCAAAAGGGAAACTTTTGCGACTCTTCCGCGATGGGGGCTGGTTTAAGGTTCTAACACCAAAGACCATCAGCTGTTTGTTTGAGTTTGTTTTTTTTTTTCTTTCTTGAACACCATTTGTTTGAAAACGCAGCAGCACCCTCCTACTCAGCGGCCCTCCTTCCTCAACACATACAAGCACATAAACATGATGGAGGGGAGTGTTCAGGGTAGTGTTTGGGCCTTGCAAAGTTCAAGCCGTCGAAGGTGCACAAAGCCAGTATGTGTGTTGTCTAATCCTTCACACGCCACTGGCGGTCACCCCACCATGTTAATGTGTCCTGGGTGACTTAACTGACATTTACATCTGCCAAGACCTGGCTCAAGACACAGCATTGAAAAGGAACTGGATTAGTTTGTCAGACAACCACTTTGACAGAAAAAGATTCATTTTCAAAAGAAGTATTTAAACAAGGCTTGTTTTAGATATGTAAGTAAAACAGTTTTTTACCACCATGTAAGCAAAATAATGGATAAAATAAATTTAACTTAAAATAAATTTGCATCCATCAAGACAAGCTCCAGGTATATATATATATATATGCAGTTAGCACCTCTACCCTGTGTGAACCGAAGGGCCTTCTGCTCTGAATGGTGTCTTCATACACACTGAACCACACAACGTAAAGTAACACTTCACATGATGTCTGCAAATGCATGGCAAGCAGTACTGGCGTCTCTGCCTACGTGTGTGTGTGTGTGTGTGTGTGTGTGTGTGTGTGTGTGTGTGTGTGTGTGTGTGTGAAAGAGTGAGTCTTAGTGACAGAGTGAGGGAGTCTTAGTGAGAGTGAGTCTTAGTGGGAGAGTGAGTCTTAGTGAGCGAGTCCGTACACACTGGCCACAGCAAAGGAGCCAAACCACAGGGCACAAAGGACAAAGACCATGGAACGAACAAACAATACACAGACATACAAACACGGTGCAGTCACTCTGCACAGAGTCACAGCTGACTGTAAACTCTGTGTGTGTGTGTGTGTGTCAGGTCTGCAGTCCCGTGGGTTATGTTATCAGCTGCTCGGTTAAAGGGAGCCTCGTGGCTGGGGTGGGGGGTGGGGGCTGGGGGCTTATTAATTGTTGTGTTCATGTCACCACCGGATGATTTAATCAGTTAAATTCACAGCCAGGGGAGCGTCAAAGTCCCATCTAGCATTAACTACAGTGGGGGAACTTTAATAGTCTGCTACTCTCTCTAGATTTCCCTCTTCGCCAACACCCGCATTTGGTTTCATTACTTTAAAGGGTTGGTTTTCTGTGCGCTCTCGTTTAAGTGGTGCTCGGAGAACTAACACAGTTAGTACTGGCAATGATGTTGCCTCCGAATGTGAGCAGCGTGCCTTGTTTTGATGAAAACTAATGAGTGTAATTGAGCCGTGTCCCAGCGCTGAAGTGATTAGGCAGAAAGAAAAACAGAAATTGTAATACCACCGGTTCCATTGGATTTACAGTGTGAGCGACCGGAGTGGGGAGAGGCAAAGAGACACTAAGCCAGCGAGAGAAAGAGGGAGCGAGGGAGGGAGGGAGCGAGCGAGCGCAGGGGGAGAGAAAGGGAGGGCGATAGAGCGAGAGACGGCAATTTTAACGAGGCGCAGTGATGAATCCTCTCCTTGTTAAGATAATTATGATCAGGCTCATTGTCAGACCTCATACTTCACCCTCGCTGTCTTTACACTAGTCCTGCCACTTAGCCAGGGTTAGCCCATTGCCATACATCACACGCACTGTGAGTGAGCGTGTGTGTGTGTTCACGTGTGATAATCAGTCATAGCAGTAATATTAAAGCTCGGGTGCAGAGCGAGAGAGAATCAATGGTTAAAAGGCAGGACTGGTACATTTTGAAAACCTTCCAATCTTTACTTGTGTTTGACAGGATTCAAACCATAATATCCCTTTTCAAAGCTGCTCGTCTAAACCACGTCAGCGCCTGACTGCCAGGGAGCAGACAGACCCGTAAGCCGCCCACTCGTTGCTTTCGGGGCCGTCCAATCATTAAGGTCGGTCTGAACTTTACGACTGGTCATGTTTATTCAAGTCTTGCGACGCCATCACGGATCGGATTGATGACATTTTACTGTCGAACATTTACATTTATGGGTTACCATCAGGATGGGAGGTTTATGACAGTAAATATGACAAGGTGTGCGTCACAATCACATGACATACTCTGCCTTTAACACAGGACAATGAGGATATCCAGCAGGTAAGTTGAGGATATAGAATTACAAACTGTTGGTGCATCCCAGTAGCCATTGTATCATACATTCTATGAGGTACAGAATCTATAATGTTAAACTGCATGGTAGAAAGAGTATTCTAACAACACCTGACCACCCTGAATCTGGGAAACGAACAGACATTCAGACCTCAAACAGGGACAGCTGGATCAATAGCCTAATACGAACGCAGACATGCTGATTGATAAATCATGGCTGACAGCGTTGGGAGGAAAACCCTCTGTGATTATT
Source organism: Plecoglossus altivelis (assembly GCA_036571765.1). NCBI lineage: Eukaryota > Metazoa > Chordata > Actinopteri > Osmeriformes > Plecoglossidae > Plecoglossus > Plecoglossus altivelis. The sequence continues at coordinate 6,321,609 of BROE01000016.1, forward strand.
GGCTGAAACGTCTGTCGCTCTTCAGACTTGCCAAGCTAATGAGCGATGGAGGCCATTCGTGTCACCTCCGCACATCAGTTCGGGAGCCTTGTCTTTTTTCCCCCTCACCTCAGAACGAAGCACATTTGGCATTACGGGAGTGGTGAATTGACCGTAACGGGTCGACTAGGCCTCTTGAAAGCAAACACAAGCATGTTATGTTTCAGCGTAGCATCTTTCACAAACGACAAACAAAGGCACTAACTAATGAGAGTGCTCCCGTTGGCCAGTATATAAGCTTATCATGCTTTAACACTTCGTGTGATCCCCCCCCCCCCCCCCCCCCGTGTATGTGTGTGTGTGTGTGTGTGCGTGTGCGACTGCGTGCGTGCGTGCTTTAGGCCCGGTGTCACCTCTGAGCCTGTCGGTGGCACGGTGGAGGAGTGATGCTTTTATTCCAATAGGAAGGCCGGGGTCTGGGGGACTGACAGGCAAATTGACACGCCGCTCAGAGGGCAGCAGATAAACGTTTGATGAATTGGCCAATACCAGGGCCGTGATGGCCTTCATATGTGCATAATGGACTATCCAGCGCCCACTTCAGATTGCCTGCCAGGATAGGGGAGTATAACGAATGGGAGCGGGGGGGGGGGGGGGGGGGGGGAGGAGGAGGGAGTTTAATAATCCTGAGAGGCAAAAGAGAAGGTAGGAGGTGTTTGTATGGAAGGACAGAGGGCTACTGTCCTCCCGCCTTATCAGCATGGAAAGTCAGTTGGGTGTCACAGGCTGATGATATCGCCAAGGAGGAAGCGATTCCAACAGGTGCGGCCGGTGCAACGAGACTGCGACAAACAAACGAGGCGCTGCGACGACGTAAGGGGCAGCAACGAGATGGAACAGAGCGACATTATTCACAACAGAGACACCCCACCTCCACATTCTTCGGATTCGCCAGCTCCACCCCCCCCCTCCTCCTCCACCACTCCTCCATCAGCTATGGCCATTGACCGCAGGAGCTGTGAAAGTGTGATGGTGGTGGCGGGCGGAGAGGTGGTGGATTAGCCTGTCATTATCCGTCTCTGTCAGCTCTCTGTTTCTCAGCTCTCTGGGTGTCTCAGTGTGTGTGTGTGTGTGTGTGTGTGTGTGTCTGGGATCCCTCCACGTCGCCCAGGCCTCAGGTGGCAGTCATTTAAAGATCACACGTCTAGGACACACACGCGCGCACACACTCGTTTCGTGTCTTCCTGGGTGCATGTCAATTCACACGTGAGAGGATTTGCACGCCTCTTCTCCCTGGCAGCTGTAAATTACTATTAATGGTGATGCAAATCATTAGAGTGTGTGTGGGGAGCATGGAGGGTGGATAGTGAGTGTTTTATGTGGGGGGGGGGGGGGGCTGAGGGATTGCGAGCCGCAGCAGAAGGACTCCTCAATGTGGGTTTAATCTGCTCTGAACACCGGTCTCCCTTATCACATGTTGAAAGCGTTACATGACTACAGAGGCATCATTAAATAGACTTGCGTGACACACTGAACTTTGCAGAGGTTTACATCATTTTCTAATCTAAACAAAGATGTTTTCGCAGTTTTGAAACAGAAAGAGACCTTCATTTTGGGTCATTTGGCAATGGTGGACCTCCTGAGGCAGAAGCAGGTCCAGATGTAGCGGCAGATCCAGAGACAGGTCCAGAGACAGAGGCAGGCCTAGAGACAGAGGCAGGCCTAGAGATAGAGGTAGGTCCAGAGACAGAGGCAGGCCCAGAGACAGAGGCAGGCCCAGAGACAGGCACAGAGAGAGGCAGGCCCAAAGACAGAGGCAGGCCCAAAGACAGAGGCAGGCCCCAAGACAGAGGCAGGCCCAAAGACAGAGGCAGGCCCAAAGACAGAGGCAGGCCCAAAGACAGAGGCAGGCCCAAAGACAGAGGCAGGCCCAAAGACAGAAGCAGGCCCAAAGACAGAGGCAGGCCCAAAGACAGAGACAGGCCCAGAGAGAGAGGCAGGCACAGAGGCAGAGGCAGGCGCAGAGGCAGAGGCAGGCACAGATGTAGATTCCAGGCCCAGGGATAAAGACCTGACTGACAGCCCAATAGCTCTGACCTCCTAAGCCTGGTTTGACCCTTCCCTGGCCCGGTACAAAAAGTTAAGCTTCAACATTGACCTGATAGGAGGCTGTCTGTCAGGGCAGAGGGGCCTCAGTGTGGAAGCGATGGCAAACAGGGAGGGCGGGAGGGATCTCGAGAAAGGGTGATGTCATTCTTTCAGGGCCGTACGCTTGATGGCTGAACCAGCAAGGCGGATCAACAGCACGTAGCGATAGCATGCTCCTCCAGCGCCGCGCGGACACATTCCTCTTCATTCAGCCTGATCTCTGCGCTTGCAGTGCAGCTATGCCTCTTGTGAGTGTTGCTATTGAAAGATTAGTTGTCTCTTCACATGACAAACGCTCTCTCCCTCCAGTGAATCTAAGCTGAAAATCAATTCCAAGATGGCACCTCAGTCAGGGCGTACATGGCTGCGCTAAAGTGTGCTCTCGCATTCGCTCACAAATAAACACACACACACACACACACACACAACACAGTAAAAAATGCACAAGAATGGATGTACATGTATTGAAAATATGAATCGACGGAAATATTTTAAACACAGAGAAAGCCGGTTTGGCATTGGTTGATTTGCCAGTTCAACGTATCCTTGCTAGTGAGCCATCCTACATCAGGCCAACTGTCATCTGGCAAGCATGTGCATGCCTCAGTCTCCACCTAATAGCAAATAATCACTAAGTGTTTGTCACTTGAGGGCAAATGATCGAAACTGTCTGACGAACGAGCCTGCCGCAGCAATGTCCACGCATGCATTATAATCATCTCCACTAAAAGCCCTTCCAGACCTGGGAGTGCACGCACGCAACCACGCAAACACAGATCCAGTAAATCCAGGCTTTCCGATCCCAACCAATCCTAAACATCTGAAATGGGGGTGGAAGGAGGTGAGCGTGGTCGGTAGACGTCCCTACCTGGCTAGGAGCAAGGCCTGGGTCCACAGCCACCTGGGCAGCTCCCAGGGGCTCCACAGCACAGCCCTCCTCTTCCTCCTCTTCCTCCTCCTACTCACACCTCCCATTCATATGCATCGCAACACAATCTTTGATCTCTCCCTCGCTGACACCAGTGCTTTCAAGCCCCAACGTTTTCCCCGCAAAGCTAATTAGCGCTAATTAAAAAGTTTGCGAAGCAGTCAAGGGGGTGGAGGGGGGGGGGTACCGTCGCTCAGCCCCTTACCCCCCCCCCTTCCTCTCCCATGTCCTGAGGATGCGTGTCAGCGCCGTGCCAGTTGATGCCGTGTCGTGGGCTCCGCCCGTCAGATCAGATAGTGAGTGCTGATGAGGGGGAGGGAGGGTAGCAGCCTGCTAGCCCAAGGAGGGGTCCACCTGGTGGTTCCACGTCCTGAACAAAGCGGGGCTCAGCGGGGGTCAGTGTCGTGGCGCGTGTAACCGGGGTTGCTACAACATGGACCGGGTGGGAGTTTCTAACAGGGAGTTGAAAGCGTGGCGCCCGTGAACGCGCGCACCTGCTGAGACAGGCTGGGAGCGTTGTGCATAACACGCCACGAGAGTCTCGACGCAAGAAGGCTCTCAGGTTTGTTGTTACTCGTCTTCAGGGGGGGTGGGGGGTGGGGGTAGACAGCGGTGTACATGAATACCCACAGTGTACCCGCGTGTATAATGACACGTTGATTGTCCCTTCAGATCACCAGCACTACAAAGTGCTGCGTCTTCAGAAGTCCCGTCCTCTGTCGGTCTGCCCTGCCTTTCATCAAGCTGTTATTATGGCATAATTAGCTGTCTTTCTAGCATATCATTAAGCAGCCCGCTAAGTGTCAGGAACACAGACGTCTCTGGGACGCCACGCAAAAAAGCAATATCGTTCCCACAATGTTACAGAAAGATAATTACATAATCTTAGCATCAGGGCCAGGCAGGGAAGTGATAATTAGACAAGTATTCATACCAATTAAAGCTTCTATCCTGCCCTCATTTTCCCATGTAGCAGGGACCCGCTGTTTAAATGATTTACTGCATAATAAACGCAGAGCGAAAAAACTGGGACGGTTCAATCAGACGAGTCACACAAACCAACCAACCAACAAAGAGATATTATGTACTGCTTGTTTACTGCACAATAAACAGTCATCTGGTCTAGTAATGAGTGCTGGCATGAATAAAAAAAAATATCTAAAAAAAGTGAACTAGTATTGAAAGATCTTTACCGACCCCATCAGTAATCAAGCTGAGTGACGTACAACATGGCAGCGAGCACAGGCAGTCTAGTTTTTTTGTGTGTGTTTTTTTAATAAAGGAACAAAGGAGAAGTGAATGCGAACGAGAGCGATATTGATTTGACCGTTGGGATCATTTCTTCCTTTCATCGCTGTTGTTTTGCCTCTAGTTCTACAGCGAGTCGCTTCGGTAATAGAACATGTCGTTGCGCACGGCTGCCTGAAGTCGAACGCCATCCTTTTCAGTCAAACGCAACATTCCAACACTCATCTCTGCGAAGGCATAATTGACAGTGAATCCTGGCTCGGACTTACATATTTATCATTCGGTGTTAGACTCACAGAGGCAAGGACAGATATGTGACTTTGATGACACAACAGTCAGATGAAGGGGGGGGGAGGAGGAGGAGGGGGGGTAGAACTGTAAATCAACTGTCACTCTGTCAGTGAAGTCTTTTGTCACGAGCTCACACATAAACACGTGTGATTAGACATGGCAAACTGGCTGCGAGACAAATTCGGTCCTGGCACAACTGTATAAATAGGTTTATTCAAATCAAACAAAAGTGATGAAAAAAAATAAACAGGACAATGGACAGCTAAAGACACTTGGCTTGAAATATATATAAACATGTGCGGTTGTTGTTGTTTTTAAACTAGGCCATTAATAATATCCTCAAATAATAAGACAAAATGATAACGTTGAAAACCAACAACGCAAAACGTAGCGTGTTGTTGTTTGAAATCTTTGGAAGGGTTTATTCGTGTGAGACGCTCCGTGGCCGAGCGACTCCTCAGCTCCCCTCAGGAAGCAACAGAAAGGCCCTACCTGCACACACTCTCTATCTCTCTCTCTCTCTTTCTCTCTCTCTCTCTTTCTCTCTCTCTCTCTCTCTCTCTCTCTCTTTGGAAGATGGGCCCCTCTTTCTTTGTGCTTCGCTGACAGTCGGCATAAAGAGAGGCGTACGATTGTCTGTATCTCCATGGCGCTATCTGCTGGCCCGAGTCTCTAAGAAGAGAGAACCTGAGCGTCTGGTCTCCTTCGGTTCCTCTCTCTCGCTCTCTTTCTTTGCTCCCCCCCTTTTCCCTTCTCATCGCTGGGCCATTACCTTTACCGAGCTAGGCTCATTAAAGGCAGCAAGCCTAGTCATAATTCTGTGGAGGTAAAATAGCTGTCAACATCATTAACTGTCATCTCGCCACCCCTCCTGAGTACCGAAGAAGTGTTCTTTATTGCGTAATGACTCCAATCTCTCTCTCCCCGAATCGCCGTTCATAAAAAGCCCTGGAGGACGTTACCCCCCACGCAGCAGAGTTGCCGTGTCAGGAACCTACATTAAACACGGTTCTGTCACAACAGGTCCTCCGCCCAGGCCTGCGCTCCCACCGGCAGGTATTCTTATTCGCACGGGAGCCGAGCTCCAGACGGCAGCAGGCGAGGATATCGGGTTTCCTCCCCAGACTCGCCTTCTCATCCCAGGAGCGATCGCGGTACGATATCAGGAACGACTCCCTTTCGGTGTCGTCGTCCGCACGTCTAACCTCAGCCGCCAGGCCGCTGGCCGTGGGTCCACCCCCCACCCCCCCTCGGCGAATACGAAGGAGGTATTTACCGATGGATCCCTTCACCAGGTTGCACGCGGGGGCCCCCGTAGCGAATCATCCTGAGAGCTGGCCTGCTTGTCATGCCATGAGATGGCCTTCCAAGAACCGTCCTGGAAGAAGCCCCCTTTTGTGCCCGCGGCATTGTGCGGCCCCCCAGTGTCCAGTGTCACGCTATGAGATGTCCTCCAGGCCTTGTGTTTGGGTATGGGGGGGGGGATCCCCTTTTGTGCATCCGCCATTGTGCCCCCCCCCTCACTCCACCCCCTGTGGTGGCGAGCCCCCCTGCCAGGCGGGGCCAGGGAGACGATGCAGCGGAGAGGGATGTTGTGAGAGGGCCCGGGGACCTACAGTAAACCGTCAAACGATTTGGACAAACAAAACAGCACTGCTGCTGCGCCAGGGAGGAGAGGACGGACGGAAAAGCAGATGAATAAGCAACATCAATTACTTGGTGTGGAGGGTGGGGGGGGGGGAGGGGGGGGGGGGTCTGACCTGCAAGCCCCCACACCATGGCGCAACATTTCACAGCAAATCGCTCCAGATTGGAGTTGACACTGCCGGAGTGGAGACACTGGCCCCCCTCACAAGGCCAGGCCTTCGAACCAGGGAGCAGGGAGCAGGGAGAGAGAGAGAGAGAGAGAGAGAGAGAGGGAGCAGGGAGCAGGGAGAGAGAGAGAGAGAGAGAGAGAGAGAGAGAAAGAGAGAGAGAGAGAGAGAGAGAGAGAGAGAGGCGAGGTGAAGGAGTGAACCACAGAGGCTGGGGGCCAACGTGGACAGGGGGAAGGGGAGGCTATGAATGAAAAATCCCGCATAATAGGCCCCGGTTTGTTTCAAAGTGAGACAAAATGGCTCAATTTGAGCACTTAGGCTGTCGGAATTGGCTGGGCTGAGGTGCAAGAGGAACATGCGAGAGGACAACCGCATCAGCCCCCCGATAAGCAGCCTATAAGAGCAACAAAGCCGGATGTCCACCCGGCTTACCAGTGAACTGGAGGGGGAGATTTGATGCTCTGTAAAGCTTGTTTCAGCCTCAAGGCTTTGCCCCCTGAAAAGTGTTTTTCTCTTTCTCCTCCCTGAACCCCCTTTCACTCGGTCATCCCTGCTCTCCCTTCGACTTTGTGTACGTACAATAGTAAAATAAACACGTGGCTCATATTTGTTCAACACATTGTAGGTAGTTCTAATCTATAAGGGTAGCCACACAAAAGAGGTATTCAGCTAAATGTCACCTAATAAATAAAGTATGTACCAGGAAAAAAAAAAGGAAAAAAAAAAAAAAAAAAACTCATTTTAATTCTCCATCTCCACTCGTGTGCACTTCAGACAGATTTTACATTAATGCTCCGACTGAACGAGCGAGCGAGGGGAGGCGAGGGGGATGCGAAGGTGAGAGGAGATCACACAACCCCATCACGGTTAGTCAATACAGCGTTAATTAATCTAATAACAAAGTGCTTGGAAGCCGAGCTGACAAGACGACATCAAGTCTAGCGACGGGCGCGGCGGCACGTTCGCATGTCGGGAACGCGATAGTCGGAGTCGAGGCACCCGGCGGCTGCCTCTAATTAGTCAGCGGAGAGAAGGGAGCACGTCTCAGGTTCATGACGCTCACTGCTATGACACGGTGCGCAAACGCACAGCCAGTCTATTTTGAGTCACTGTGGAGAAAGAGCTGAACGCTTTATAGTTTGTCTTTTTTTTGGGGGGGGGGGGAGTGAGCGAGAGGGAGAGTGAGACCGAGAAAGAGTAAGAGTAAGAGAAAGAGAGGGGGAGAGAGAGAGAGAGAGAAAGAAAGAGAGGGAGAAGCCATATCGCTGTATTCTCCATTCAGCTCCCGTTCGAGCAAGGGTCCTGGGCACGAAGTGATGCTTACAGTGAACCCGCCGTTTCCATGGTGACCGCAAAGACAACAAAGAGACACAAAGGCGCCCATGTAGGACTGGCACCAGAGCTAGCACTTTTACTGCAGTACAGTTCCCTCAGGAGGATGCCCTGTACCCTCCCCGCTACCATGGCCGCTCCAAGGCCACCCACACAAATCATTAGTGTCACTGAGGTGAGCTGAGGGCTCTTAGTGTCTGTCAGATAGAAGTCTATGGGGGGAAAAGGGTTCAAATTCGATTTCAAGTTTAGTAATACGCTATGCATATTACGGGTGTCATTAGTACAGGTAATGATAGTCTAAAGCTAATTTGCCTAAATGAAACACTGACACGCGAATATTTGACAGAACAATTACAGTATGAATCCAGAGGAGAAAGGTGAACTGCAGAAAGAACATTATAGACAATAAAAGCTCAAGAACACCAGAGAATATTTAACCCTTCTAAAAGCACTGTTTGACTCGCTAATGTAAACGACACGAACGAGGAGAGAAACACCGTTTTTTGCCCCCAAACAATAAAATCTCTTACATCTATAGTCCAGGAACCTGAATCATTCGAGCTGAATGATAATTGTGCTTCTGTCAGTCAGCCAGTCAGCCAGCCAGCCAGCCAGCCAGCCAGTCAACCAACCAGTCAGTCAGCGGTCTTTGCAAATGGAAATGGAGAGAAAGGTGGAGACAGTAATCATGTTATCTAGTTGACACACATTACAACGGAGAATTTTAAAAGAGGAAGATGGAAGCTTTCAGGTCAATTATGGTGTCAGGCCTGTCAGTCTGCTATGATATATATACCTTTGAAGAGCAGTTCAGAGGGAGGATGAGGGAGAGGGCTGGGGGAGACGTCCTGTTTAACTCAGAGACCGTGCCATAAGAAAACATGAGAGGAGCAGAGAGAATAGGAGAAAAAAAACCCTGCCAAGATAATGGACCATTCGCACAGTTGGGCCAATGAAAGCTTGAGGTTGTTGATATTGGCTGCATGCTTACAAGGCTATCTGCCTCGACGGTTTCCCCCCAAATAATTAATTAATTTGGTATTTCCAAAATCGCATTACCACGCCGCGCCATCAGAGAGGAAACACAATGCGATAAAGAAAATTATACAGAGAATATTTTTTTTGTTCATACAAATCTCTGCAATTTCACGGACAGCACTCACTGTCCATCCGCCAGATTACCGTGCTACCGTTCCTCCGTGGGCGCAGGCTCGGAATCAATCAGAACACCACAGATCCCGCTACAAGCTTATTTTACCAATCCTAAAAGGATTTCTTCAGAACGACGGTGAAAATGGTGAAATCGGACAACATAAGACACAGCTCTACTTTACCCCTCCGTCCGTCGTCCGTCCCGCCCCCCCCCCCAAACCACCACCACTACAATACCCAACTCCCTTCCCTGTATGCTCCAAAATGTAAATGTGATCGCCCCTCAATTCAAGCTCGGAAATACTAACCTTGAAACACTGAGTGACAGAGGGAATTGTGGGTTATTGTAGTGTCAGAAAAGGAGACAGCTGTATGATGAGATTCTGTGTCATTTAGACAATCAGAAACTTAAGAGGCAGGGTGACACATTTCTCCTCTCCCATCCAAGAAAGCGCCTGACA
>BROE01000016.1:6335967-6387010 GCA_036571765.1 Plecoglossus altivelis
ACTCCTCCTCGCTGTAACTGGCCTGTCCTGTGTAGCCTTCTAGCTAATGGGCCCTGTCTCCTCACCAAGGGCAAAAATAGAGCCCCCTTCATACTAACCAACTTCAGCTAGCATTTAGCATTTCTGAGAAATGCAAAAAGAAAAAGCGATGCAGTTTTGTTTCCTAATAACATGGCACCATGTTCTGCAGTTAGGATTATGCAAGCAAACAAAAACAAAAAAATATATACTATAAGACTAAAAGTGAAATCAAATACGAAGCTTCTCTAATATCATTGCCATATATACGCTAATGCATAACATCGTGCTTGCCATTTGACAGATAGCATCAAGAGAGTGCCAGGTGCCAAAAAGTTCATCAACAACATGCAAATGACTGTCCAACTGGTGTCCACGGGGCTTATCTCACATCAGCTCACATCAACTGGTTCCCATCCTTGGCTTTGTATTGCTATTTGCAGTCTCCAGGAGAACCACAAGCTCCAGCCCCCCCCCCCCCCCCCCCCCCCCCCCCCCCCCCCAACCCCCCAGCACACCATCATCAGGGTCTCCACCCAGGCCCTACATGCCCACTGACCTAAGGGATAAGGGGGGGTAAAATGACTATACCAAAATACCACTATGTCTTCTCTCAAAGTCCATTTATTACAATATAAATAAGGAACTATTTTAGCAGATGTTTTTATCCTTGGCAATTGTTCATCAATCGTGGGGCGAGTACTATCAAAATGAAAGGGGGGAAAAAGAAAAGAAAAATACATTTGGATTTTGCAAAAGGTTAGAGCCTTTGGAACATTCCTGACTATGACTGCAAGGGGACGTTTTTATAGAACGCCGTTAAGGTAGAGTGTCTTCCAGTTGGGTTTTTTGACAATTTAACTGGTTCTCCAGACACATTAAATGGCAGAGCTGACAACTTAACTGCGCTGCCAATCAATATTTCCTATTACTCTCATTGTCAGAGAGAAAATACAAATCTAATGCTGAGGTCAACCGTGATTGGCAGGGCATTAAGGCACTATCAACTCTTCTCATTAATGCAGATAGCCCATCACAAACAGGGCACTGCCGCTCTGAATGATGCAGCTATGGCGTTTCCTCGAAAATACTTTCGACGTCAAAGGGTTCCAGACGAGGCGAAAAAAGAGGAGGTATGGAAGGAATCTCTGAGAAATTGCCGCGCGCAAGCAGACGTTCGTCTGAGATTAAAGATGGAAGAGCTGTTGCTAATTCAACTATTCCGTGATCTGCCCATGGAATGACTGATTGTAACCAGTACGGCAGAGAATATAAATGTGTTATTGTGAGTATTGCGACTGTTCCTGGCAAGGAAAGCCAAGATGTTAAACACAACAGAGCTTTGCCAAAACAGCACTGTGTCTCAACCCCTTAAATTACAACCATCTTAGAATCCAGATCAATGTGAGGAAGAAAAGACAATGAACCAGGGGTTTAACCTGTCAATCTGCACTCGTCAACCTATCACATCTGCTCACGCAGGCCCGCCTACTCCTTAACTCCCTACGTGATATGCCGCTGGCAGTTTGGACGGCTTGACTGACAGCTGTCCTGATGTGGGCCTCTGGGAGACATCTCTTAGGACAGCCGGGATACGGGTGGGGGGAGAGATTGGGATGGATGGGTGAAAGGCGTGGCTGGTGAAGGCAGCTGAAGGGGTAAGGCGGAGAGGCGTGTCATTTTGGAGAAGCACCGTCTCTCTCTCTCTGTCTCTGTCTCTGTCCTAATTGCACCTGCGGCTGGCGTGAAAACGCTTTGAACAGGCCCGTGGACACGCTGAACAGAGTCATGTGAGGACTGAGCACTAGCAGAGCACAGCGTTGGCCTTGTGAGGCGACTCAGAGGGGCCAGAGGCTGAAGGAAGATTTGGAAATGGATCCATTTTAGAGGGGACCATAGAGAGGCAGAGGAAGGGCCAAAAGAGAAGGTAAGGAGAGAGAGAGAGAGGGAGAGCGAGAGGGAGATAGAGAGACAGACAGAGTTTGGAAAGAAAGAGAAAAAGGAAGAGGGAGAGCGAGGGAGAGAGTGAGAGCTAGAGATGGCCGGCTCTTGGCGGGGTATTCCATTACTTGCTCCCTGCTCCAAACCCTTTTGGATTCCGCACCGTTCTGTTAACCATCAGCAATTATCTCCCTGTCAGAGCTAAAGGTAACAAATTTCCCCCCATCCAGCCAGCCGCTATCATCAGCTGGACACGAGCATCATCTGACAGCAGCTAAATCACACCAGCCAGCCAAGACTCCTGACAGACAAATGCACTACCTTGGAAAACCTGGGTCCATCACTCTGAGAGTGGAGGGAGAACAGGGGAGGAGGGAAGGGGAGAGAACGGGGGAGGAGGGAGAAAAAAAACGGATGAGTCTCTCCCTGTTGACCTTACGCTTCTCCCTCCCTCCCTCCCCCCCCTCACTCCCCCCTCAGCCTTCTCTTGCTCTCTCTCGCTGTAAAAGATGAACTGCCCTGGATTCTGTAAGCACAGGGCCCCGTTCCCCAAATAAGAGAATTATTAATGGAGCGTTCCTCTCAGCTGGTTCATCCTGTAGCATGGCGCTGACCCTAACCCACACCTTTTAACAGATGGAGTTCTCCACACCCCCCCCCCCCGTCTCTCTCTCTCTCTCTCAGAGCACCCAACCACAGGCGCACAGTCTGCACTGTACGAGGGACAGTGTGAAGAGGGAAACCAGATGACAGGCATCCTGAAAACAAACCCTTCCCTGCTCTTTCCTGCGCACATCAACGTCCAAACCAAAACGTTGGTGCGTTTGGACGTAGGGTCACTTCAACTGCCATGTCGATATGTAGCAACGCCGATTGCGCCTACGTTAAAGGCGTTCGGTTAGCTTGGCTAGTTTGCTGTGTATCGAGCTCTTTGTGATCACCAGGTACCAGGGCTCCGATCGGTGTCACGGCGTGTTAAACAGCGCTTCCTATCAGATCCCATTAGAATATGAGCTGTGGAACAGGTTCCAGCCTGTGTCGCTGTGCATCACTGGGGGTTGGGGCGGAAGGCAGGCAGCATTACCTGCCACTGTCCTGTCAAGCCAGAACGGATGAGTTTAACGATAAGCTGTCTGGCTGGATCACACACACGCTGGTCCACCGGTGAGCTTAACCTGAGCTGAACGGCATTTCAAAACCTCAAAAGGTTAGAATTATGGAGTTCGGGGTTTGACATGAGATCACGCCGTTTATGCATTAAAGAGTAAGCTGTCATTACTATCCTGCAGCTGTTTCTACTGGTAAATATATTATTCTACGAAAGGGATGAACACTTTGATCCAGGTGCTTGGAAAAGGTGTTAATTCATAGGCAAAAGGCCTTTTCTAAATCGTATTGAAACAACAACATTCAGTATATTTCAATCACCTAGTTTTACTCCAACACTAACCCGGACTTATACGATCACCTCTTATTTCGTCTTATTAGCATCCTATGCCTTATTACCCATTAAGTGACAGGTTTTACTTGTACATAAACACCTGTATCCAAATGGTACCGATAAATATTTTCCATCAAGCTCTATAAAGGATTAGAGGATGGCAGCTGCATCCATTCAAATTGTACGAGGATGTTTATTCAATCTATTCCTGCTATATCTCTTGTCCAATCCCAACACGTTAGCCATCACAGACGTCAGCATTAAAAGCCAGAAACACAGCGGGTGAAAAGAGTAACAACTGTGCCTTAAACAAGCCTTGCAGTTTAACAACAGGAGCCAAATCTGAGGTAACAACCGGGAGACAATGGTGGCCATGGGCCCTGCTACAGCGGCCCGGTCGGACTGAAGTAATTGGAGGAACACTGACAGCGACAACAGCCCCGGTACACACAGGTACACACAAGTAGACACGCGCACACACACACACACACACACACACACACGTGCATGCACACACACACACACACGTATTGCACACTACACAGCCCTCAACCCCCCAGGCAGGATCAATATTTGTTGGGATTGCAGCTTGTTCCAACAATGTAAGATTTACGACAGGCGTGGTGGATTTACACTTTGTCTTCGGAGCAACTCATCAGTGCAACCCAATTACTAACCCCCAGACAGACGGCATTAACATGGGCCCTGCTGCTGCTGTTTTATAGAGCCCCCCCCCCCCCCTTTCCCCCCTCCTCCTGCTCATCCCTGCCTCTTCAGGCACCGCCACCATAACGGATACTACACTTAAAACGTGCTTGCCCGAATAAATCCTCGATCCTTCATTACTCCTGTCGTGATTTACTCGGTATCATCTCGCTGCTATAGACAAAGATAACAACCAGTAAATCAGCCCTCCTCCTCCTCCTCCTCCCCCCCCGACCCTGTCTGCTTGGTTCACAGCTGAGGGAGGAGTGAGGGAGGGAGGGGAGGAGGGAAGGGGGGGGGATCAGGTACTGCTACATCTCTGTCATGTCAGGTGGTTTGGTTCCCCTTTGTCTCTCTGAACCCACTAAAGCCTGGAGAAGCAGCCTAAGGAGCACGGGGGGGGGGGGGGGGGGATTTCCCGCCCTTTTTGCGACGGACACGTCTGACCGTTTATTTGGGAGAGGCTATTCTCAACGCAATTACGCGATGCTATTACAGGGAGCCAATTAAACGCCAGCGCTTGTTGTTTTGCTGTATACATGTCGGCGCTAATAACGGTGCGGCGCATGAGTGACAGTCCTCCACTCCGAATATACAACAAACAGAGTAAACAGCCAAGCACATGTCGGTAACTAGCAGCCACCAATGGGGTCGTTTTGTTTTGACTTACTGGTGCCATTTTCAGCACAAGGCTATTTGTGAGTACTTGCGAGAAGCCTTTTCGTTTACAGCTCTAGTCTCTGTGTGATGTTAGGCGAGCATCGACACTGGGGCTAAGTCACAGCTTGGTGTCACATATCCTGCCCAAAGCTCCTCGCTGTCTGTCAGTCACGGAGAACACGGCGAAGCGCTTGACAATTTGCGCCGACCTACACCACATCATGTGACCCGTCAAATCTAGTCTGGCGCCCAAACTCACACCTCGAGGATGTCACATTACACAGAACGAAATGGAATCTTCTAAATGAACTCGGTGGGTTTGTAGACTTGTCTTACAAGGGAGAAGTAACTTCCTGTAAATTCCTAACATTGCTATATTAAATACATGACTGGGACCAGTAGCATTGAGCTGGGGCTAGTGTCGCTGAAAACGCCCCTGTGGTGGGCTGTCGGAGACCCATTTCCCCTCTCTGCAATTCCCTCCACCTTCCATCCCATTTCAGTGGCTGATAAGTAAGAACATTAGTTTTATGCCACTTGCCAAGCTCAAATGAAAAGAGAGCTAACTTTAATGACACCGCAATTAATCGCCCCGACAGACAGACAGCTAAAAGACGAGATATTGACTTCATTAAGGATAATGTATTATGTCATTAAGTCAGTAGGGTCACCTTCTGTATCATACAAGCCAGTTAATATATTGGCACTTTTCAGCGAATAAGATAAATTCAGATATGAGTGATAAAGCTGATTGGGGGAATGCTTCACAGGAGGCGTGGCCTGTCTCTGCCAGGCTAGCAGCTCTGCCCAACGAGCTGCTTCCTGATCGTGCCTTATCTCAGACTAGATTGATTCGCCAGGGCAATTTAATCATTATTGTTCTCGTCTAATCTCCGAAGAGAAACGCGTGCCCCCCCCCCCCCTCCTAAACGAGTTTACGCTCAGAGCAGAATCCTTCTGTGTAGCTTCATCCTTTACGCTGCTAAACAGGGGGTTCAGGGGTTCAAACACGAGCTAGTTGTATCTCACCGGATCTCAGTCTCGCTGAGGAATCGACACGAAGGAAGAGCTGAGTTTCCTCTTATCTACAGGAGACAGAACTATTATTGTGAATATGCCGTACGGCTCTAAAGGGCTAAGCCAGCTTTTTGATACTTTGTCAACGTAACGTTCACGCACGCGCGCGCGCACGCGTAACAATTGTTTTGTCGAAAGTATACCAATAACACAGCCTTAAAAAAGATATAAAAAGCAGGCGCGGCGAGGACACAGAAATACTATTGCGGGTCCTTGTCCTATTCACTAGTATAGAAATAGATATCTCTCTATCTCTTAGCTGTCTGTCTTCTCCTAGAATGTCTCCCTCAGGAGTATTGAGAGCTGGAGGAGTTCCGCTTCTCTCTCCTGCGACCTTGCTCGTTTCTCCTCTCCTTGCTTTGGCTGGGGGGGGTTTTTTTCTTCCTCCCAGGCCGTGATTATCGGCAGTTTCTCATCTGGCGGAGGCTTCCCCTCATTTGTCATGATTATTGCTGAGTTCCAGCCTGTCGTTGGCAGCTGGAGATCAATGGCGCTGGACTCTCACTGTGTCGCTTGGCCAGACAACCTTTTCTTTCTAAACGAGGCTCTCCCTCTATCCAGCCGTCCGGTCCATCCATTCTCCCCCTCCACTTCCTCTTCGGTCATTTCTCTTGCTCTCTCCCCCTTTCTAAAGAGAGAGTCACGTGGCTTTCCAACGGCCCAGATCAAACGCAGAGACTAAATAAACGCTTGGTATGTACGAACGACGTACCGATGTGTTTCTGGTGAGTCGTAACCCCAACCCTATGATACACTGCCGCGTGACCTTGTGACGTTGCCACAAGGGCAGGAACGGACGCGACGTCCAACTTTTCGCGTTCCGTTTTTTGCAGGAGTGAAATCAAACAGACAATGTATCGTCTCCCTAAATACATGGCTCTTTGTTTGAATCGGCTGCTCCTTTAGCATGCTGGGCCTTCATACAGTGTGCAAATAATGTGAGAACATATCATTTGATTGGGAGCCCGTACTGGAAAGTTCTCTTCATAACTCATCTTGATTATGAGAGTTAGTGGGCCCTTAAACCTTGCAGGGGTTTTTTTAATGTCTAATTTTAACTTTCAAAAGAAACTACGGAGGACTTTAATTAACGATCTTAATGAGAAATAAATGATGTCCGGACTAATCGCTTACTAGTGCAAAGACACAGATGACGGCGTCTGATGTAGCACGTATACAGCAAAGGCAGGCAAAACCAGAAGACTTCATTATTATAGCAGTGGTCTCATCACCCAACATTTGCGATTCAGACACCAGACACCTGCGGGATAGACATCATCCAGTAAGGATTTTGGAAAAAGCAGCACAAAACAGTAAGACCCTTCAAAAACAGACACGCTGTGACAGGAATAACACTCTGGTTGCATTGCAATCAATACCGGATGAAGACGACTGCAGAGCTTGGTTGGTTGGAACGTGGCTCAACTCGCGTGTCAAAGGCTTGAACTCTATCACCTTAAGTGCTGCCCAATAACAAAAAGCCCATAAAGATGAGACGAAGCCCTTGGCCTTCCCAGGGTCCCCGGCACACATAACATATACAGGACCAATCAACACACCCAACCCTTGACTCCGCCTCACCGGGGAAGAGAGAGAGAGAGAGAGAGGGTGGGGGGTGATTAAAGCAAAGTGTCTTTCAGGGAAGGTCAACGCCACACACACACTGCCCGGATTGAATTTATTTCAACAACGCATGTAAATGGCCAAGAGACCTCTCAGCCGTGATAAGTGTCAACCTGCCCTCGTCTTTGTAATGAGTCTTCCAATGGGATGGAGGAAACACCAAATGACAATTTGTACGTCTCTGTTTGCATATATTGGCCTTTCAATATTCTGGCATGCCAGGGGTGTTAGAGGAACCTTAACTGGATGAAGAGCTCAGAGAGAAAGAGAGAGGAGGGAAAGAGAGAGGGAGAGGGAGAGAGATAGTAAGGAGAAAAGAAAGGAGAGAGGGCTCGGAGGGGGGTGGGGGTGGGGGGTGGCGAGGGAGAGACAGTGACTGGAGCTTTAGTTCCTTAGATTCCGTTCCTCTCCTCCTCACACCAGCCCCGTGTTCCTGCGGGGGTGCCACCCAGCCGGTGAGCATGGGAGCTGATGAGTTTTATCACCTCACCAAGCCCTTCACTGCGAGCCCTAATTGACGGCTGGGCCTGTTCCTCTGTCCCACACAATTTCCCTTCATGCCGCTCCGGCTGCCACACACCTCTCTGTAGCGCTCCCTCTCTCCCCATCGCACTACCTTTCTTTCCTCCCATATCCTTACTCCCCTTTACTCCTCCTCCTCCTCCGTTCTCCATTCTGCCGTGCACGGGCTTGGCTGAGCGCGGCTGACAGGCGGATTCCTTTGCTTTTCGCCGTATTAAAGCCACTTTCCCGCTCTGACAGCCTGCTCTCTCCTGCCACCTCATAGCTCTGGCTTCACACTTCTCTGGGCAGCCACTGCCTCTTGACAGACCACTGTCACTTCCCATCATGCTCTCTGCTGATGGCGCTCCAACGCCCTCTCCCCTCAACCCCTCCCCAACCAGGCGCACGCGGGCCCACTTTCCTACCAGTGCAATTATTTTTTTTGACAAGCCATCCATCAGCCTTAACTTTAAAAGCACTCTCCACTGATATCCATTGTTAAGCCCCCCTTGGCTGCTCACTTTATTTATTTATTTCCCTTCCCCTGGATACCACTTGCATGAGAGAATATAATATCAGACGACATCCCCAAACCTACTAAACCATGTAAATTTACTTTGTTCTCGACTATGTTTCCAATTTCACGTCCAATTTTTCGGTACATTATGCGGCTTTGTTTTGCCTAATATGATGTTGTCAAAGCCCATTAGAGTTTGCTCCTTTAGTTTGCTTTTTAAAAAAAAACCTGCCTTCAATTGGTATTCTATATGTATACGAGTTGAACGTGCCACTCAATCTGAGGACGAGCTCAATCTTATTAAAAATGATCTGTTCGATACGCACATACTCTGGTCGCTAGCAATTTGCGGGCATTAGGAAAGACACATATGAAAATGTCAGCGTGTCAACTAATGACAACCAAAAGGAAAAAAAAAAGAGAGACATGCATCTCTTGGAGTCAATAAGGCCGCTTTGCTGGTGACACAAATGTGATGGTAATCTAAGGAAATGAACGAGGGCGGAACGCCTTCCAGCCGTTGCGCGGAGAACCTTGTCGTGCGTTGGTTTACTTGGCGCTCTTCCACTTGGCCTACATGGAAGGGCCCGGGGTGGGAGCGCAGGCCGGGGCTGGCGACGCGCTCCCTGTCAACCCTGTCTGGTGCGCTCAAACAGCATGCGTCGCATGTGCTTAATGAAGTAGCCGGGTTACGTACATGCCGAATGGCAGCGCCCACCACTTGAACCAAGGCGTCTCTGTGCGCAATACGACCTCTGCTCTGCAACGAGACGGAAAGGCGATGCGTGGCGTTTAGCCTGCAAAAGTGTGGGAGCGAAAGCGTGTGCGAGTGCAACTTATTTACTACTGGATTGTAATGGGGTTCATGGTGGAGAATTTAAAGGGTCAGCGGTTTGATTTTTTTTCGAAGGGCTACAATGCGCTCTTCTGCTATCGTAAGCACAACGGCGCCATTCCTTTAACATTGGCAGTCCGCGACCCGCCCATTCACTCGGCACTACTCTGGTACAATCAAGAGAATAATAATTAATATGCTGTGTAATTCAATTACGGGTGCCACTGGCCTGCCAAGCTCATTAGAGAAGAAGGACAACCATTCCAAAGACAAGGGAACCACAAGGTGGAGGAGACAGATGTCAAAGTCAGCAGTACATGGGAACTTCTTCTGCATCACTCAGACTGCAGTAGACAGCAGCCCCCATCCAGTGCGTCGCAGGACCAGAAGTCAGATAACATCGTCCATAACCACCAAAACGCACCATTCTGCCTTTTCCCTTTTCATTTAGGTGAGGGATGAGAATAATTCTCTGACTGCTAACTTCGGCAGTCTGCCCTACAACAAGTGCCATAAAGAGGCTGTCAGCCGAGTGAGTTTGTAAACTTTAAGCCAATTGCTTTCACAAGCCTCCCTCTGAGGGGAAAAAAAGGGAATACAATTAACAAGCTGATACCAGCATGTGTCTGGCTGACTTAATGAATATCAACTTGCACACAAATGCGTATAAATCATCATTATCCCCCAAATTTTAATTGATCCCACAATTAAACATGACAAATGCTATGTACGGCAAATCTTTACTTTATTCTTTCCAATAAGACGCTATTTATCTTTTCCTTTGCTGGTACGTCATAGCTAATTTCACATTGTGCACGCAGCTAATTAACAGGGACAGACAGCCGTTTTTAGCAGAGGGTAATTTCTTTTGTTTACAGCAGGGTGCCTTCTGTTTCCAATGATTTTTTTTTTCAAGGCTCTGTGGAGCACCGCTAGGCTCCTAATGACGTTTAATCCAACCTTGCCTGAAGTTTTCCACGGGAATTTGTTTCTAATAGCCCTGTAGCGTTGCGAGCAGACAATCCCACAGACGAGCAGGAAGTAGGCTTTGACCCGTGAGGCTAATCGAGTAATGCACTTCTTATAGAAAATCGGCCGCAGGAAGGAGAGTGCGGGTTTTCGCGCGCAAGAAGTTTGATGCCACCCCCCTTGTTTACCATTCAAAGGCAGTGAAAGCATTTAGCACTTGGACTTTTCTGTTTGTTTGTTTGTTTAACAACGGCGTATAAATGCACAGTGCGTCCTGTATTATTTAGTCCAACTTGATTATCATTCAAACACCCTGCATATGCCATGTGCCTGTTTGAGCAAGCGGCTCCGCTCGAGATGCGTGCGTCTGTGTGGGAGAGAGAGAGAGACAGATTGTTGGTGTGTTTATCTTTCAGTCAGGTGTGTGTGCATGTGCCATGGAGACACCTGCCTGTGTCATGTGGCCCCTGACAGTCCCAGCAGCAACACAAAGCACCACTGCTCCCAACATATGGTAATCAATGATCCAGATGGCTTCTCCATGTCTACAGACTGACAACTTTGCTCCTCTATTATCAAACACTAGTAATTAACCATAATCAAGAAGGTGTTAATTAGACATAATGAAACAATTTCGACTCAGGCTTAGCCTACTATTTGCCACTTACGCGCAATTATAAGCACTACGAGCTAGTGTGTAATCTGTGCAAGGCGAGGAGCAGGCCGCCAGTCAAACGGGGAGGGGAGGGGGAGGGGGGGGGCGGGTGTTTGTTCAGCTGAAGAGCCTTTTGTTTTGTCTGCAAATTTGGCAGATTTAAACCTGCAGGCCTCTGATTGGCCGGGCCTGTCACAGCTGCCCGGGGGAGAAACAAAGCAAGTGCCATACATCCTGATGACAGCGCAGCCGCGTGTGTCATCCACCGGGGAGGACGGCCGTTAATCAGGCTGACCCCTGACCCCTGCGCAGGGGACTTCGGAGCACACCGCTGGACACGCACGCACCTACATACCGCGCACGTAGCAGGGGACATTAAAGCTGTAAATTCACTTTGTTCAGGGGAGTGCAGAGATATGGGCGAGACGCATCTGCAGAGCAATAGAGTGGGAGAGAGAGAGAGAGGGAGAGGATGAGAGGGTGGGACAGAAGGACAGAGGGAGGGACGTGGGAAGGAGAAGGAAAGGTAGAGAGATAAATGGTAAAGGTGAAAGAGAGGAGATAGGTAGGAGAAAGAGATAGAGGAAGGAGGGAAGGAGAGTGAGATGGAGGTAGGGCGAGAGGGCAGGAGGGAGATAGGGAAGGATGTAAGGAAGCAGGGAAGAACTGAAAAGAGCTCAAAGATGAGCCGAAGAACCCACATTTCCTCAACAGACGCTTTCAACTGCATTCTGGTCATTCAGTTTAGCGCACTGTAAAGTGGGGGTTGAGGCATTCTAACCGTGGTTGTGAAAGGAAATTGAGTGGGCTATGTTCAGGCTAGGATGGGCTGATCGTTCCCCCAGACCAGGGAAAACACTGACAAGGAGAGACATAAGGGCCAATGGCAACACAAGAACCAAACAAAATCAACAAGCAAACCAGAAAGAAATGTGAGGAGTGAGTCAGTCAAAACAAAGCTATGCCACAATGAGCTCAGCTTAAACACCTTTCAGAAGTGCTTTGTGGACTCACCCACCTATTCACAGACGGCATAGCAGGCGCCAAGGAAAACATGGAAGAGAAAGCATGTTAGATAAGAAACGAGATACAAACAGCGTGCGGGGGGGGGGGGGGTGGAGAAAAAAACATGTTTGTTCGCTAAAACTCACTAACGGTCAGAGTTCTGCAATCATTCGCGTTATCTAAAGAGCACAACAACACTGAAAGACACGACACAAATTGCTTGTTGGGGACTGCAGAAATACCCTTTTAGCTACGATCAGGCACACATCTCACAATAACGGTGCCTTCGCACAAAAGAAGCTGCGACATAATAAGCTATATAAATAAAGTGTAAGTAGCAGAGCCGAGATTTCTGGAGAATTACCAGAAGGGGAGACAGTCCCAGTATTTGGCTGTGAGGTGAGTGGCAGCTTCATTAAAACCAGTACAAGAGGGAGTGTCAATATGGATAGTATTCAAACGGCAGAGCCAAACACTGGAAGACAGGCTCTGCCATGATACCGTGGGACACTGCCGTGTAATTCAATATCAGATTAAAAGAAAACCTCAATGCAGACAGGATATGACATCTCTGTTATCATTTGCCTGATAGAGGAATGTTGCCCACCCCCCCCCCTCCCCTCGACCCCTCCCCTCCCTAAGATTGTGAAATAATTGCTTTCCCCCCGGGGGCTAATGTAGGGCTGATCTGTATTCCCTTCTAGCACGTCACAGATAGAGTCAAACAGCAGAGACAGGATCGCAAAAGGAGACAGGCCGAGTTTGGGGAAGAGAAAAACGTAGAGAAATCCACGTCTCCACTGTTTGTATGGTGATCGCTGTGATCATTACAAACACGATTAATGGTCTCATTTCTAAGGGGGGGGGGGAGGGGGAGTGTTCCCTATCCCACCTGAGAGACTAGGTTTCCTGTGAGATGTGAATGGTGGGAAAACAGGCCTTATAAAAGGAACCCAGATGAACCCGGCAGACGGTTCGAGGTCTAATTTCAAAGTTCACAGCAGCTTTTTGGATCCGTCAAGGGTAAATGTACACAAATAGTTACCATGACTCACGATCCAACCCTAACGTAACCCCGACACGTGACATGATAAGGATTTCTTTCGGAGGAAACTTGAGATTAAGGACTAGGTTCACACACGCGAATGCATATCTAGGGAGGGGAAGTGATCTTGAGGCATCTTCCAGTCACCGAAACCTCCTCTTAGTGGGCTCATTTCTCTACTAAAGCTGTCTACAGTGCCGGCCAGGGTGTCTGCTTCCAAACTGTATTTCGGTCACACCAGCTGTAAATCTTCGTGTCATCAGAATCGTCCCAATTAGAGGGGTTGGGGCAGTAAAAGTGGCTGGCCTCTGTATAGCTGTCTCCCCCATAAAAAGGCATCAACAACAGAGGGGAAATCATTCATTTACAGCGAGATGGTAATTACAGACACCATCACCCGTGACCCACCCCTGCCCGTAATTACTGTGGCCTTCTATAATCAACAACACATGACCTACTCTGGGCTGGAAGGGCTCACGCCCTACCCAGCGACCGGCCAAGGTCTCCCTAGCGACGCCCAGGTCGTCACCAATCAGGAGAGAGCGTCACGGCACACGTGTGGTACCGGCCTGACGAGAACGGGGCCGAATCCAGCACAAAAGTGACAGTGAATGTATCGACATGCGACCGTGTAATGGACATGGGTCACCTCTACAGTGGAGAGGCCCAGTCTATCATGGTTAAAGCAGCACGGACCACGTGACCCACTCGGTACCCTGCACCTGAACAACGTGAACAGTCAATACGTCTTGGCTGGCCTGAGCCAAATCAGGTCTCCCCCCTCTCTCCATTTCTCTGTCTTTCCCCCTCTGTCCCCCCCCCCTCTCCCTCTCTCTGTCTCCCCCTCTCTCCATCTCTCTCTCTCTTTCCCCCTCTGTCTCTCTCTCTGTGTGATGTATGGCGGCGGGGAGTGAGCGGTGCACACAGGCAGGGCTTGCTGCTGAGGTGCTGAGAGGCCGGAGGGCTGTCAGACGCTGAGCGATCACGGGGCCCCGACTCTAAAAGGATTGCTGGCGGAAATAAAGACACCAGCGTGTCAGCCAGGAGCTCCTGTGAAGGGCCCCATCCGACAAGTGAATGCGTATTGACAGACCCGAGACTGAGTGAGAGAGAGATGGAGAGGCAGGGATAGAGAGAGAGGGAGGGAGAGAGAGAGAGACAGAAGGAGTGTCCTGGAGTCACTCACCTTGGCACAGGCTGCAATGTCAGTCGACCCTGTGGCCATCACTCTCCTGCCCTGTCCCAGGTATTATTTAAAGCCAAACAAATATCAGGCGCTGAATGTCACCGCAAGGACACCCAAGCCTGACGCTCATCTCCACCAATCAGTGTCCAGGGTTTCAAATCGCCCTTTCTCCTGCCCTCGACGACAAATCCATCTTCCTGGTTCCTACACCCCCCATTCACACCCCTATTCGACCCCCGACTGGTGCATCAGGGGCGGTACTGTGCAACAGATTTATGACTCCTCCATCTCAGGACCCAACACGATTTATTGACAGTAGTTGTCAGCTTTCTTTTCGAGAAAGTGCACATAGAATTAATTTTAACTATGTCTTAATGTTAAATATCCTGGAAACACTAAATTTCATGGCCAGTGATGCTCAAAGGCATGTAAGCATATATCACCTTCTTGGGCGAATATCAAAGATTAATTTCTCTCTTTATGGAGAGAGGTTATAATTTAATAAGAAGCAGCTCACAAATGCTTCATTGCAGTCATTAATTACATATACTCTATGCTGAGAAATGGTCTCCAGTCACTATTTAATGCATCGAAAGTTTAAGTAATTTAATTGTTTTTATTGCTTAATTATTTGTCAGAGGGAGCAAATCTTTACGTAGAAGCAGATCTTGATAAAGATCTAACAAAATTCTTTTTTATCTAGATTCTTCTTCGCAGGACATATATTATATATTTCACATTAGATACATTAGACCTATCGGGAATATTTTAAAATAATCGATAAAATCCAGATTGGTCTGGCAAAGGCCTAGGCCAACATGCATTTAAGATGGTGTCCAGGTGTTTTCAAATGAGAAAACAACATCAAGTCGTTAATATTTCCGCAATAATGCAGATCAGATATGAGTCCACGCTGCACTGTGGGCTCTCTGAGTCCAGTCCAGTCCAGTCCAGTCCAGTCCAGTCCAGTCCAGTCCAGTCCAGTCCAGTCCAGTCCAGTGTCGTTCCTCCTGCACTCTTATGGACTTTCCATCAGGCTCCACCAACCTTACACCCCCCCCCAGAAAAAAAATCTCCCATGTAACCTAATACGTGTCTGTGACATGTTCTACATGCAAGGACCTATCCAGGCAACGGGGCTGTGTGAAGATATTGGAATTCATGTCCAAGTGTGTATTTGTACTTTTGACCACTCTCTGAAGGATTCTTTTCTACTGCAGCAAAGGAACAGATTAAAATAAATCACTGTCTCTGCAATAAACATGTAAATGTGGATCGATATGTACTGGGATTTTTCTCTTTTTTTTCCTCTCTCTTTCCTCTTTTCAATAACAGCTGCCATAAAGGCCCGCTGAGCACAACCAGCCATAAAAGTATGTAAAATAAATTAGGAGAGCATAATGAGAGGCTCCAGCAATTCTCCCATAAATATAACATAACGACCACAACTAAAATGTCAGGGAATCCAATAAATCAATTTCCCAGGGACAGGCCGGCCTTTATGTGTGGAACACACAGCCATATTTATAATTCTCCTTTCTATTTTTTTTCCTTCTTCTTCAAGAGGATCTCATTTTTGGAGAGAGGGCAAGAGGAGGGAAAAGGTTCGGCGCAACACAGGTCCCTCTCACACGAGGAGGGTTTAATATGTGTTCCATGTGATTCATCACGGTGACACGGACACCTGAGGCCTGGGGCCGCTCCATTTCTGCTGCCTAAATGGTTTCTTGGGGACTTTCCTGCACACGCGCGCACGCACGCACACGCGCACACGCGCACACATGCACACACGCACACACGCACACACTCGCAGACTCATGTACACAACAGACACGCACGCAAGCACGCGTTCGCGCGTTCCTTTTTCGCCAACGCCAAGATGAGCATGGATGCGCATGGTAGATAGATGGAGAGACGGCCTGGTTTAAGCAGACAGGGCCGTCCGTACAGCAGAAGTCCAACTCCTATGATCGTCGCCTGTGTTGAAACTAATTCCCTCTTGATGTAATGAGAGCGAGCAGATAAAGGGCTAAACGAGCAACAGGGACTTGAGAGCCTCTCTGCCCTGCCTGAAGGAGGAGTGCTTCAGGCCAGAGCCAGGCTTACACTCCCACCTCCCCAGTCGGTAAAAGTCACTTCGAATTAAATAACAACATTATCCACACCCTGAACTCTCCTACCTCGTCTGCTCCGAGAGGTCTAGCGCTGTCCGGGTTCTACTTAATATGATTTACGCCACTGAGCAGAACATCGCAGAACATTGCTATTTGGCTGTGTTTGTTTGCAATGGACTGTTGATCTCGTCACCTATGCAACACGCCTTTGTAAACACACAATCCCACTGCAGTCAGTGCTTGACACTTGTTGTCTTTGACACACCGTCGCCATATTCATCACTGCCTTACTGTACACCAAATCCATTTCATTATTGATGTCTCGACAGCCACAGAGCAGGCAGCTGCACAAGTAGTTTGACCTCATAAGAGCTTGTTGCTGCAAAAACAAATGAATCTACCAGAACAGGCCAATGCATAAGAATGCAATTATTCTAATAGCAAGCCCTCTGAAATGACTCCAGTCAGTTGTGGACAACCTAATAAGGACTGCGTGATTGATGGTGCTCGCGGCGGAGGTGCAGTGTTACGGGGCCAATCCTTTAGCAAGCGCACGCATGCACGGGCGCACGCATGCACGGGCGCACGCAGGCACGGGCGCACGCATGCACGGGCACACGCATGCACACGCAGAGAACCACGCACTCTACGGACAAGGCTGGGTTTTTCCCCTTGGGACAGTTTCAACACCCCCCCCCCCCCCACACACACACACACACACACACACCCCCACACCCCTCCTGCGCTGATGGGAACAGGCTATTTTCGTAGAAACCATAGAAAAAGGTAACATGTCTGGTCCAGGGTGGTAGACACACAGACCACGGAGACAGAATAACCTTGTTCAGGTGGAGGACGAAGCAGACATCAGGGACAGGGATGGGAGAAGCTGAGATATCACACGTTAGAAAAGCAGCCGCTGTTCTCTCACAATGTTCTCTCACAGGAAACGCCATCTTTGCTTACGACTCTCTAGTCGAAACGGCCGGTCGGACGCAACGTGGCCGGTTTCTTACAGTGGAACGAGAACGCGGGGGGGGGAAACAAACAGGCCGTGCTTTGCTTCGGAAGACTTGCCCGCACAGCCAGGGCATCCGCACGCGTTCGCAAAGCAGGACCGTCGTCATCCTGTAATGGGCGCCCGCTCCTGGCTCCGGTAGCACCGGTCATGTCAGAGCCCATCTCCCCCGACCTCCACCCCTGGTGCTGCAGCTCCACCCATCAGGGTGTGCGGAGGTGGCTTGAAGAAACAATTAGGGGAGGGGAGGAGGCTATTTGCAGGCAGCCTAGCGTCCCCGGCAGGCTGGCCCAAGCAGCTTTCACAGCTGATTTATAACACTGTCGACTTCACCAGGCAACATAATTAATAGGAGCATGGACTTCTAATTTCAATGACTTCCACAGCGAGTGGATTTCATTTGATTTATGACGGCCGGCGCGTTTGCATTTTATCAGTTCATTCAGTCATTATTTATGCTGATGACCAATTTCAATGGGTCGCTATCATCGAACTCGCCACTAATCAAAGAGAATTAGGGTTCACCGCATTGTTTGGTGGCCACTCATTTGTCTTCGGAACCAGGCGAGGAAAAGAACAGTCGCCGCCGTGTTGGAAGGAGGAAGTCAGTGAAGTCATAATTAGCATTTAAGGGGTCGTAGCACTTTGAAAGACAAGGTGGATGCATTGTAACTGAGCTCCTCAGGGCCGTGTACAGTAGACCGTGCAGGCACTTCATTCGAGACAGGTACGAACAGCGATGTCTGCAGGCGCACAAAAAAAAAAGCATTCGCAAATAGTTTAAAAAAAATCTTTGTACGTGAGTTTGTGCGAGTGCAGCGAGAGACGTCTGAAGCAAGTCCACATTCTGAGCCGGCACGATACAGCATCGTTAAGCACGGCCAACGACTTTGAATAAGATGTTTAAAAGCACTGACAGAGCAAAAACATTTTCAAAGAGGCTTTTAATGAGGCCACATAAAAGAGAAGCTGGCGCGCTAACAGCCATGTTCCCACCTCTGGCACTCAGTAAAAGAGCAGGTTAATCTATAGCTCTTGCACAGGGTTTTGCCAGTGAAGGATCCTGTGAAGGATTTAAAAAAAAAAAAAGATTGTTAAAAGCCATTATTCCAGTACTTGGGTGTCTAACTGTAGCAGATACAAGAACGACTGTGCCAATTTGCAAGTTATGTCATATCATGAATATTTGACGGTAAAACAACCCAAAACAATATACTTCTTATCTGCAGCTCAGCTGTGATTGCAGTAGAGTGTAATCTCTAGTTGAAGAGTCACCCTTTAACCACGCGAGTCAAGATCCTGATCAAGCAGAATGATTGAACTTCAAAGAGGAAAAATAGTCCAAAATTATCAATGAGCAGCCTTCATCTGGAGTGCGGGATTCATGTGAAGCGCCGTGAGCCGAGGGGCATAGATGGACATATCAAAGAGGAACATCGCTATATGTGTCAATATGTGGTTTGATGATTTCAGACCGAACCTGCTTAAGGTGATAAACAGCATGCTTGATTACCGCAGGTTGAGTCTTAACTAGAGAATCGAACGGGATCAGAACGAGACGATTCCACCGTAATTGACATCAATCACCAGCCTTAATGTGCTTTTCTGTTTGTTTACTAACCTTTTCAACTTTTGGGGGGGGATTATTTATTACATTTGTGGCAGAATTAAATAATGAATGCATGTACCGATGGACAACCTCGTTTAAAGCGGTGTATTTTTAAATGTTACAGCAGACAGGCCATCAATACGAAGAAACAAAAGAAATGTTCGTCGACCGACCTTCTCCAACTCTTCAAAGTAGGAAGGATGCTACTTTGACTGTCTGCACCTCTTCTTAGTTCCGAGGGAACGGATCTTGCGGCCGTGTCCCTTTAAGAAGCACGCCTCAACACAACCCAAATCTTCAAAGCGTTTCATACATCTTAGAGGCTGACTCTGTCCCTGATGTCAAATGATATTACAGGGGGGGGGGGAGGGAAAAAAAGTCTAATGTGAAAACCACTCAGAAGCATGACTGACGCTGCTAATGTTTGCAGGGCCTACCAATTTACAACACGGATACTGCAAACATGACTGCCGTTTATGACTCCAATCAATCTTGCGGCCGAGGCAGCCAGAAACAGCAGTGAAAAACAACCGCGCTCTACTAGAATGGATGCCATATCCTGCCCTCTAAGTACAGCTATTCAGGAGGAAAACTAACTCTGAACGGCCCCTTGTTTTTATAACTCCCGGGCTTAAAAGCGAACGTCGATGTTACTTTTGATGTCAGATCGGAGGAGTTATCTCCCGTTGTCCCAAATAAACGTCATTTAGCGACGGCGGAGATAAGCGTCGCCGCGGTGAGAAAATGGCAACCTGTAAACAGCTCGACTTGCGCGGCTGACACGCGAGTTATTTCCACCATGGTTTCTGAATACGAGCCGGCGTTACAGTGCCACTTGGGGCGAATAAGCATTTGAAGCAGAAAGCAAAAGTCGTCTAGCTCTAGACTTCCGCGAAGCCCAGGTTTGCCCTAACCAAACCCAATCAGCAGAGACTCAAACTGCCCCTGTAGATCTTACACGCAATCTACAGTACCGAAAATGAAAAATGCAGTCTTCAAGCATTTGACAACAGGTCCGACCTAAACGACCAGACTCCATTTGTTAGCTCCGCTCCCTCTCCCTGATTCCCTGTGTGATGAATTGCATTTAGCAAAAAGCAGGAGAGCCAAAACATTCCTGACATGTTGCTATTGATTTGCATGGGTTATATGCATGTAATCCTGTTCAGAGGGAAATTGTGGCACAGGGAAATTCGAGTCGCAGTGGCACGACTGGGAGGGGAGTAAATTGGAGCCACCGCTTGGGAGGCCGAACGGAGCGAGGCTGGGTGGAAAGGAGACGTGGGACGCCCGTTGGAATCTCCAAACCTCTATTAAGATTTATAGGTGGAGGGATTCGGCGAGGCTGGGGCATTATTCATAGTAAAGCCTCTCTGTCTGGGCTTGTTTATAAGAGCAGGCAGGTCTGACTGAGGCGGAGGCCTCTACAACGGGGCCAGCCTGGTTGAACACGAGGCTAGCTCACCCGGCGCACGCGTCGGGCCGCCTCGGCCACGCTCGCCCGGCAGCTCGTCGACAGACCCGCGCTGCAGAGCCCATGCAGGAAGTTAGTCGGTCCGACTTTGGATCTGGCTACCGGGGAGTGATCGGTCGACGCCATATCCATCGCCGACGGTGATGCGCATTGGGCCGCGTCTCTTAAAAACAACGTCGAGCGCCACGTTCGCAGCATCACGTATTGGCGGAGGTCTTGAAGTGAACGCGCGATCGTCTTGTCTCGATGTAACGGGATGAAGTTTACAAAGACATGACTTAGTAGTCAATATGTACTCAGGGAAAGGAATTCAAACAGCCTCAGGCTTATGATGGTGGAAAAGGCTTAACTGCTATGATGAAGCCAAACTCTCTGTGGCCCAAGCGCTCACACATACACACTAACACAGACGATTCCTCTCCTTGCAGATATCCAGCGTCCTTCTCTGCCCCTCAGGTCCTTTTGCTTAAGAAGCCGCGCGCAATTCCGTTTATTCAGCAATTTTCCCAGAGTCCCCTATAGTTTATTTGGGTCTTATTAAATTGGAAACACGAGGATCACCTTCAACTTTATTAATGACGGCACTCCGGATGAACGATGCCCGTGGAAATCCGCAACATCTGTTTGCTGCGCTCACTTCTCAGCGGGCTCCACCTATTCCTCATGCCTAATGATGCTGATCCGCTCGGCGAGTTTTTTAACGGACAAATGTGTATTTGGCCGCATTCATCATCCTGAATGAGCGCTCCTGATGAGCCGTCCGCTGGCCCGCTTCTCTCTTTCTTACCGCACTGTAACAAACGACGAGCCCTGCCACATGTTCTCCATTTGGGTTGAGATGCGGCGGAGAGCCCAGGGGGATCCTGAGGGGGCGGAAAGATGGGCAGCTTCAAAGGAAGAGAGGCAATGAGTCGATGACGCCGAACTGAACCCCCAAGACCTCATCCACTGTTCCCCTGTAAAACGTGGTCAGCCCCAACCACACGGCCACCACTTCAAGACATCCATTATGGAACGACTCACAGGGAAGGTTCCAGAAGGGAACCGTGCAACAGCAAAGGCCTGATCCCAGAGACCTTGTGATTGGAAGGTATCGGCGCACTGACGTTTACGGTACACAGGACTTTTTTTTTTCATCTTCGCCACGGCAAAGTCTAACCACGGACCTACATGAAAGGGCATGGAGAATATTGTGGATATATGACCGGGAATATGTTAACTTGGATAAACAAGTCGACGGTCGTTGAAATCCCGGGGAGTTGTGCCTCGTAATAAATCATATTCCTTTTGAAGTTGCAGCTGGTTAGAAGTTTAGCAGGAGAATGGCTTGAACAGACATGAATCAGACACCCGGACACGCCGTCTGCCTCTGTCGAAGCCTGGGAATCGGAGTCTCCTCAAAACTCCGGGGAGATCTGGGAATAGTAAATAAGTTGCAAATACGCTCAGAACTGCACAAGGCCCGCCTTGAGGTCCCGGGGTCCCAAAGTACTCAGTGAAATTGAACAACTGGATAAGGCTGATGAACTGTGAATGATGGATCCGAACACACTGCCACATCCACAATTACAGGGCCCGTTTGTGACAGCACACATGACAAAGTGACTGACAAATTAGAGGGTACAAAGACTTTCAGTTAGGGTACTTCAGAGTTCCCTGTGGAAGATGGCTTTCCAGTAAAAAAAAAAACAACAATCAAAAAACAAAACAAGTAGCATATTCTAATGCCATCAGAGTAACAATACAGTGGCCACACTGGGTTCCACGTGCAGGCGTCTGTAGATGGCTATCTGGCTGCCTTTGTCAGCGAGGCTGTGATCCAGCTGACTCCCTGAAGAGGAGCTGGGCCGTGACTGGAGACGCGGGCTTCAGTCCCCCTAATGTTCGGGAGATCAGGGTAAGCCAGCGGGTCCTGCAGCTATTTTGTACCAGCGGAGATGGATTCTGTCAGCGCGCTAAGCGTATTGAACATGAGCAAGTGTAAAACTATCTGTCGCACAAACAGCTGGAGCACCTCAGCTGGACTAGTGGGGATAAATCATATCCTGGAAGGCAAAACAGACCCAGCATGACGCCTAGCCCCAAGCTAAAACTCTTGACAAGCATAAACGCACAGCAGCTATTTATTGTTACCCGTTACCACCACCTCCTCTCTCCCCACCTTCCCTCACACACACGACCCCACCGCCGGACCACTCACTCCACCCCAAATCACCACCCCCAGCCCCACCCCAACCTCCCAAGTCTTGGGAGCGGGTCAACTGACGTCATTTGCTCCTGGGACCGCTGCCTGCTTCTGTGGTCATTTATTATTGCTGCGCAGATCTTGCTAGCGAGCCACGGTCCCTGGGATTACGAGGGGAGGGCGAGCGAAAGGTAAACAAAGAACCCTGCTTGTTATTACTCTCCTTTTCAGTGTGTGGACACAGCCAAACACTTGCAGGGGCGATGGACAAGGGCTCAGGTCTGGCCTCTGTCAAAGGCAATCACATCTCCAGCTGGAAGCTTGTACTAGGCCCCCATTGAGCGGCTCGCGTTAGGGCCTGTATGTACTTTAAGCTCGCTTTAAGTTATCTCCTCTTAATGATCAACAAGCTGGATATTTGATCCCAGACCTCTAACCACCTCCTTCCCTCCCGAAATAAGGATGACAGTGCGAGAGTTGATTCATGAAGCAGCCTCTCCCTCTTTTCCTACACTCAATCATCCCATATCATGGCCACACTAAAACAAGGCAGCAGACACTGGTTTGTGAGAATCCCTAAAATACATCTGGGCCAATTAGAGGTTTCGCTTTGCCTAATGTGCCGATGCTAAAAATGCTAACTGTTGGATTTATGCGGTTATTTTATACCCTCCGAGCGGGCGCACTCGTTTGACCTCCCGTCTGATCTCTTACAGTCGTATCGGTCAGGAAATCAAACCACGTTGAAGGAGAGCTGGGAGTATTTGTGATGTTTCAAGGAAACATGTCATCCTGGCTGAGTGTGCGGATGTCTAATGCCTTCAGCTCATGACGAAGTCATTCCCAGGCATCAATTTCAAAACTAGGCGCAGTGGTAAAATGCATTAGCTGAACTCCAAACACAATGTTCAAGTCATACAAGTCATTAACAGGGAGGAAAATGTTTATTAGTGTACGCTGCGCATTATGAGCTGTGAGTGATCAATCACATAGAAAGCACATTACTACAATTTTCCTTGGCCTGTATAACAACTAAGTTCACAGACACCAAATCACTTCCAAGGGACCCCGGGGGGCTACAAGTGCAAGACTAGTGCTATATGAGACATTCATAATTTATGTTCATTTGATGTGGCGATATATAAAAAAAACTTCCGAGGAATTTTAATGGTCTTGAAGCGGAAGAGAGCGAGTGGATGTTTGGCCCTTTTTCACTTCGAAACGCAAAAAGAAAAAGTTTCAGAGGCGTCGCGGCCCCCCAAAAAAGTTCTGCAGCGAAACTTCTAATCATAAAAAAAAGGATTTCATCTTCCTATTTCAATGCCTTATTGATTTGTTGGCTTGGTTCTGGTGAGGGCCATTAGAAGTCCGAAGTGTTGCCTGGTACAGTGTCCAATACAGTCAGCAAAGGAGAGTTCTTTCCATTGATCAATGCCTTTCCCCAGCAAACAGATAAAGATTGATAATACACTTCAGCAAGTCCCAACATCAATTAGATGGGGGGGGGGGGGGGGGGACCACTGCTGTGTAAAAACACCATAACCAAGGAGTTCATATTCAATACTGGCAAAACACTCGACTTTTAGGATTGTCAACAACAACAAAAAAAGCACAACTAAAATGAATCACCAAAAGTAGTATTTGCTTGCCCAGGGACTGAAAGTAAAACATATCAATCTTTCTGACAGTGGGGTTCTGTGTTTGTATAGGCTATCGATCAGCGCTAACCTTCCATTATTGTTTTCTCCATTAGACATAAATATGAGAATAAATGAGTTAGTTACACGCTATCGTCCACAAATGTAGCTGCAGTCTGATCTCCTTTGAAGTGTAACAAGAGGGGGGGGGGGGGATTTAAACCGGTGCTCACGTAAGACAAATCAATGCATGGAGCCCATTGCTTGGACGTTAATTTGTCTGGCCATTAGAAAAACTCACTCTCCTCGCTGTGATCCAATCTAGGCAGGGGACTGGCCAGGCCCACGGAGCAGCCTTATTTGAATCAACTCAGTGTCAGGTCCAATCAGCGAGGCAGGCACCTGGGGCTGGACTAAGAGACAGTGACAGGCAGGGAGACAAGATGGAGAGGAGACGGAACAGACGTGAGGCCAGAGATGGAGAGGAGACGGAACAGAAGTGAGGCCAGAGATGGAGAGGAGGCAGAGCAGAAGTGAGGCCAGAGATGGAGAGGAGGCAGAGCAGAAGTGAGGCCAGAGATGGAGCGAAGACGACGTGTGCACTGCACTGACTGATAGCCCTCTTCTATATAGGCCACAAATGCAACCCATTTGACAACACATACAGACACACACACAGATGCTCTCACGGTTGCTGCTAAGCGCAGCAAAAACGCAGTCCTGTAACAGCAGTCGTAAACAGTCCCTGAACGATATCTAGGGAGTGCAAAGTCTGAGGACGAGTAGAACAAGGCTGCAGTGTAGTGCGGTTCAGCAACAGACCTTGATTGTACCGTGAGGGAGAAAATGAATCGTTCAAGCCGACCCGTCGCCCATCTTTCACTGATAAAACCCACTTTCCATTCATCAGCCTTCATCATAAACACAAGTCTAGGGGGAATACCGGCCTTAGAAGTGCTTAAGCCTGCCCCTGGTTTCCCATATCCAGGGCGCATGCATCTAATGATATATGCTCCTTTAGGAAAATGAAAGGAGTTGTTCTGTCTCCAACAGGAAGGACATTGATAGGGCATTAGGGATTTGTTTATCTCTCCTCAAAGCCACAGCATTTACTCAAGTATATATTTCACCGCAAGGCTCCAACTAAAAATATGTCTGGAGGCACAGTAAATCACAAGGTGCAGTCAAAATGCCATACGCGTTATGATCCTGCACAGTGTCGATGGCAGGTCGCGCTCGAGAAGAAAGTAGAGTTGCTACGCGACTTCCCGTGACACGCCACATGGGCAGCGAGCGCCGTTTGTTTGTGACAAGCAGAAGTTGACGGACGCGACGGCTGTCAGGCGCTCGTCGCGCGTCTCCCGTTTTTGACGCGCCGCTAAATGATGTTAGTTTGAAATGAACTTCATTTGTCCTCCTCAGAAACACGCTGCCGTGTCGCTCTTGAACGAGCGGATTGATAGACACATCTTACGGTCACAAAGTCTGTGGGGAAACTCAAAGACTCCGAAACTTCCATCCATCCAGCCGTTGTGAGGCGCTGACGGTAAAAGCGTTGCGATAAAACGGAGCGCAGACAGGGATCAAAGTGGACAGAAAGGTCGCGATCCATTACACGCCCGAAAAACGACAAAAATTCCACGCTATTCGCAACTCCTTCTCTCGGCGCTCGGTTCGGAAAAGCCTACAGCCAAATCCTCATCCGTAACCTTTGTCCGGCCTACAGACAAAAACAGCCTTCTGCATACTCCCACAATTAGTCTATGCAATTGAGGCCCTGATGTCTTTCACATGATGCCTGTGGAGAAACAGCGAGGTCAAGCTGGTCAGAGAAAGAAGTCTGTTTATCTAGGCCGCTGGACTTAGCATCCCACTGGTGCAACCCGGGCAACAATGCCTCCTTATAGCCCCAAACAGGACTGTTGAACGCAGCCCAGCAGCCTGAGAGGAGAGGAGCTGAGGGGGTCATGTAAACCAGGAGGGAAGTGAATGGCCCCAGAGAAGAAGGAAAAAAAGAAAGACAACAAAAAAAAAGCCTGATGGGTTTTTTTGTGGAGAGAGGGAGAGAGAGAGAGAGAGAGAGAGAGGGAGAGAGAGGGAGAGAGAGGGAGAGAGAGATCCCTGGCATCGCCAACAACTCTTTGCCCTCCCTCAACTGGTGTATATGCACACACAACACAGAGGAAGAGGCGGCCCAAACAGCACAACAACAACATGACACTGTTCAGCCATGCCAGACAGAAGACAAGGGGAGGATGTGATGAAAATGCACCTCTCGTTCCACAAAAAAAGGGGGCATTCCTGGAGGTTAAAAAAAAGAAGAATCCTTTCATCCTTATCGTGTGTGTATACTTGTGCGGCTATGTGTGTGTGTGTATCTGTGTCACTTTGTGAGAGTGTGCATTTGTGTTACATTTCCTAAAAGCCCATTCTCCAACCTCAAGCTTTCCATCCAGCAGGGACCCCTTGGGGTTCTTTGGAAGCGGGTTCCGTCTCTCAAAAGCCAAGAGACTGTCGCAAAAGACAGCGTGAAAGCGGGGAAAACACCTTCTAGCACCCCCCAAGCACAGGGGGACCACTCCGCTTTCTTTAGGATCATTCCATCCATTCTGAGAGTGCACTGCCTTCGTTCTCATGTTGTTCCAGGCTCGTTAACTTAAGTGCGGCACGTGATGTTGTCAATGCGTATACGGTCGGTAGTGTGAATCTTCTCATTTTCTCAACTCATCTCTTTACCATATGAAAGCAGTACCTAGGTTATTCTAACAGGCCAAAAAGTACTATACAAAAAATAATAAAGATTTAAAATTTTGCAAGGAGGGAAGAAAAAAAAATGGGGGAAAAGAGAGAAATAAAAAGGAATACTTTTTCTGAATTGATTTTTGAGACCCAGCTGGACAAAGTACATTTCCCAAACTATTTTGATTTTGGGTCAGATACACTTTTTGAACCGTGAGCCTTGCAGTTATTGACTTTCTCACTCACTTCAAGGGACCTTGAAGCGTTTGTCAAATCATCCCACTCTTTTGGTCAAATACATCTTTTTAGTTTCCATTAGCGTTCCTAAAACCTACTTTCGAACTTCAAGTACCATGACCTGACATGACTTTGCAACCTCAATGGAAGGTCAAAGGGAAAATAAGTAGCTCACAGAACCTTCCGCCCACTTCCTCGCAGACGTATCGTGCAAACCTAACAGTGTCCGCAGAGAGCCAGACATCACACTGCTCTGATCGCTAACTAGGCCTCCAATCAAAGCCTTCTGGCCATGGAGCAATTATCTCCTCTCCATGGCATAGGTGGCGAGTGAACCGTCAACCCTGCAGCTCTCGCTCGCTCTCTCTCTCTCTCTCTCTCCCTCCCTCTCTCCCTCCCTCTCACTCTCCCTCTCTCCCCCCCTGTCTCTCTCCCTCTCTTTCTCTCCCTCTCTTTCTCTCTCTCTCGCCCTCTCTCTCCCTTTCTCTCCCTCTCCCTGTCTCCTGAAATAACTGCTAGTGCCGCACAAACGGTGCTTGTATGCAACATGCAGGAAAAGAAGGATTTGTTTTCCTCTGACTGGTCTAAGATCACATTACATGCCATGCCAAGTGCAAAGCCAGAAATTCGCAGGGGCGGATTTTCACCTCTCACTGTTGCGAGGCATGAATTCTTGTCATTACATCAATTTACTTCAATGTCACTTGTGTGGGCTTAGGGTTTGTCTAATTCGATGAAAGGCAAAAATGACTCACATTGGACGCAACTTTATTGCCTCTTTCTACTCCCACCTACAGTCCCCCGAAGTGCCGTGCAGAAGAGATGTGCAACTGTTTGCACGGCTCTCCTCACGGATTATTCGAAGAGTGAAAACAATGCGAGTGGAGGAGAAACAACAAGGGCAGCTCCCAATTTGTCATGTATGATATGAACACAGCTCAGAGGTAAGACTTGAGGGGTGGTGGGGGGGGGGAGAGAGCCTGCTTACATTTTGTCACAGGGGGTGATCTGGCAAGCTCCACCTTGGCAGACAGGCCTCCCCTGGGCGAAGTAGCTACGGGTGCTAGCGCCGAGCAACGCTCCTCGATCCGGTTTGATCTGCTGTAGTCTTGGATATCTGTCTGGTGAGCCGTTCCTCACAGTGACATGCCCGGAGGCGGGGAAGATAGGGAGAAGGGATGGCGGAGCGGGAGAGAGTGTTGGTGCTGCCGTTTGGTGTTGTGCCGGGTGTTAGTCTGTCTTCGCCTGGGCTGCCATATGCTCTCTGTTGGCCTTGAGTCTGGGCAGACACCTCCCCAGTACTCTGCACTGCCTCTGCTATCAGAAGCTCTTCATAACTACAGATATCCCCTGTTTCCTATATTGTACAAACTTACTAATTCATACATTTTGTAAACAACTTTATGTACGCCAAAAAGGTCAGACAAACATTTGACATTTAAGATGCAGATATGGTTTCCATAGCCTGTATCACAGTACGTAGCCTGAATCACCGTATGTAACCTGAATCACAATATGTAGCCTGAATCACAGTACGTAGCCTGTATCACATTATCTTTTCAGGTAGGTAATGGATGTTAACAGCAGGCTTCTCTTGATTGGTCATGTGGTCCAGTGCCACCTCAGTACCACCTTTGGGTTTCACCCCGTCTCATCTTTGGGTGTTCGTTCTTGAAGGAGCACGGCTAAGACTGCTTTGGTGATACTGAGGGGAGGCACTTTCCTGTTTCCTAGGGAACGCGGCGGCGAGGGGCAGCGAGGGCCCCTCGGCTGTGCCGAGCCTGATCGGGGGGGTGGGTGTGTGTGTGTGTGTGGGGGGGGGGGGGGGGGGTCTGTGTGAAATCCAAACTGACTGATCCAGGACAGAGCCAGGATTACACCACTTCCTCCCTGAATTCTGTCCTTCGCAACAATGGTCTTCCTGTAAGCACGGTCAAGTGAGCCGTTCGCTAGTCGCCGGAGCTGCGGAGTGGTGGTTCAGGGCCACTGTGGGAAAATGCAGTGGATTGAAGGGTCGTGTTTCCACCTCTCCCATCTAATCCCAGTGTGAACCAGCCCCCCCCCCTGAACACTGCCCTGCCCCTGGAGCAGGTGTCACGGCCTGGCACCCACCAGAGGCCGGGACGTCACTCAGACAGAACGATCGCTGCTCCTGCAGGTGATACGCACTCCTCAGGATTCACTAGAGAGACGGCTTCTTTGTAACGGTTATATAGGGAAGCTGACAGTATGGTCATGGTAAAAAATAGAGATTCATCCGAATAATTTGAATAATGATACTACTACTCATAATAATAATAGAAAAAAATAGAACTGTCTAACCTGGTCAACGCTTTATTAAGTGTATCATATATAATAATGGTCCAGCCTTGACAGAATGCATGTAATTGGACTGTAGATTAGCAGTCAGCAGTCATCATTCTTATTATCTGCCTTCGATATCCTTAGTTGGGGTTAAGGTGAAAGTCTGGCCGCCGCCTGGAAAGCTACTCTTCTGCCATCTAGCCAAAAGACAGGAAGAAGAAAGTACTACAGAGCTTGCAGGAGTCAAGAGCTCTCTCAACGTTAGCACTATTAACCATACTGAATCCCCCCCCCCCTGCAATGATGTCTTCAGCCATCTGCAAGAGCTTTAATTACGCCACACGAAACGAAATGCGCCCGGCGACGGATTTAAATCACCCGGCGGTGACAGGCGGCTCGATAGGGTCTGCTAGAACAATAGCAGCCAGGCCCATCGACCTCCTCTCCCAGCATGCCAAGGTGTGTCATTTGGCCAGGGGTGATAATTAGATGCAGAACTTACGGAGAAACTGTCAATGGCCGTGTCGGTGGAGGGGGCTCTTAGCATCCGTCATACTGCAAATCAATGCCAATTTTCAGCTATGAATTCAAGAAAATGATAGCTTTCAGATAACCGGCGGGAGAGGAAACATGACACTCCTGGGGGAGGGATGAAACAGCTCAATTTCCTCTCTCTCTCTCTCTCTCTCTCTCTCTCTCTCGCTCACTCTCGCTCACTCTCTCTCTCGCGCGCGCTCTCTCTCTCTCTCTCGCGCGCTCTCTCTCTCCCACTCTTTGGTGCTCGCACTCTCTCGTCCTCGTTCTCCCCCTCGCTCTTTCTTCGCTTCATACAGCCTCCCCCTCCCCTACCCTGCCAGTTGCTTTCTCTTACGACTC
Organism: Plecoglossus altivelis; assembly: GCA_036571765.1. Taxonomy (NCBI): domain Eukaryota; kingdom Metazoa; phylum Chordata; class Actinopteri; order Osmeriformes; family Plecoglossidae; genus Plecoglossus; species Plecoglossus altivelis. Next base: position 6,366,342 of record BROE01000016.1, read on the forward strand.
TTTACGAATGCCCCCCCCCCCTCTCGCTCTCTCACTTCCTCTCCCCCCCCCCTTCACTGACTATGTCTCTCTGAAAGGAAAAGGTTAGGGAACATTATTGTCAGAACATCTGTGAAACAAGATGAAGAGCTTCTCTGGGACGCGATAGGCCGGTGGGGGCCGGTGGGGGCCGGTGGGGGCCGGTGGGGGCCGGTGGGGGCCGGTCGCAGGCTCCTCAGAGTGGCTATATACATCTCCCACCCAGACAGATTTAGGGCTGAGGTCAGCAGGTGTTGGACTCAGCAGGAATTGAAGGTCAACGACACTGGCGCAGACATTAAAACTCAATGTAACCGCCAGCCGCATCACAAAGAGCAAATTAACGAAGGGGTAACGGCGGGCGGGTGAAGCAGTCTTCAGAGGGGTATAAAGACCAGTTAGTCAGGCCTGGAATCTTCCAGAGAAAATGAGAACCACTTATCCAATAACGAGACCTTAATGAGGGTCCCTTTAACTAGCTACAATGTCTTTCTTTCCTATGGCGAGGGGAGAAACATTTGTCTTGCAGTTTAAATGTGATTCATGCATCATTTCTATTGTGAGAGAGGGTACTGTAATAACGATATAAATCACCAAGACCCAGGGTTGGCGTAATGAGACTTAAATCTGCTAAAACAACACCATAAACTCTGTTGAATGATAAAATGATGTGGTGGCAGGAAGAGGGAAAAAAATACTGCCTTTTACACCGGGAAAGCTACACCACCCTGTGCACAGGCGCGGATGGCTTTTGGCAGAGCAGAAGCACTACTTCATTTAGCTCTGACAGGCAATTTAATACCGCAAAATTACTAACCTTAGCTTTGCAATTACTTTCCCAGCTCGGAACATTCTCAACCTCTCTGCAGATGCAATCTTAAGGTTAAGGCCCCTTGGATAGGGCCAACCCCTGGGTCGGAACTTACACTATTACCACAGAGGCCCACGATCAGACAAGAAACATGGGGAACATGGGAAACAGAGAGGATAATAGCCCAGCGATTTAGGGGAGGGGGGGGAATCCTACTATGAGCTGTTGTAACAGAGTACCTCTGCAACCAGACCAGGCTCTATTAGTGTGTACAATAAAACTGCAATGATTGTTGTATCCGGTGGTTCTGGTAGCAGAGCCAAGGCAGCAGGATGGAGGGTTTAGAAGGCCCAGTGAGGGATGGTTGGTTTGCTAAGCTATCACTGGGCCCTGGAGGTCTTAAGCAGCATGATGAGCACACTAACCATGGAAGATCCAGATCTGGGTTCGTTTCACCAGTTTCTTCTTCCTGTAGGTCAACAGCCCCAGACTCAATGCATATCATTGTCATCATCTCTCACCTCTAGCTCAGAATACGGTCCCAAACCTCTCACCTCAACAGCCCAGGTCCAACCCACATCCTTGTCCCATCATAAGCCCACCGTGAGCCCACCCCTGGCAGTCATATCCCTGGCAGCCCCCCCGCCCCCCCTGACCCCCCCCGCCCACCCCTCACTGCTGGTATCTTTCCCTCATCCCAATCAGCACCACCCTGACAGCAGGGGACGGGAGAAATGATCTGCACGCCTCCGTCTTCGCCGGCCCACGGACGTCTGCGCTTTACGCCTCTGACAAGCGCGCCACTTCGCCGTCTGATTAAAGGCCGGCCATCTCTCCGCCGAGCGCCACGCTAACCTTTCATCGAAACGCACAACTGCCGCTGAGTGACAAACGCTCCTCAGCGCGCTCGCTTTGTCCGTCCGCGCCGGGGATGTTGACATTCAGATTTCGCCGCCGCTCTCGTCGCTGAACAGATGTCACTGTTGGCAAGGAGTCTCGACAGCGACAGCAGGTACGTCAGGGGGCGGCTCAAGGGGGGAGAGGAGAAGAGGAGGAGGGGCGGAGCGGAGGGCGCCACGGGAGACAAGCGGCGAGAGAAACGACGCGCACAACAAGTGGATGTTTTACATCTCAAGGCCTGTCCTACTCCCCCCTGCTCACGCTTGCCAGCTCGGAATTACAAGAGCCGAACATCTGCTTGCTGTGCGAGGCGGCGGCTTGCTCTCACCTTCACCTTGACCCGCCTGGTGACGGCTGCCTTCGTACAGGGAGGCAGGAGCGCAACGCCTTCGCCGCCGCAGCCGCCCAAGTCTTCCCTCGCTAGCACTGCGGCTAACGCTAATCGCAGGCCTTTTGGCTGCATCGTCGACCGTGGAAGGCCTGGTATCAGATAGGATATCAAAGTCAACAAGTGTATTGCTTTAGGCTGCTCCTCGATGTCCCCTTGTACATAGCTGCTCTGGGAAAAGCCCAGAGGAATCGGCGAATGTTTCCAGCGAGCGCAACCTGATAGCTCCAAACAGTGGAGCCGTGTCCCAGATCTCTCCACGCCTCACAGCATGGCCGCTCCACTGCTGCATTCCTGCCTGTCACTCAGGGACAACAGAACATACTGGATCTCACAAGCAATACGGACAGCCAGAGGACTGCCTCAAGTGCAAAATAACATGTTTAACATGGCTCCGGTCGGGAATTTGAATGCCATCGTTTCCCGGTAAAGGAATACTTGCAATTTGCAAAACGCAGAGATGCCAGAGGGGATGTTTGAGCGTAGCATTTTGCAAAAGACCTTGGCTTCGTTCAATCTGAAGCAATCAAATAATAAGACGTTACATGAAACGATTGAACAATACAAAAAGGATCCTTTTTCACGTAGCTTGTAACAGAAAATACTTTCATGACTGTCTGCTGCAATGAAGTTCCACTTCTCAAAATGTGACACTTTGGAGACGGACCCATCCGATCACACATCAGTGCTGGATTGGCTTGGAGATTGAGCGTGGCATACAAACTTGATTTATTGGAAATGAGATGACAAAAGAACCCATAGTATGTCTAGTATAAGGCAAATGCTATCTGCGTGTCATTTTAATTCTGAATTGACTGGTGCCTCTCCACATTTCCTAGATATCACTGGACTTTTATTAAATTCTTGAGGGCTTCAAGATTGAGTTCACTATATTTGTATTTTGATCAAACGAGTGGCAAAAGGGCAACATAATATATATATATAACAATATATATAATATATATACACAAATACACACACACATATATGTAGTATGTATAGAGAGAGTAAGAGAGAGGGGGGCACAGGGAGATATTTTGTATCCCTTGAAATTCCTTATTTACACAACTGACAACAATCAAACAGATAATAACACAGCATGGCAGTAACCCACTGAACACCAAGCAGCTCATCTGATGGGAGTCCACCGTCCCATACAGGTACCAGAAGATGGACTACTACTCCCAGAAACCTCCATGGGTGATAAAGGTACTTAGAACCCTACACATATTTATGGATGCCATTAAAAACAAAGCTGCTATAAAGAAAAGAGCTGACTGCTGAGTAACAACCCTGAAGGACCCAATTTCCTGCTGAAGCACCTGATGGACACAGTGACAAGCAGATTGCTTTCCGGCCCCAATTTTTGGAGCACGTGAAAAATGGCCGGTGTGGCCGGCCTGTGGTCCAAGATGAGTCATAAATCTTGCTTTATCTCCTCGGTGGTGGTAGCAGAAAAGGATGAGTTGCTTTTTTTTTCTTCTTTTTTTTCCTTCCATCTCATTCACATGTCTAGCTGTCTGTTATCTGTGCCCTTGAGCAAAGATTACTGATGCCCTGTCTTTGATATATGACACATCGCACGGAGCAGCTTTTCATCCGCAGAGTCAACCCAGAGAGTGGGAGGGGGGGGGGGCGTTAAACCTGCCCGCCATCAGCCAGGGGGGCTCTCTCACCGTTCCTTTGAGCTCATCGTCTCCCTCCCTCAAATCGTTCATCTCCTCCTCCCCCAGTCCTACCATACCTCCCTCCCTCCCCCCACACCCACCTCCTGACAACATTGAGCAGACAGGGCAGAGGGCATTATGGGTAGCCAAGTTTGGTGGCAAATTGTTTATCTGACCTCTGCACGTCTCTGCATTTTATAATCTAGTGCGTGTCGCCCCTGTGTCGTCCTCATAACAAATCGTCCCCATCAACCGCCGGCCCTCTTATCGCCAGACAGAGGTAAGCAGAGGCCTACTGGAGGAGAGACGCAGAGAAATCTACTCGGAGCTGATAAGAGAGGAGGGAATTCTGTTGAACGATGAGACTGGAGATCCCAATAATGATGACTCAAGAGCAAGATGGGATTTTGAAAGAAGAAAGAAAAAAGACAGATTCAAAGAACAAATGGTTGCTCGTAACACGTTGACGTGCTCGCGCGTGTCCCGGAAAAGGGGGGGAATTGAATGTGAAACTGTAGGTTTACAGGAGAATATAATCTTTTTTTCCCAGTGTATCTGGTGAGGAATACCAAGTTATTTGTTCTAGTCCTAATGCATCATCTCCAATATATCTGAATAATGGTGCTTGAAATGAGTAAGACAAATAGCACTGACCACTTTGAGCAATCTAAAACATAATACATTAGCCTCGCCTGCCATGGTGGAAATTAAAAGCCTCTACATTACACAGTAATAACCATTCCTCTCCCAGATCTAGACTTCATTAAACCAAAGCTAATCTCCCACTCAAAGTACCCCATCTTCCGATGCCACTGAATAAATTGCGTTCTGTAAATACTTGCTGTTCTGTGTTTATAAAAGGGCTATAGAGCCGAACAGTCAACAAATCTTTTTATTTATTTATTCCCCCCCCTCCCCTCTCCCCCCGCACACACTCATGAAGTGATTCGAAAAGGTCATAAATAAAATATGATGGCACAAGAGGAGTGCTGTAATCCATTACAATAATGGCATCGCTCGTGATCTATTTCATTAACATGCAGCCTTTAATCTAAACGAATGTGGCTCCTCCGCACACCCATTTGCCAAAATGCAAGAACCCGTTTGGAAGCTCTGTACCTATGGAGCATGTGTGTGTTGTACCGACAACGCAAGGGGGGCCACAGTAAGGTCGGGGGGCAGGTTACAACGCAGGGGGGCCACAGTCATGTCAGGGGGCAGGTTACAACACAGGGGGGCCAGAGTAAGGTCGGGGGGGAGGTTTCACCGCAGGGGGGCCACAGTAAGGTCGGGGGGCAGGTTACAACGCAAGGGGGCAACAGTAAGGTCGGGGGGCAGGTTACAACACACGATTCTGGAAGTGGATGTTTTGCCAAATATAAAATATAACGTGTTTGTTAACACTCCCAAAGGAAGATTAGGCCACAATCAGAGGAGAGAGTTGGAGAAGGGGGGGGGGGTCAAGGTTAAGTGTAATTTAGCCACCAGAGCCCTAATTATCTCCGAACCTCCATCAACGCGTTGACGACGAGAGCGCGTCCGTTGGCGGGTCATCGCTGAGTGGGTCCCATCCCTCTCTCTCTCCTCTTCTCTACTCTCTCTCTCTCTGATATCCAAGCCATATGGCCAACTGCGACGAATGACAGACACAGAGACACCGTCTCCCTTCCTCTCGCTCCGCCTCCCCTGTTCTTCTACTCTCCCTACCCCTCCCATCTCCCCCTCTCCCCCACCTCCCCCATCTCCCTCTCTCCTTCCCTCTCTCTGCCCCCTCTCTCTCCTCCCTTCTCTCTCTCTGCCCCTTCTCTACTTGTCTCTCTACTGCCCCCTCTCCCTTACCTCATCCTCCCCCCTCTTTTCCCTCCCTCTCTCTCTTCCAAGCCCCCTGTCCCCCCTCTCTCTGCCCCTCCTCCTCTCTTTTTGCCCCCCCTCCCTCTCTCTCCCCCTCACGCTGTTGTCCTCCCTCCCCTCTCTCAGCCCCCTCACTCCCCTCTCCCTCCTCTCCAGCCCCTTCCCTCCCTCTCTCTCACCCCTCTCACATCCGTCTCTCCCCTCTCTCTCCCAATCTCCCTCAAACCCTCTCTCTCTCTCTTGCTCCCCTCTCTCGCCCTCTTCGTCTTCCCTCTCTCCGCCCTCGGTCTCTCCTTCCTTCTCGCTCCCTCTCTCGCCTCCTCTCCTCGCCCTCCTCTCATCGGCACCCTCTGCCCCCCTCTCATCTGCCCCCCTCTCTCGCTCCCTCTACTCTCCCCCTCTCCGCCTCCCTCTCTCCTGCCCTTTCTCGCTCCCTTTCCTCCCCTCCTCGCCCCTCTCTTGCCCCGTCTCTCACCCCTCTCTCCCTTTCTCTCTCTCTGCCTCCATCTCTGCCTCCACATCCACCCCTGGCCCTGCCACCAGCTCTGTCCCCGTCACCCTTCAAAGTGCACCAGCTCTGTCCCCGTCATTCCCTCCACTCCTACCTCCCTATCTGCCCTCACCCCTTTCCTGACCTCCTCCCTCCATCCGTCATCCTCCCCTCCATACCTCTCCCCCTCTCTCCAATTACCTCTCTCTGCCCCTCTTCCCTACGACCTCTCTCTGCCCCATCGCTCCCTTCTCCTTCACTCCACCTTCTCTCCTTCCCCTTCTCCCTACCTACTCTCTCTTCCTGTACCTCTCCCTGCCTCTCTCTGCCCCTCTCTTCCCTTACCTCTCTTCCCTACTCCATCTCTCCCTACCTATACCTCCCTCTCCTGCCCCATCTCTTCCCCTACCTCTCCTCTGTCCCCCTCTCTCCCTACCTCTCTCTGCCCCTCTCTCCCTACCTCTCTCTGCCCCTCTTTCCCTACCTCTCTCTGACCCTCTCTCCCATCCTCTCTCCCTTCATCTTTCCCCCTCTATGTGTCTCTCCCTCCCCCGTTTCACTCCCTCCTCGTCTCTCCCTCCCCATGTCTCTATCTCCCTCCCCATGTCTCTCTCTCCTCCTGTCTCTCTCCCTCCCCCTATGTCTATGTATCATCCTGTCTCGCTCCCCGTTCTATTTACTGCATATTTGTACAGTCTGAGTGAAAGGAAGCAACTGTTTGGCCACTGACACCTCTCCTGACAAACACGTAGTTGAAAATTGACACGACACATCTCACTTGTCACTCATCAGCCATCGCTGCTGGCAGTCTGGCCATTCATCTCGTCATAAGTGGGTGACATGTGTGACTTCCAATAGTTTGGAGCACAGAACTTTCTGAAAAGTTCGCACGAACACAGTTAAATACCACAAGGCACATGCGGGCTTACATAGCTCAGCAAATACCCAAAATACCGCCTAGTCTTTGTGAACCATTTGTTTGTGGATACACAGGGCAGGGGAATTTACGTGAAATAAAAATGAATATGTACAGTTAATCTACATGCATTGGTGTGAGGTTTTATAAACTGTATATCGCATGAGGCTGTGTGGAGATTATTGGGATTCTCAACGGCGATAAGCTATCTGGGTTGCAGGTGAGGAGGTTGGGTTTGACAAAGGTTGTTCGGGTACTTAAATAGAGCTCCTTCACAGAAGGAGTCATCATTTCTGGGTACGACTTTCTATTTCCAGCCCCGTGTGCCCAGAAAGCAGGGAACAACAGACAACAAGTTGCAAACAGTGACAAGTCGTCCAACTTTAAAGGAGTCAGTAAATAGCTCTGTCACTCTATCCACAGTGTTATATTACCTCAACACATTTATTAGACGGGTGGTAAATCTCAATCCCCCCCCTTGCCCCCCCCCCGCCCCACACTCCATAACCCCCCTCCCCCACCCCCCAAAAGGCTGCAGGGAGCAAGACAAATAAATTACAGGCGCAAGTATATGACTACTTAATCAAACAAACACAAACGTTCAGAGAGGAAAGGCCATAAATATGGACCAGAGTACGTTTTAGGGAGAGACCGGAGGAGGGAGGGGGGGAGGGAGGGAGGGAGAGAGAGAGAGAGTGTTCTGTGTTTCTCTCCTTTGCCTCCAAGATGTAGAAGCATCCCTGCAAACTGTTTGTATCCTCCAATTCCTCTCTCCCCCCCCCCTCTCAGTTGCTTCACCTGTCTAATACCACTCAGTCCCTCCCCTTCAGAAGCTGTCAAACCCGCCAACTATAATATATGGCCTCTGCAATGAGAACAGCTGTAGCCTCTCTCTCTCCTGCCTCTTGTACTCTGCCCTGCATGAAATAATACATCAAGATTAATTGATTTCCTGTCACTCTCAGAGAAAAGAAAATTAATTTTCATGTATCTTTCCTCCCCCACCCCCAACCCCCAGCATATGAATTTTATACATGGCAAGTAATTTAAGTTTTTAATTATTCATGAGGGCTAAAAACATGACAAAGTGTTGTGCTGGAGGCCCCAAGGCCATAGCCCGGGTTTAGATGTGTGCCTCGACAACACTAGCACTCCCTAATGCCGATATTAATAATATATGTATTTACATACATCTTAGTTCTACATGGCTCTCATACACACACACACACATACACACTCTTTTTACATAGTCACAAACACTGATGTCTTTCATTATAACCTCAGAAATGGGGGGGGGGTGAGATGGGCAAATTTAATCCCAACAGCCAGATTAGAAAAGGGAGCCGCATTGTGTCCAGAAGCCCTTCAGTTTGATCCTCATTCTGCCTCTATTTGACCTCCAAACCCTTCTGCTGTGCTCAATGACTAACTGCAGTTGAACAGGTAGGATCAGAATCACTGAAAACAAGATCATCACTTTAGAGGAAGTACAGCTAAATCCTAGTAAGTCTTGTGTAGCTCTTCAGCATTGTGTATGTGAAATAGGTCATGTCTGAGCACTGTGTGGGCCAACACTTTGCACTGTGTCAATATCAGACCAGGCAGCTCAAAGGCCTCTCTGCGAGGCAGACAGGCAGATAGCAGACAGACAGCTAGCAGAGAGCTACCAGACATACAGCAGACAGACAGATATCAGACATACAGCAAGCAGAGAGCTACCAGACATACAGCAGACAGAAAAGTAGCACACACACAGGTAGATGACAGACAGGTATAAGACAGACAGGTAGAAGGCAAACGGCTAGCAGACAGACTGCTACCAGAGAGATAGCAGAGAGACAGGTAGCAGGCAGACAGGTAGAATAATGGACAGGCAGTCAGGCAGGCAGGGAAGAGATTGATGCCAGTGCTGCACACTACTGCACACTGCTGCAACACATTATATGTGACATGACAACCATGATGAACGAGAAGCAATTATATTCAGGAATGGAAATGTTTGCCTTTTCTTTTTTGGGGGGTTGGGGGGGATTTTTGAATACGAGTGTGCATGTCCTGGTGTATTTGTGCACGTGCATGCTAGTGCTAAGCCTAACCCAAAAAGGATTGACGGTAGAAAGCGTTAGGAAGGTTGAGCAGGCTGATTCCGTGTCGTTCCCCCAGGGGTACAGAGGGTCAGACTTGTGACTGAGAACAGTCCCCCGATAACGCAGTTCAAATGGCGGGTTACAAAGTCACACTGTGCCCAGTAAAACGGCCATTATGAACTGACACTGGACGAATGCCGGTGGCAATAAAGGAACAGTAAAGACGTTTGAAAATAAGAGCAAACCTTTTCCAACACCCGCTTTTCTCTTGGCTGGTTGTTAGTATATAAGTCCAATTACAAGGTGAGATGTTGTGAGTGTGTAGTTAGTATGTGTGTGTGTGTGTGTGTGTTAATCTTCTTAATGCTCCTAGAGTGGGCCTAGGTAAATTGGTCTGTCTAGCAAGAGGTTCTAATTATTGTTGTGGAGCCTAATTAGCATTTAGTGTAACACCACAACTGCAGCAAAAATCACACTAATTCCTCCAACAAACAGCCATGACAGTGTGCGATCAAGCCGCTTTGCTATACAATGAGAATTAATGGCCGCGAGCCACAATGGGGGGAAAATCCTCCCGCTCCCGCTGAGTCTGCAAAATCATTTCTCACTCCTCCCAGATTGTTCCCATCAACAACTATTCCCAGGAAGCCTAATAAGCCCATCTCCTCATTAATACCGTACATCCCAAATGATCTGCGATTTCAAAACACGCTTTAGCAAATCATTAGGCCAATGACCCCATGGATCTGGGGAGAGCAGGCTGGTTCCACAGGGGGGAGGGGAGGGGAGGGGGGGGGGGGGGGGGGGGGGGGGGGGGGGCTGAAGACAGGCGCTACAATCTAGGTCTTTGTAGAAGTGGAGATGAGGCAGCGCCCTGCTAAGAAACAAGACATTATCCCTGTTTACAACAAACGGAGTCATCCAACATGGCGACGAGCTACAGTGAAGGTATACTTAATCGACTCCCACACCTCTCTGCTCCAAGTATGAAGGCAGCAACCAACAGTTCCATGCTGTGCTTCGTACTTGCTAGTGGGGTTGCCAGGTTTGGTGTGCTCTAAAGGTCCCCCCGTGAGGCAGAAGCTCGGAGAACCTATTGGCGTGACCTCTTGATACCGCCCATGTTAACTGGCAACCCTGTCTAATGAAAGCGTGTGTTGTGAGGTCATAAATCCTGCCTAATAACCTGATGCGTCCGGGCTCCATCTGTTCTGAGGTGCTATGACAATCTCCCAGACGGATGAGGAGAACGTCCAGGGGGGTGCAGGGATGATATGGATGGATGGATGTGTGGATGAGCGAACGACTTGCAGGATGGATGGATGGATGGGCAGAGAGACGCAGAGATTGATGAATGATATTTAAGAGACCTAAATTTCCCATTTGGTTCTTCCACACATGGCGTTTTATTGCTGCCGACTGATATATTATTTACTTTCTTTGTCATCTGGAGTTAATGTTCCTTGTCTTGGTAACAAAAACAATTTAGAAAGGCAACTTCCACCAGTCAAACTCTGCCATTTCCCAGGCTCCTCTCTGCTATCTGTCTCCATTGAAATATTTATTTTGCTTAACTTAAACAACTGCTGTTTTGTCCGCCTAGAGCAGCAAATTCATCCTTACAATACTTAGTGCTGCAGAGAGGGTGAGAGAGAGAGAGACAAACAGAGAGAGAGAGAGAGAGAGAGAGAGAGGATGGAGGGAGAGAGAGAGAGAGAGAGCGAGAGAGAGAGAGGAGGGACGGACAGAGAGAGAGTGAGAGAGCAAGAAAAAAAAAGAGGCAGAGCTGCACTATCGCAAATATGAGTTAGGCCCAACGAAGGACACAGGAATTCGACCTGTCAGACTGAAGTAAATTCTGTTCCGGTAAATATATTGGGTCGGCTAATGCTTTCAGAGGCTATCTGCTTCTGTAAACGAAGCGAGCAGGATAAACACAGCACAAAACATGTCTGAATTTTCCCTCTGCACAACATCACCATGAAGGGAACCTCTGCAGAGTAACAACTTGTGGGACAGGAAGAAAACAACATGGCCGCCCAGATGCTTATATTAGCACTTAGCCTTGTCATCCTCATCCCGACAGCGGTTGTTGTGGCGCCTCACTGGTTGATTCACAGACAACAAAAAGTAAAGAATGAAAGGATGTGGCCATAATATTTATTTACGACAAGGACATCTCCTTTCAAACGATGACTGTGTAGCCCACAGTTTATGCTCTGTTATCATGCTAATTCCGAACCGGTGGTTAACAACCAATATTGAAGATGTAGAGAGCCGCGTTTCGGAGAGCACTGATGTGGACGGTATTCAATTTGCTACCATTGCTATAAAGCGGTGGATTTACGATTTATCATCTCCGGGATGTCCAAGGGTACCACATAAAAGCCAGCGTAGCTGCGCAAGGCTCTGCAGCCACACCTTGTAGGGCAATCTGTAGGCCGAGCTGAATCACCGAGCACAAGGTCATCGTACCGATACCACGGTTCACCTGGAGCTACGTTAAGAGCTAAGGAACACAGATTACATTTCCAACGAGCACTTGGTGAAAAAGAGCCGGGGCCAAAAGGACAACGTCTCTGCAGGTGGGGAAACGAAAGACACCATTCGCTGGCCGGGGGGCCTGCGGTTTACGAGCGTTAAGACGCAAGATGCACGCGTTTCCGTCGCTAACGGTCTTCGGGGCGGCTTGGAGAACCAGGGGGAACCCGTAAGGGCTAACACGGGGGTCCGGCGGAACCGCAGAACGGGCCTGTCACGGAGAGCTCCCATGTCCTGGACCGTCGTCAACGTACTCTCAGCACTCTCGGCACTCCAAGTGCCCTCGGATGAATTCACCTTTCAACGTGGCTCGCTCACAAACTCGCACTGTCCACACAAACACAGGCGCAAAAGTCTAGAAGCTCACAGTATCTGCTGTCCTGGAAAACATGTACTCAACCACTTTGCATACTGTGGTGGAAGGAAGGAGAAGGGGGGGGGGAACATATTTTTTTTATCAGCCACACACCGTGCAGTAAATCAAAAGGATATGGCCTGACAAACAATCCAATACCCAAGGTTAGGAAAACACCCAAGATAATAAATCACTCCTCTGTCATGTTCAATTTTTACTACAGCATTAAGCCACAATAACACTAACAGGACCTAAATTGTTATAAGGACACTAAACACTAAGCTGCACTCGTCCTCCTACTCAAGTCTTGTGGGAGGACAGCATCGTATTTGTCCCAAAGCTACAAATCTGCACAAACAATCTACATAATACCCAGCATAGCGATGGGGAGCACTTAGACATATGTACTGTGAGTGCTGGAGCCAATCTCCCACCATATTTCCTACAGGTAATGGGCTTCTTTTATTCATTTGCATCGCAAATATGATTTTACAGAACACCGAAAAGGGGGAGTGGGAAAAAAACAGCTATTTCTTTGAGGTAGCTGCTTTCCTAGCAAAATATGGACGATAACAGCTACAAACCGCACAAGCCTGGCTTTGTTTTGCTTCTTTTTTCTTTTGCGCAGCCTGAAATGTATGGCTTTTAAACCCTCTCTTTGGTCTGCTTGGGGGCCTTCGGGGGGGCGGGGGTGAAAAATCGGAGGCTGAGAGCCAACCTGCTTCTCACCACTCGCCGACGCGGGCATTTATAACCTTAAAAATGACTTCTGGGTACCAGGTATCCAATTATTCCTGGGCCAGGAAGCAGTGCTAAATGGAGCACCGTTGTGATTTACTCGCAACCTCTCCTTTTATTAAAACACTTTGTCTTATTGTTTTATTGATTTACAATCCGTCCTACTTTTTGGGCGTCTGAAAACAATCAAGGCACGGGCGGCAGAATGTTTGGACATTAATCGTTAAAAGACAGTGTTTTATTCCTGGCCTGGGGTTCGCGGCACCAGCTGCTGTGCATTCTGGTAAGAGGCAGTGATTTATGAGCCGCTGGCCATAACGATGAGGCACTCTCATTACCATATCGACAGGCTCCAAGATGGATCATCAGCATTGATTATTTCATGGCCTGTTGATGCACATTTGTTAAAAAGGGGGAGGGGGCGGGAGAGAGAGGGCAGAGTGGGGAGAGAGGGGTGAAAAGAGAGAGAGAGACAGAGAGGTGGGCATGACAGAGAGAAAAAGACAGAGAGAATGAGAAGGGGGGGGGAAGACGGAGACACGGGAGTAAAAGGAGAACGAGGGCTGGTGTGAGGAGGTGCGAGGATTTCTCACTTGTATTTTCTCACCAGCTGCACGTCGGACACAGACAAAACCCTGACTCCTTCAATCACCGGGGCCATCACTCTGCTGTCAGGCTAGGGGGGGAGGGGAGGAATCAATGATTGACAGCTTTTAACCAGTCCTCTGCACTGAGAGGATCTATAACCAGACAGAGAGGCCCTTGGTGTGGAAGCTGGAGCAAAGCACCATCTTTAAGGGCCCAATGAAGCGCAACTCCGGAGTGAAAAAATTACAGTATCAGTCAGTCAATGATATTCCCCCATTCGTAGAGGAGACGGGGGGGAGATAAGTGGCGTTCGCGCATTCCATCCGCGTTGGCCAGGAAGGTCATTTTTCGTTGTCCGAAGCCACGCGTCAGCTTGGCGGCTGACGAAAGGGGCGCCTTTGGACGTCATCATCGGAGGCCGGCGCGGCGTTCGAACGTCAGACGCTGATCAATGTTGGAAACACTGATGACTCACACGATGCTCGCTCATAATGGGCCGTGAGTACTAGCTACGCCGTCGTCTCCTGTCCTGTAGATGCTAAAAAGGGCCCACGGCTTTGAAAGGTACCTGTGCCTGAGGTGAAGGCGAGATGGGTGTGCCTGCGTATGGAAGTATACATTCTGAAGGCCTCGGCATCGTATTTTTAAACCCACTGTCTAAACATCAATGCGCAACTCCCGGTCCTGTTTACGAGTCAGTCCCCCCAGTCGTCACTCAGTCAGAAGGAAGACTGACAGCTGAGGCTGGGTTGTCAAAGCTTTTTCCCTATTTCATAGCGGCCTCCTTGTCCTGTCAGACTGCCCTTCTGAGGTCAGTGATGGGACAGAAGTAGTGTTCTAGACATGCAGAAAGGCATAGGCAGTACAGAAAGGCATAGGCAGTATCATTCAAAACTCGTCATCTCCACTGCCTCATCCTGCAGTGCACTATAATGTGTAACGTGCACTATAAATGCTGAACAATGAATTATCCCCAGGGATTAATAGAGTAACAGTTGCCCCACTCTGTACAAAACGCACACGTGCAACTTTCCGACCGAGAGCACACACCCTTTTGAGTGGCAGAAACAAATAAAGGTTAGATTCTTCCCTCTTCACCCCCTTCAGCCCTAACCTGGCTCTCTCATTACAATGATAGAGTTGCCATGGCGACAGGTGCTAATTGATGGGCCGATCACTCATTATTGAGTGACAGCAACCCGGAGTCGGCCCCTAACTGGCATTCTCCTGGACGACTGTCACAGGGGCCTGAAAGCAGCTGTAACCTTGCTGAGGAGTCATGTCACACACACACACACACACACACACCTCTGTAAATCAGGTGCTGTGACACTCGGCTGACGTGTATTGACCGTCTAATCTTTACAGAGGACTGCGGTAGAGCGCAAGTATTTGTTGACTTCTCTCCCCCCCCCCCCCCCCCCCCGCCTCCCTCTTCCTTTTCTTCAGTGAACATCTTCATCTAGCGTCTGCAGCGAGAGTCCGTCCCACCTCCCGTTAACGAGCCACCCGGTCCTGGACGGCGTTCCGCTGAAGGAGCGGGGAACTGCGGCGCAGCCCCAGCTAGCAGACCTGCCCCAGACGCTCTCTTCTTTGTTGCCAAGTTAAATAAATTAAAAGCCTGAGTGGAGAGTCGATGAAGTCACTACGAGGCCGGCCTTCAGTTGTCCTTGGAGGACAGGATGAGGGAGTGGTGAGTGTGTGTGTGTGTGTGTGTGTGCGTGCGTGTGTGCGTGCCTCCGCGTAGGTGTTGCGCATTCTGCCTCCCTTCCCGTGACAAGGGAGGGCTTGCCCTGCCTCTTGTACTGTAAAGACGAGCGCTTTAAATTGCTTCCGTCACCGGGCCCTGAGTAATGAGTGTGATTCTAATCGCAGTTCCTGGGGCCGCTGGCATTAGTCTTCATCTGAGCAGGGCCCCTCCGCCACGACTGACAAGTAATGCGGAGCAGGTAGGGGCCTAATGAGAACACGCACACACACGCAGAGGGTACTCCCCACCCAAGATGCAGAGGAAGGTTTCAGTGAACAGAGCAGTGATACGAGCCCCCCCCCCCTCCCCTCCCCCCTCCCTTTCTTCTCCCTTCCTGCTCTAGGGGTGGTTAGGTAAGCAGGAGCTGGAAAATGGCCGCCGACGGCTTGACGGGGCACAGCACCTCCGCCGGCAGAGCAGGTGTTTTCGGGTGCAAACGGGATGGAAAGGGGGAAGGGGGGGGAGGGAGTTGTTGGGAGCCACACGTCCACGAACACCTTGTTAACTGAAAGCAGGGGCCGCAAACATCTCTCGGGTAACGATCCTTTGTGTGCAGGATCAATGCAGAAGCCACAGGATTCCATCGAGCTCCCGCTCCCTTGAATCCCTTTGTGTGCTGTTCTAATGACACCCTTTTTACGCCACAAAAGCGGTGTCTCTACTGTAACGTTGGGAATTACTGCCTTTGCATGTTATTGGCATGAGGCTGTACGAATTGTGCATGCATAGGAGGTCTGTGTTTGTCCGTGCCCCATTTATTTGTGTGTGTGTGTGTGTGTGTGTATGTGTGTGTGTGTGTGTGTGTGTGTGTGTAAATCCCACCCGGCCTGCTGTCACAGACGTTCATATTGACACAGGGACCAAACTGGTAGTGTTGCTAAGAGTCCTCTGGCACCAGGTTAGCAGGGTCTAGATTGCTGTGGGGCCGTGAGAGGCTGCATACCGAAGCAGGTCATTCCTCTCTGTCTCTCTGTGTTTGCCTGTTTCAAACTCCCACCTCTCTCACCCCCTCATCCATCCTCTCATCCAGTCTCAGCCTCTGTCCATCCATCAATCCAAGCACTTTGTCAGAGCCCACTCTATCCCCGTGGCTGCAATCACAGGGGGGGGGGGAGGAGGGAGAGGTAGAGGTGAGACGGAGAGAGAGAGGAGGAGGGAGGGAGAGGTCCCCTCCCACCCCTCCGCAGGCCCCCACCTCGGAGCCTCGTCACTGGGGAGCTTTTCACCTCCCATCTGCGGCAGCCCTGATCTGCTGACAGAGGCCCTGACGCGCGTCGCCTTCTATTGCACAGGCAAGCAGAAACACTAATGCTGCTCCCCGCCCCACCTAGAGCCCTCAACTCACCTCAGACAGGCAGACAGGCCTGGCTGGCTGGCTGGCTGGCACGCACACACGTAGGCAGGCAGGCAGGCAGACAAGTGAGGCAGGCAGGCAGACAAGTGAGGCAGGCAGGCAGACTAGCAGGCAGACTAGCAGGCAGGGAGGGACAGTGAGGCAGGGAGGGAGGAAGGCAAGGGGGAGAAGGGGGGGGGCGTCCAACACAGAACGTCTTCAAGCTTTGTTTTTTTTGGGGGTGGGGGGGGGAGGGAAGGGGAGTGGGAACAAGAAAGGAGTGCAGAAGAAACCATGCAGTTAAGGGGGGGGGGGGGGGGGGGAGGGAGCGGAGGGAGACAAAGAAAGTGAAATGTGAGGCACAACAAAAAAGCGAGGCCGACAGGGCTACAGAGACAGAGGAGACAATGGAGAAGGGAAGGAGGGAGGGAGGGAGGGAGTGCAAGAGAAGAAGGGGGTGAGAGAGTGCAAGAGAAAAAGGGGGTGAGAGTGTGCAAGAGAAAAAGGGGGTGAGAAAAAGAGTGGGCGAGAGAGAGTAGGAGAGGGCGAGACAGCGTGCAAGAGGAAAGGGGGTGGGTAGGGGAGTTAGTGAGAGAGAAAGAGAGAGAGCGCAAGAGAGAGACAAGAATGTTTACTGGATCTTCTGAAACAATTGGTACTCTGGTCAGGCGGCAGCTCAATTTGTCTTTTCTTCCCCGCACATCAATAGAAATCACAGGGAGAAAATGTCTCCCTAATTAAGGCTTGATCAGTGACACGTCAGCAGTGGTTTGGAGGCAGGGGAGAGCGGAGTGGAGTGGAAAGGAAAACAGCACAGCAGAGCAGGGCAGAGAGTAGAGTGGAATATAGTAGAGTAGAATATAATAGAGTGCAGTATAGAAGCACCATATAGAGTAGGGTAGGATAGTGTAGAGTAGGGTTATGAAAGTGTAGTGTTATGGTAGTGTAGAGTCATGGTAGTGTAGGGTCATGGTAGTGTAGGGTCATGGTAGTGTAGGGTCATGGCAGTGTAGGGTCATGGCAGTGTAGGGTCATGGTAGCGTAGTGTTATGGTAGCATAGTGTTATGGTAGTGTAGGGTTATAGCAGTGTAAAGTTATGGTAGTGAAGGGTTATGGAAAGTAGGGTCATGGTAGTGTAGGGTTATGGTAGTGTAGGGTTAAAGTAAAGTAGGGTTATAGTAGTGTAGGGTTATGTTAGTGTAGGGTTAAAGTAAAGTAGGGTTATAGTAGTGTAGGGTTATGTTAGTGTAGTGTTATGGTAGTGTAGGGTTAAGGTAAAGTAGGGTTATGGTAGTGTAGGGTTAAGGTAAAGTAGGGTTATGGTAGTGTAGTGTTATGGTAAAGTAGGGTTATGGTAGTGTAGTGTTATGGTAGTGTAGGGTTAAGGTAAAGTAGGGTTATGGTAGTGTAGGGTTAAGGTAAAGTAGGGTTATGGTAGTGTAGGGTTAAGGTAAAGTAGGGTTATGGTAGTGTAAAGTTATGGTAGTGTAGTGTTATGGTAGTGTAGGGTTACGGTAGTGTAAAGTTATGGTAGTGTAGTGTTATGGTAGTGTAGGGTTACGGTAGTGTAAAGTTATGGTAGTGTAGTGTTATGGTAGTGTAGGGTTATGGTAGTGTAGGGTTAAGGTAAAGTAGGGTTATGGTAGTGTAGGGTTAAGGTAAAGTATTATAGTAGTGTAGGTTATGGTAAAGTAGGCGGGTATGGTATGTAGGGTTATAGTAGTGTAGGGTTATAGTAGTGTAGGGTTATGGTAGTGTAGGGTTACGGTAGTGTAAAGTTATGGTAGTGTAGGGTTATGGAAAGTAGGGTCATGGTAGTGTAGGTTTATGGTAGTGTCAATTCATAGTAGCGTAGGGTTAAGGTAGCGTAGGGTTATGGTAAGGTATGGTAGTGTAGGGTTAAGGTAAAGTAGGGTTATGGTAGTGTACGTTAAAGTAGTGTATGATAGAGTAGAGTTAAGGTAGTGTAGCGTATGATAGTGTAGGGTTATATTAGTGTAAGTTAAGGTTGTGTATGGCAGTGTAGGGTTATGGCAGTGTAGTGTTTTGTTGTGTTATAGTAGTGTAGGGTTATGTTAGTGTAGTGTTATGGTAGTGTAGGGTTATGGTAGTATAAGTTGAGGTAGTGTATATTGGTGTAGGGTTATGGTAGTGTGGGTTATGGTAGTGTACATTAAGGCAGTGTATGGGAGAGTAGGGTTAAGGTAGTGTAGCGTATGGTAGTGTAGCGTATGGTAGTATAGTGTTATGGTAGTATAGTGTTATGGTAGTATAGTGTTATGGTAGTATAGTGTTATGGTACTGTACGTTAAGGTAGTGTATGTTATGGTAGTGTAGCGTATGGTAGTGTAGTGTTATGGTAGTATAGTGTTATGGTAGTGTAAAGTTATGGTAGTGAAGGGTTATGGAAAGTAGGGTCATGGTAGTGTAGGGTCATGGTAGTGTAGGGTTATGGTAGTGTAGTGTTATGGTAGTGTAGAGTCATGGTAGTGTAGGGTCATGGTAGTGTAGGGTCATGGTAGTGTAGCGTATGGCAGTGTAGTGTTATGGTAGTATAGTGTTATGGTAGTGTACGTTAAGGTAGTATAGTGTTATGGTCGTGTACGTTAAGGTAGTATAGTGTTATGGTAGTGTACATTAAGGTAGTGTATGTTAAGGTAGTGTAGCGTATGGCAGTGTAGTGTTATGGTAGTATAGTGTTATGGTAGTATAGTGTTATGTAGTGTACGTTAAGGTAGTATAGTGTTATGGTAGTATAGTGTTATGGTAGTATAGTGTTATGGTAGTGTACGTTAAGGTAGTGTATTGTAGGTAATGTTGGGAGAAGATAGAGAAGCAGGGCAGGTCTCTACTTAAACACTCAGGTCATCTCAGAGGAGAGGGAGGGAAAGAAACCCATGACAGCCATTCAAACAAACAGAAGCTCATTATTCTTAGTTAACAGGTCAGTCCTGTAGAGGGGCATTACCCCGAGCCATTGCTGTGTTTGATCTGGCAACGGAGAGTAGCTAGTTTGATCCCGTGGCAATTCCCCCCCCCCCCCCTCACTATATGCTCACATCCGTAGCAACAAAAACAAAGCAAGCAAGCCTCTCACTTGACTGCTTCCTCCAATCAGCCATCTCTAATTAGACAGCAATAAACTGTTATTAATCGGCTGGACACCGCACAATGAGCCCGTTATAAATGGAGGCTGTCAGAGTCTTCTTCCAGCCCCAAATGAGGATTCTCAGTTCAGCGCCTGTGCAAGGCATGGACACCTCTGGCCCTTAACGAATGTTCACTATTAACCAAGCTGCTTGTTATATTGCACCGCTGTGAGAGTTTGCACGCGCATGCACAGACACACACCCCTTCACTCACACACACACACACACACACACACACACCTCCCCCTCT
The DNA here is from genome assembly GCA_036571765.1 of Plecoglossus altivelis. Lineage (NCBI taxonomy): Eukaryota > Metazoa > Chordata > Actinopteri > Osmeriformes > Plecoglossidae > Plecoglossus > Plecoglossus altivelis. The sequence continues at coordinate 6,386,175 of BROE01000016.1, forward strand.
CGCACACACCTATAGGTTGGGCTGACAGGGACAAGTGCATTCTGGGTATTTGGCAGAGTCAAGGCTGTTGTTCTCGTCCAAACTTCTTCACACTTTACACCCAGGCCTTAATTGATGTAGATCTGATATTAGAGTTATTTGGAGATAATGTTGCCTGAGTCCAGCAGGGTGTTAAGTCTGTGAGTATTGCTTCCCATGTGATGTTATTATCATTATGTTATTCACAGACCACAGCGAGAAAAAGCTATCAGACTCTCAGCAGCCAAGGCTCAACAGACAACCAGCTCATTACTTTATTAGGACACTAAAAAAACAAGACAATGTCTTCTATTAATGAAGTCCCCCCCCCCTCTGTCTCCCTCTCTCCTCCTCGCTTGTTTTCCTGAGCCTCTTATGTGGGCTAACTATCTGCCTTGAAGCCCTTCTCAGCCCCTGTTTTCAGATAAAGCCACTAACAAATGAGAGCCCTATTTACAAAGTCAACTCCACTTTAGCCAATCTGTGTCTGGTAAGAGCAGTTAAGTGCTGGGGGGGAATGGAAATGCATATCGACGGGGACGGAGGTGGGTGGAGGCGTGGGGGACGGAGGTGGGGGTCTGGGGGGTGTTCAGACTCCGCCAGCCAAAACAATATATTAAGGCCCTGTTTCCCCCCCCACCCCCACCCCCAACGTCTTGATTTCTTCCAGTTTATCAGCTCTTCACTTAACATCGCAAAGGGGGCCACTTTTCGATCAAATGCGATTGGATTACACTAAGCCTCTAACCGCACGCGATTGGTTTAGCTCAAAATATTAAATTCCTGTCTCTAAATGGAACGAAGCGGGGGGGGGGGGG
>BROE01000016.1:6390092-6410981 GCA_036571765.1 Plecoglossus altivelis
ACTGGATCACCAAGCCATGCTTAATTGCAAGTTGTACATCACTGTGAATACACCAGGTAAGCAGAGAAGGAAACTCATTATTTCGGTTTGGCTGGATGGGGGGCTGGACACATTGTCTGGACTACCGCCCCCAAACCCACCCTTGAGTGCCCAGCCCCCCCCCCCTCCCCTGACACCCTCCACCTGGGACCGAGCTCAACGTGACAGGGAAAAATGGAGTATGCAGTCACCTCCTAATTAATATAGCCGAGCCGCCATTGTTGTACCGCTCAACACCTTCACAACCGATCACACTGGCACTCCACCAATCACGCGTAGGGTGACGGCGGGAGGGGGGTTGGGGGTGGGGGTGGAGGGGTGAGTAGGAGGAGAGGGGGGTAGGAGCTGTGAGTCAGAGACGGAGCCGTTCAACACCACATCTCCATGTGTTAGCGGGGCCACTCACCTCTACATCCACACTTGTCACATCTCCATAATGTGAACCTCGGTGTGTTTGGTTGCTGATGGGTGTGAGGCCTTGCTTCAAGGGTGGGGGGGGGTCAAGGTTGGCCTGAGAATGAGCCGTGCGACTGGGACATTTTCCGATCGGGGGAAGGAAAAATGGAACCAGTTCCCAGACGGCTAGTTTTATTTAGATTTCTGCAAGTGCTACTGTAGGCAAAATGCTAATGAGCAGGAGTTGATAAATGACTGGTAATATTTCCCAGACATGTTGCTTTCCTTTAGAAGTTCTCCAAACTGATGTAGCTTGAAGATAATAAGGCTCCGTCATTATATCAATTTTTGTTACCCAGATATTTCAGCCAACGTTAGTGGTGATGAGCAAAAGCAAACGAGCCAAGGGCAGAGCGTGGCACCATTGATCAAACACTGTCATTTAAGCACAGTTAATTCCACACTCACACACACACACACACACACACACACGTGGACAGACACGCGCACACAGCACTGTCTCTCTCCCCCCCCCCCGCTCCCTTTTCTCTCTCCCTCGCCCTCTTCTTCTCTCTCCCTTCAGACACATGACTGCATGCGTCCATGCTTGCCCCTCTTGCACGTGACCATGCATGAACGCCCCAGCAAGAGCATGCGCCGGCACACCCATTACGCACGGCCGCAAACACACGCAGGCACCCAAACAAAACATAATGGGGTGTGATCACATTACGTTGCACATGCATACTTGCACTGAATCAAGACATTTGCACATTTGCCCCGAAATGGAAGCGAGGGGTTTGTGTGTGTGTGTGAGCGTGTGTGTGTGTGTGTGGGGGCGGGGGGGTGGTTGGTTCAAGTTTCCTTAGTAAGCAGAATAGCTTAATATTGTTGCCATCCCTTCACGCATTTGCATCAAGTCAATAGTGGCTATAGCTAATAAACCGTAACCAGGCTAACATCTCGCCCGACCTTGGACTGGTGAACGCACCGCTCATAACCCCAGCGTGTTCCGGCGTCTCGCACGAGGAAGTCGGAAAAACGTCAATCTTTAACGACACGGTACGCACCTCGTTTCTGCTGCGTTTCGCCTCTGATAAAACCCTCTGAAGTTTCCTATCACACAACACCTTGGCTCGTCTCCAGATGAAACGCCGCAAAACAAACATTCTGCTCAGGACCGACCTTTTACTAAACACACTTTGAGGACTGGTGGGGCCAAACCAAGTTCACCCTTAAACTGCGTCTTTAACTTAATAGACTTTTTTTTTCTTTTTTTTTAGCTGTGAAAATCTTGACGTTGCAGTGGACTTGGCTCTGGAGCCACATGGTCAGAATGTCCAGATAGTGAGAAAGCAGACAGCCAGGAACCGGGCCTGACTTCTCTCCCCAGGCCAGACAGCACCGAGCACCAGGGCCGTAAACTGCTCGACCCTGACAGGGTCGAAAGGGGGGGCCGGCGGGTCAACTCTACTGCAGCCCAGCCCTGTGAGAGGGGCGAGGGGAAAAGGACGGAAAAGACACAAAGAAGACACAAATCCTTGAGACCGTCAACAGGGGTTAAAGGGCGTTCAGAGTTCAGAAGGGAGGGCGGAGGCAGGGGGGGGAGGTGCTAGGCTGGGGGGCATAAGGCACAAAAGAGCATATAGGACATCAAGGATCTCCCTCACCCAGGATATCCTCCAATTAGCAAAGTTAAAGAGGGTTGTGTGTGGGGTGGTGTGTGTGTGTGTGTGTGTGTGCGTGTGTGTGTGTGTGTGGGAGGGGGGGTTAAGACTGAAGAGGACAGCCTGGTCTCGCCCCCTGCCTCTTATGTTCTTTGATCTGGCCACATATAGGAACATGGCCGTTGATGCGTTTAGACTCGGCGAGGTCAACGTAGACTTGTCTGTTTGCTGGCACACCAACCAAGCCCAGGAGCAGCGCAGGACTAAAGGCCTGCTTCTTCAGGATAGGGCAGGTTTGGCTGCCTCCTCTCTGGGCTCCATCATCAAACGTGGAAATGATGAGGTGCAAAAAGAATGTTTATGAAACTAGATGTATTGCAAAAGACGAACGGCTACACCAGAGGATGAATGTGCCTGAAATAAATCGGCTGTTAATGCATGGGCACAGCTGAGAGGCAGGGTGAACCCAGTGAAAGAGAGTTCCTGGCACAATGCCTGCACTGGAAGGCCTGTTCATCCAGGCTAGTAAATATGGAGAATGTAACTCACGAACGCTACACGGTTTGCTTTTAGAAGCAGCAGCTAGATAAATCACAGCCATCAAACAAAGGGCTTGCGGAACAATGTTTTCCAAGAGACCTTTTCCTACATGGGAGTACACATACCAGCAATGCATATGGCATCGTTCAAATGAGGAGGGGGGGAAGAAAAAAGAAAAGAAAAAAAAAGGTAGTTACTGTTGGTTCTGACCAAATTAAATCACTTCTGGGACACTTGCAAAAAGACCGGCCTGCCATTTGCGACTAATCTACTTCCTGGTTTTTATTAGCGCAATTGATAATTCATCATCTCCTTTTTAATTAGGGAAGCCACTTAACAGGCGACGCACATCCCCAGCGAGAGGACGCGGCGGAGGAAATCTCCTTCCAGAGGGGTTATTAAAAGAAATACATCAACAGACCACGAGCACAATGGGCAATTAACAAAGCCCCACTAAGCAGTAAATCCTTCGTTAACAAACATTCTCGGACCGCACTGCCATGGTTGCAAGCAAGGCCCAAATTCCACACCAGTCAGCCAGGCTTATTTAGTTAACATGAGTGGAAGATGGAGGGGGGGGGGTCCTGGAGGCGATGTGTAAACACCCATTCTCTGAGATCTCAAAGCTGTCACTGACTGAGGAGATTTCCCTCTCTGATTAGAACTGAAGCAACATCGGGCTTAGCTGAACTAATATTTGGAGGAGTGAGATAAATCACTCGCGCTCTGTTTTACCGCACGTTGTGCAGTTGGGCAGGGGCAGTGTTGTGGGAGGGAGAATACGAGGCCTCGGTGCCTCCATCTATCCCTCGCTCCCTCTCCTTCTCGCGCTCTCTCTCTCCCTCTCTCTCCCACTCTCTCTCTCTCCCACACTCTCTCTCTCTCCCTCTCTCTCTCTCTTCCTCTCTCTCCTGCGCTCCCTCGCGCTCCCTCTCTCTCCCACACTGTCTCTCCCTCTCTCTCTCTCTCACACTCTTCTCTCTCTCCTCTCTCTCTCCTCTCTCTCCTGCGCTCCTCCTCTCTCCCACAACTGTCTCACCCTCTCTTCTCCACGACACACCGTCGCTTACCTGTGAATCCGGGCTGCCGCCTCCTGCGTTCTTTCCACCTTCAAGGAACACGCGGGCGGCCCTTCAGCAGCCTCCCGCGTGATCGAAGCGCCCCCCCCTCCCCCCCGATCTCGCGTCAATCAGTTCTTGCGTTCCACGGCCGGCCGGGCAGGAGCTTACAAAAGAAACGGCTGTTTACGGCTGTGCTGTTGTAATGGAACACACCTTGGCTTTTGTGGTGGGGGGGGGGGGGGGGGGGCGGGGGGGGGGGGGGGGGGCAGCTATGAAAGGCCTCTCAACAAGTCTGCCAAGCTGCTGTGGAGCTTCAGTTGTATAACCATCCACTCTGGCAGGTAGTAAATCAGTCAACAGTAAACGGCATCCTTTATCAGATCATAAAATGCGCTTGTGGGCATTTAATTTTCCCCCTCTTGTTTAACAGGCTGCCTGGAGAAACTGCGGGGTGTGTTTTTGTGTGTGTGTGTGTTTTATAGAAGCGAGTGGAAAGGTACAGGAACAGTCATATGTGTAAACATGATGAAGCTAAGCACATACATGAGGATGGAGCAGCTTTTCTGCCATTGGGGCAATAACACCAACATGGACCTGGGCTGTTCTTGTTGAGTGAGCAGGAATTTGAGCGTGCGTAACTCCTTGTATCACACAGGAAGTACATTGCACAAAGTTTGTTTTATCAACTGTGACTAAGTTAAGTATTTGGGTACGCCTAAATAGACAAACTGAAAAAAACGCTTTAAATTCCAACAAGTTAAACAGTCTATATTCCGCTGAAGAAGTCAAACACCATTTTCACTTGTGTTACCGTCATCGGAAATGAAAGAGTCGCCGCATGTTGTACCCTGACTTGGCCTTAAGGGGCAGTCCAGACACTTCACCCCAGACTGGGCCTCTGGGTGAGTAGCCCATGAGGTGGGCCTCACCCTGGTCCTGTCACTCCACCCACCCCGCTCCCCTCCCCCACACCCTAACAACCTTTCCCTGACCCAGCCTGGCCTGTCAGAGCGGTAGCCCCTATAAACACGGGCCTCTCTGCTTTTCTTTCTTTCTTTTTTACAGTAGGTGGGGTCGGTAGTTCAAAAGCCAGGTTTTACCAGTTAAGACCAGGCTGTGAACTTGTGACCTCCAGGATGGGTGGGTAGGGGGGGGGGATTGGCGCAGGAGGGAGGGAGGAGGGGTGGGGTGGGGGGGGGGGTTAACAATCCTCTCAAATGCAGAGTGGCTGGATTTACAGCTGCATGCTGACTGCATTGCCAGCACAGCAGAAACAGCCTGATAGCATCTCCTTGGGGGAGAAACCACCCGACCCCTTTGTAGTCTCACTAACAGTCACCACCCCCCTCTATCTCCCTGCCCCCCCGCACCATAAATCATGTTAATTACTTGACTGATAGAATAAATCTTAAAAAGTCTGTCTGTGGCGGAGGGCCTTGGAACAGGCGGTTCTCGCACCGCGGTTCTGCTTGCTCTGCGTTATCAGTCATCCCACAGTCACTGTGTAATCTGCCCATTTGTTAGCGCTGGCGTTTTGTGAAGATGCGGCCGGTCGGAGAGGACAGCATCTCCCTAACACTGGGATCTCAGAGTCATCCATCTTCCTCTGGGTGGTCCGTAAGGGGCAGCGGTCGTAAAAGTCAGTTAATGACAGAGAGGAGACCAGCAGGTTGCTCTGTTAAGATGTAGATGGCAGGTTTCGGTTGAGTCCTGAGGAATTTTCTAGTAGCAGCAAGCAGAGTTAAACCTGTTTTTCTTGGACCAAAACTGCGTCGAATGAAGAAAATGACATTTGGAGAAGGACTTCCAAGCTCTGCGTACTGTCCGATTCATCAACTAAACGTGAACAAACTGAAAAGGACCACAGACGACTACACAGCTGACATTGCATCATATTTCCATTCCCCGTTCCCCCGCCCCCTTTACGGACCCCCCCCCTTCACATTACAAGAAACTGGAAAGTCCAACCGTAGCAGCGTGCCAAAGACTTGAAAGGTCGTTCACGCACAATAACAATCCTTCCAGTACACTCACAGCCTTGTGGGTAATTACAGTTCTTTCGCTGGAGTGTTTTGTGTTTCGCTTTGCTTGTTCTGTCTCAAAAGCTAACAACCTCTCATTATTCACGGTTTGAGTTGGCAACAACGCAACTCCAGCTCTCCCCTCCTCTCCCCCAACCCCCCCCCCCCCTCCTCTCTTTTGGTGAGGCAAATTACACCTGAGAGTGACAGCTCTCAGAGACAGAGAACTAGCCGCCTCTAAGGCTTCCAGTAAGTGCAGTCTTAAATCAGAGGCCCGGCTGGCTGACTACAGGCCTGCGCCCTGTTGACTTTGTGGCAAGGGCAGCTGCACTCACGGTCCATAGATGTACTCCACACTGCAGGGCCATTAACGCTGCCCTTCCACGCTGACCACAAACCCTCGACGTTAAAACACGATTATATTGGTCCCGTGCAGCACGGTCGTTTCTCCCTGTTTAATGGTCTGTTTACGTTACACTGCGCTGGACTGTGAAACAACACTGGGGCCAAAATAGGTCTGATTCTGAGAGCGGCCTGATCTATTCGTCTCTTGTCTCCAGAGGTTTTCCCTCTGGCACCAGGGAGACTGACACAAGGACCTGGATCTCACACTACACACACACACACACACACACACACATTGCACACACTACACACACACACACACATACTACAGACTGCACACAGTACACACACACATACTACACACAAACACACTCTCTACATACACTACACACACACACACACACACACACACACACACACCACACAGACTACACAGACTACAAAGACTACACACACACACACACACACACACACACACACACACACACACAGAGACAGAGACCCTGGTCTACCTGTCTGGTGGGTTTGGGGAATGGTTCTCCTTCAGGTGGATTTATGGTGGCAAACAGAGGGTAATGAAACCCAGAGAGATATTTACCGTCAGTGTCAAAGCCTATTATCCTGCCTTGGAAAATGGGGTCAGCTGGAAATACTTGCTGAAAACTGGGTGTTGTCGACATTGGAGGAGGGAGAAGGGGAAAAAACTGAAAAGCTTTTGTGTCACCTAAAAAGAGTGGAGAGTTTCGAAATGGTAAAGTCCATTTCACTCCAACGCATATCAATAGAACCAGATCGAATTGACCTTTCACAAAAAGGTGTAGGTGTATGAGTGTTTTGGTGCGACTCCCTGTTTTGGGAAAGTGAGCCTATGACGAGATTGCAAGCTTTCTGGGACTGACGGAGGGTTTCGCGAGACGCTCAGGGGCAGCTGCAGTGACATGATGTCACCTGATGTTAGCGGACAAGGCCAGAACACCGTGTCCGTTAAGAACATTTCTACATCTGATAGGACGCCGCTTATACGAGACAAATACCAATGTCCTGCATCAAATCTAATAACGGAAAGTCTATTACAGTACATTTGCTTCATTGCACGGGAGTGATAGAGGTGGGGGTTAATACGCCAGGAGACATCAAAGCATTCTCAATGCCTTGTGAGGCCCTGTTATGCATTGTATCTGCTAATACGAGGAGATAGTGTGATGGGGGTGGGGGGGGGGCAAGTACACCATTGTGAGCTTGGTTGTCTTAGAAACAGCCGTGGAAACCCAGGTGCGACTGCTTCAAAAGACCACAGGGTCGGTTTTTTCCTTTCAATCAAACACAGAGCGCAAGTTGAGAACAACAAGCTGAACCGCACAAGTTTCCCTCTGAGCCGTTTCATACTGCAACCCCCCCCCTGCCCCCCCCATAGTTGGTGGGCCTGGACTGGGAAAGAAGTATCGCAGTGATGCCTGCCACCGTTTTTCCTTTCATAAAGCCTACCCTCAGGTCCTCTCCTCCCCGCGACCTGCCGTAAAATTGTCAACGAGGGGCATTATCACAATAACGCAGGCCGATATTGCAGCATCGATCGAGCCATTTGCTTTGACTGCTCGACAAAAGAACTGTCAATAAAAACCCGCCGCGTTGTGAAGGACTTCTCTAAATGGGCTCTGCTCCAGATAATTAAAACGTGTTTCTGACCATCGTAAAAGCACAGCCCAGCCCGACGTGCATCTGCATAGCAGGCTTGGGGAGCGCCGGGCTCGTTCGAAAAGGGGAGCGCGGCCGGGAGCCGTTAAAACCGCTGGAGTTGCAACGCACTCCTCTCCCGATGAACGCCAACGGAGTTTCCCTGCGTTTCAACTCCAGCACGTGCCATCTCTCAGGCCATTAAGGACCGAACGGAGAGCACCACCCGCCCTCCCTTCCCCACCCCCCCGACTAATCGTGGATAATAACGCTACGTACAAGAGTTCAGCGCGTGCAACGTTTGGGAGCGCCGGCGTAAAGGCCCCTAGTTAATCATGTGCGGGCGTCCTCTGGGGATGGGAGCTGGAGGAACCCAGGAGCAAGGCTGCTACGCCTCCGCAGCTAAACGTGTTCATCAGCGGACGGTTAGCGATGAGCACTAAGAGACGGAGCCAGGTTCCAGGTAGAACGCCACGTGGGGGGGGGGGGGCAACAAATGTGGATTTCGATTGGATGGAACACGGAGGAAAGACGAGGGGGGGGGGCGTCTAAGGGGCCTTCAACCATTGAGGTTGTTCTGGAGTCAACAGATCACGGCGGAGAACATGCTCCAGGGATATTGAAGAACAGCTCTTTTTAGAAGTTGTATCATTAATTCTATCCCATCGTACTCTCCTTTGGGGAAGGTGGTGGTGGGGGGGGGGACCTGGTTTAAATAGATCACTGTGAGTGATCCATTACCTATCACAGGATCCCCATTCATCTCAAATACATATTTCCAATGGTGGATGTCTTCCACTTTCCGATGCATCAACGTTATTTATGGCTTGGCATTATAAAAGTAAGTTGTATAATTTATGGCGTTCAATTAATGCAGAACATTCAGTGAGCTGTCGGTTTTCCAAAGATTCACAGTAAGATAGCCACATGCCCAAACTACACAGCAACCTCATATAAATGGCACAGCCAAACCTCCAGCTTGATTTATGACGGTAAATTAAAAAGAATGAAAAATTTATGATGGCAATTTGCGGGCGGCCCTAAAAACTATTACAGAACTTTGAAGTGGTGGCTCGTTCTTTTGTCTAAGTGACGCAAGATGATCTAATGTTATGAAAATATCATAACTCCCAACGTCTGAATATAAATGACGCAGATTAGAATCAACTAATAGCCCTCGCAGTCTATCAAAGGCGGAAGGGTAATTCATCGATAACGCTGGCGAACAGTTGTTTTTAATGTTCGACACTTCACCAAGGCAGATACGCGCTCGCTAAGTGCACATTCAAACCTCTCTTTTGCATGAAACTGTAGCCCCTGCTGGCATCTAGACTAGATGCCAGGTCGTGATTGAATGAAAGCCCCATCCTTGACTGACAAATGATATATTAAGCTTTCAGTCAGCAGGGGGTTGGAGGGGAGGGGGGGAGGGGGGCGCGAGGGAGAGAGAGAAGTCGGGCATGTCAGTTACCTGCTCCGGCAGAAACTCCACTTGTCAAGCTGCCATTCGCGGGGCTAAACAAGATCTGAAATGTTAAAAGCTGCCCGGCGCAGGCTGCGTCCCCTCCCCTCCCCCCGCCCGCCCCGCCCCCGCCCCGCCCGCCCTCCTCTGTGTCCCAGGCACTTAGACAGATCAGCCATGTGACGTGGATGAAGCAGCAGCGGAACCGCCAATGCCAGAGTATCGCATCCATAAGTGAGATACCATTTGTTAGCCCCTCCGGGTATGCGCCTCTGATTTCACACGAGGGGGCTATATATGAGAGAACGGCCAAATGTTCAAAGATGTCCGATATATACGGGCCAAGAAAACGGGGCTCGTCGTAGAGCCGTCCGCGGGGCGGCATTTAGCGCCAGACGAGCTACGGCTAAATACGTTTGCGGTGGGGTTCATGTTTTTATGCGGATGAGTTTTTACAAGGACACATTTATTTGGATATCCATAACCTGTCCCTGTATGAGCCATTAATAAAGATGTGTTCTGCGTGCGTGCGTGTCTGTATGTGTATATCAGTGTCCCTCTCCTTGACTGTGGCGGTGTTGATTATGGATGATGAATGGCTTTGAGGACCAGAGAGAGAAAGGTCATCTCCTGGGTTGGAGCAAGGGGGCAGATACATGGGGAGTAATTAAGACACTGGTGTAAGCATGATTAATACGCTCGCGGTGCTGCCGGGTACGGTAAACAAGGTGCAGCCAGATGGCCCGGACACGTTCACCGAAACGCCTTCTGCGCTCCGGCGCAAAGTTGACTATTTGGACAAGGCAAGAGTGGGATTTTGCTTTTGTACACGGGGGATAAATGGCAGGTGACGTACCTGTTTGGAAGAGATGAAGGGGTCAGGAGTTGAGCAGGGGGGGGGGTCAGCAGAATATAAGGGAAGGAAAACAGAAAGCACATTAGAAAAGGCACAAAACTACAACAACGTATAAATCCACTAAACATGTATCGCTATATTTCGACGCATTGACGTGACTACAAGAAAGCATTTCATAACACACGAGGCACTTCTTTAAATACAGTCTGCCAAAGTCAAAGACGTTCAAGTGTGTAATGACGCTGCAATCTACGAAAGGCATCTGCAGGTTTAGAGATCAGCCCACCTCCCTGGTGATATATGGACTAATAAAGTCAATGCTCAACACCAGTGGTGTCAGATCAGACACAACCTCCCTCATCAGCACATGACTGGCCCTGGCTCCTGTTTCTACACAGCACCATATCTTAGCGGTTTGGACGGTTAGCTAACACTTCAGATTTGACTAAGGTTACACCAGGTTATTCCACAGTTATGAAAGCCCTTCAGAGGAAATAATGACATTCAACAGCTTGGTTGAGAGTTTGCACAAGAAAGTGTAAAAAAAAAAAAGGTTTGAAGGGAAAAAATACAGTACTTTGTATGTAATCATTTATTTCTTTACGCAGGTGACTGTATACCAGACTTATAGTTCAAGTCAAAGATATCAAGTCACCATGTTTGATTTAATATGGCCCCCCAAGTTCTACAACCCCTCATATCCTGTTCTCCATGTGGTCTACTGTGTCATGTGAGGTTTGCTGAGGGATTAGCTTCACCATGCAGATAGGAGAGTCTGGGAGACAGGTGTCAAAACGCTCCAGTAAGCAAAGCTAACCTCTTCTTATTGCCCCTGTTGTTCATTTGCCATCCATGTCTAATTCACAAGTCCCCATTCTGCAGGACACACAATTACAAGGCTGGTTCCAAAGTTTGCCCTGCCATCAATGGCTCGTCCGTTCGTCTCTTTAGAGGGGTGTGAAGAGGGCTGACAAGAGCCGGAGGGGTGGGGGTACAGGCTGAGGAACCCTGGGATGGGGAAGGGGGGGGGGATCCAGTCGGTGGAGATCGGTGGTAGAACATTCGACGGCGGATCGAGAAGATGCCGCCAAAAGCGGCTGCTGAACGAACGCGTGGCGTTACGCACGGTAGATCTGATGTTGGTCGGGGGCCGTCTAGTTGGTTCTGTGGTGACCCACAGACAGTAGCACAACCCCGAGAGGAACGTATCTGAAGTGAGGGGCAGATGAGTCTATTTGTGGCCAAAAACTAGTTTTTAATTCGAAAAAAAAAAAACCCAACAACATGTCAAAGCTCATAACGTTCTAGAGAGACTTTCTCACATTTGTTTGTCAAGTTTCTTTAAATCCACCTATTTAATGACACTGCGAGGACACCAACTTAATGGCTGCATTCAGGACGCGAAGGCTCACCAGGGTTCTCTGGCAGCAGGTTCAACCTCCTGATTACTGACAGAGGAGTCACAGATGAAGCCTGTGAAAGCCCTTTGTGAAAGGCTGTGGCGCCAGTAGAGACATCAGCGTGCAGGGGAACTGCAGCACAGAGGAGAGCTGGGAGCCAGGAGGAGTGCTGACGTTGCCGCAATGTGACAGCGTGCAGCTGGGGTGGGATGAGAGGGGGAGACTCCAGCCCCAAACCTGCCATTCCAACTACCTCCAATCCGTGTCCTATATATTTGTTCCCCCCCATCTGACCTACTGTATACCAAACGACCACATAAAACCATAGTGTTATTTGGTATCTCCCGCCCGACCAACTGCGATGCTATTCGTTGAGCCAACGCGCTTCGCGGCCTCTTCATTCGTACACCAAGAGCAGCGCCGATCCGATCCGTCTGTGCAGCTAATTACCACTAAGCAGAAGCTCCGATCCTTGTCGTCTCCTGGTTGCTGTGGGGACAGAAGGCCTTGCGTCACTTTCGACTGGCATTAACTGTGAGTGAGTTTGGACATCAGGCCTGCGTCTGCCCAGCATCACACAACCACCCGAGCACGGAGGGGGGTGGGGGGGGGGCGGTTTTGACATCCACCGAGCAGCCATGGCGAGCTGTGGGTTTACCAACAGGCCTGCGGGAGGAGGTGGAGCGGCAGGAAGACGATGGGACGGATTCCATATGGCCGCGAATCGCAGCCTTCGGAGGAAAAAAAACGAAACAAAAAACCAGGACGCGTGACAGCACCAAGCAGGACACGCTGCAACGGGTGGATGCAAGCCAACTGCAACCAGGTTGCAAGCCATTAGTTAATATGCAGGCTGGAGGGTGTGTGTGTGTGTGTGTGTGTGTGGGAGGGGGGGGGGGGGGGGGTGAGTGTCTGACAGGTGCTTTACTTAAGAACTACTGTCTATAGCTTAAGTGTTTGTACTCCTTGTCCCAGATGGTAACTACAGAGCAAACCCCATTACGCAACTCTTACGCTTGATTTTCTTATTGACCTACTGTGCTCTTTCCAAGCCTCAGATTTCACTTTCCAGCGGCACACGTCTGACATGGTTTTTAAACTCATTCATCATGAGCGGCCCAGCTGCTCAGGAACAGTTTGGACAATTGTCTGAAAGCGCCTTCCTCCAGAGTGATCCTGAGAAGCAGGACTTAACACTTCCTCACACAAACGTGCGCAAGGCCCATTTCCTGTTGGAAACCCGACGTCTCCCTTTCGCCCGTCCAAGTTTGTTAAACTGTTGTCATTTCAATTGAACTGCCACAGGAGGGAAAAAAAATGATAATCCACCTGTCAAAAGACGACAGGACGTTGGAAAACTTGAATAAAAGGATTGTGTACAGTAGGGTCGACAAAAACCCAGCCAGGCCATTTACTGCCAACTAAAATCATTACAGAATGACAGTTTATTTTTAAATTGCACTAAATCGCCACGGCCTTTCAGACCATCATCCCGCAATCAATTTTCAGGGAAAGGCAATATAGATGTGGGTGAAGAAAATGATATATTGAATCTTTTTTTTTTCTCCCCTTCAGAGATTGGTTCTATTCATGCTTACGTACGTGTACACACGATTATAAACGTGTCCATTCACACGGCTCAGTCGTGCAGGTTTCCTTGTAATTTCACTGGAGCGGATGTACATGACATTGGAAATATCATTTGATTTATGAGGCCATTCCAGGCCATTTCCATAGGTAATCAACCCTCGCCGTGGAAACGGAAACGCCTTTACGTAGAGACGAATGCCATCTTCGACTAACGTGTCCTTTGGCGCCGTCAAAAGGGTGCGAAGATGAGGGTAAAAGAAGATTAAATATCAAACTTCACTTCAAAGTCAAGTAAAAGACGTGCATTTTATGTCAGCCTAAAATTCCTGAGTACAATAAGACTACAGTACCGCTACAATAAGAGTTCTTCTTGAGGGTTTTTTCCAGCTAGCAGGATGGTAGTTCACCAGTGTTGCACCGAATGGTTTTGTTCGCACACACCAGCGGCCCCGCACACACCAGCGGCCCCGCACACACCAGCGGCCCAGCACACACCAGCGGCCCAGCACACACCAGCAGCCCCGCACACACCAGCAGCCCAGCACACACCAGCAGCCCCGCACACACCAGCAGCCCAGCACACACCAGCAGCCCCGCACACACCAGCAGCCCCGCACACAACAGCAGCCCCGCACACACCAGCAGCCCCGCACACAACAGCAGCCCCGCACACACCAGCAGCCCCGCACACACCAGTCTACCTCCAAAAGCTGAGGGGGGATTTGCCTTTGATCTCTGTGCTTCACTAAATCAACACCAGACAAAGTTCATCCAAAGGTTGGCCAAGTCATCTGATCGTCACATTCCAAAACTAAGCGTTTCACGACAGCCATTCACCGGGGCAGGTTAAATGTCACTAAAAGTTCAGGCACGACGAGGAACAAGCCGAACATGGCCCAAACACCGACTGAAAAGAAATCTCTTGTCCAGGGCAAATGGAAAGGACTGCAATACGCTTTAGTGCCATGTACTTAGTGGATGATTTAGAGCAGCAAAACATGTGGCGCTTAGGCCTCGTAGAACTTGAAGGAACCAGACCGTTTTGGACAACGACGCTGGCAAGTTTAGCTTCTTCTGCTGCTTGGCCTTAAAAGTTAAATACCAAGTAGCGCTAAATCAAACATCAGCCCCTAAACCCACCAGCAGCATCTCACAACCTTCCCCACTCTAGTGTCACGGTGACAGTGAGGTAGGCCGTGCACCGATCACACGCAACCAATTCACTGCAGTAGCCAATCAAACCAAGGGTCGCCCGAGATCACGTGACCCCCCCCCCCCCCCTCCGACCATCTTATCATAGCTGTGCAAAAGAAGTTGAGGGGAAATATGCGTAGGAAGTTAATCCAATTGATGTTGCATATCAATCTGCTGGCTCTGTCACAGCGTATCCCTCTGGCTCCATTAGCGGCCAGGTTGCACCCTGGCAGGCCCTGCGGTAGCATGGTAATTACACCTCTTCCTCTGACAAGCTGCGTGATTGTTTTCCTAGCAGTCTATTACTTCGTTAGTACTTCCTGACGAACGCTATTTTTAAACCGTCAGTCCGCCCCCCCCCCCCCCCCCCCCCCCCCGACTCATCTCTCCGATCTAAACTCGTCTGTTTATCATAACAATCATTAATGACTTTCACTCTCGGGTGCTCCCTTCAACAAACTCATGGGCTCATTACCATCGAGCGGCATTTGTTCCCCTGTGGCGGCCTGGTAGCCTGGTAGCTAGTAACTAGCCCCCCCCCCCCCCACCCCACCCCGCTCCGACCCAACAGCACCACCGCCACCCCCACAACGGGGCCGAGCCAATTACTTTGGTGAAATGGAATCGCATTAATCAAAACTTAACAAGGTGGCAAATTTAAAGATATCAGATTCCAAGAGACAGCATAACTAATATGTCACTGTCGGGGGAGGGGTTACAGTGTGGGCATGCAGCAAGCTGGGACTGTATAGATGTCCTAAACTAGAGGAGCTGGATGAAATCTGACAATTCATGCGATCTGACAACTATCCAAAGATGGTGAGGGGGGGGGGTCTGCCTGTAGTGACTCCTCGCTGCACTGGGCGGGGCAGAGGAAAGAGAGGGGGGAGGGAGAGAGAGACGAGAATGGGACGGATAATAGACAGCGGCAAAGAGAGGCGGAGGGCAGGCAGAGAGCAGGGTAAGAAGAGACAGGGAGCCAAAAAGCCAAAAGGAGGGAAGGAGGAGCAACGAGGGGTGGAACCAAAAGAGAGAGGGGTGAGGGGTGAGGGGCGAGGGACGGCGAGAGAGGGTAGAGAAGATGGGCAGGGGGTGAGAGCGGGATGGAGCTGGTAGGAGGAGGGAGAAGAAGGCTAGGAGCCAGGTTAAGAGAGATAGTATAGGGGTCGTAAAAGCGGAGGAGGGCGAGGGGGTCACGCAAACACGGGAGAGGGGAAGGAGGAGGGGGGCGGAGGATGGGGGGGGAGGGTCGGTGGGGAACAGGAGTGGAAGGCCGCCGTTAGGCTGTGTCTCTCGAGGATGAGTCGCCCAGCAGGCATCCGGTAGCCGTTCAGTGTCCGCATGTGCTCCCCTCACGGGAGATGACGGGGGGTGTTCATGTTCTTCTTTACACTTTAGCAAATGAGTGAGCCGCTCTCATTCAATCACGCCCGGGGGCTGGCAGCGGCATCCAGCAGCTGCAAGACAGTGCGAAGGCATGGCAGTGTGAAAGCTGCTTGACGCCACGCGGGGGTCCTTGTGGGTGCCATGTGCGCTGGGCCGTACATTGGAGGAGTTGAGTTTTTTGCATTTCAAGGCCCGCGTTGCTCCGCCGCGCACGCAGCCGTCGTTCTCCGACTGCCGCGTTGGGCGCCGCCGTCGCCTCTCCGGTGGTTTTTGTGCGTCCAGCCTCTAGGTCCTCTATTCCCCGCGCGCCAGCCGTCGGGCCCTCGAGCTCTGGGCAGCGGCACCGTGCTAGCCTGCCCTGGCCCGCTCTTTCTTCCATACCGATACAATCCATCTAAATAGGAATTATTCGGCGCGGGAGATAGTCCATGTCCTCTGCGACGGACGTAGCCCTTGCCCCCCCCAGCCCCCATCCCCTGGCCCCCCCCTGGCCCCCATCCCCCCCAGCCCTCGGCCCACACCAGCCATCTATCTGGCCCTCGCTCCTCCCACCACAAACCATCTAAATAAATACCATCCATTCCTCTGGACGACTTAGCCCTGCATGCATGTGCACTATGCTGTTGGTGAACTGTAGTCCATGCCAGAAGGTCTGGCAAAGTACAAGTCAAATAGGAATGTGAGCCTGAAAGATACATGAAAAAAACATGCCAATGTTGAAGTGAAACATTTAATCCAGTATATATCAGAATGGAATCCTACTTTTTTTTTTTTTTTTTTTACAAACAGATGTCAAGGCTTCTATGAGAGTATGAATGCATGAGGAACTATTACTGAAGTTGGTGCACACACACTAGCAGCCCAGTCTATTGGTTGTACAGTAAGGCGGCTAACAGACTAGAAGAGTTTGTTATTTTCCCCCAAATTTCACCAGGCTGTGAAACCAAGGATGCAGGTGTTCTCCAAACCTAGTGTGGCACAAGCGTCAGAACTAACACCTGACGCTTAGAGAAGCAATGGGGCTCCACTGCACTCCTGAACACAGCAGCAACAACCAGCTTTACAATTTATACAGCATCTCACTAAGTCTGTTCTGTATCTAACCGTCTTCCCCATAGATGCAGTGTACACTTCCCCCCCAAAGCCAAGACAACTTCATTCGGATTCGCATTTGTCAAAGCAGTCTTTCGCAAAAAGCCTCCAAAATAAAGAATGTTTAAAAAGTCTACATAGGGTGCCAGAGGTTATCCCCACTTGGCGAACCCTCGCTTCTGTGCATGTTCTACCCTTCCAACCCCCCACCCCCTCCCCCCCGTCGGCATCCTCCTCTCCATCGGGGAAGTGGGGGGGGGGTGCTAAACCGAACAGAACAGAGGAAGAGCAGAAAACAAGCAGATGGATGTGAATTCAAAGTTTCCCGATCTCCAGCAGAAGTTATGGAGGGTTATCTTTGGCTGTATATCTAGGAGCACCGCCGCCCGCTCCCCTGGTGATGAAGGATTAAGCAGCACAGCTGTCTCTTCCCAGAATGATGCAGTGCAGTGCTCCCCGACACGACAGCATCACTTAATCTTAATGTCCGCTCCTCCAGTGCAGACGCACAGGACAAAGCCAATCAGGATCACATGCCACGGGGATGGACCCCGCTGCCTGGCCTGGGAGTCTCTCACCCTCACAGGCCGATTAATCAACTTCAGACAGCCAGTCCAATCCCCAACCACAGTTCCCTCTGCTCTGCTCTGCTCTGTTCTCTCCCTCTTTCGCTCTGTCCCTCTCTCTCTATTCTCTCTGTCCCTCTGTGCCTCTCTCTCCCCCCGCTCTCTCTCTTCCTCTGTCCCTCTCTCTCTCCACCCCCTCTCTCTTCCTCTCTCTGTTCCTCTCTCCCCACCCCCTCTCTTCGTCTCTCTTTCCCGCTCTCCCCTCCCTCCCTGTCTCACTCTTCCTCTCTCTCCCCCCTCTCTCTCCCTCCCTGTCTCTGCTCCCTCAGCTTCGTCTCTCTTTCTGCGTCTCTCTGCTTGGAGATGCCTGGAACAGGGGCAGGCTGGCAGGCAGAAGACCACTGATCCGATTGCGACCCGTGTTATGCAGAGCGTTGGGTTGCGCTGATAGTGTAGGATAAGTGTAGGGAAAGTCCTGAATGAAAACAAAGCGGTACATGAAAACGGAGGGGGAGGAATGGGGGAAGAAGAGCAGGAGTTAGGAGGAATCCAGATTGGGAGAGCGTCGCCACCGTATTTCCATCAAATGGTTACTTGTGTTTGAGGTGCAACAAGGCCTGGAACGTGCGAGATGGGGAGCTTGGGCCTTTGGGCGCCATGGCTGGCTCTCGTTTACGCGACGGCTCTCAAGAGAGGGCCTCCGTACGGATTAACATTGGACAGGATGCATCGCAGGCCGTGAGAGCAGCCAATGATAGCGTCCTCACCTCTCCTGGCAGATTAGCGAAACAACCTGGACTAAGATCAAAAGGACGCGTCTTAAACATGGGGTGCAAGGTGAAGACAAGCGTTACTGGGACGGGCACACCGAGAAACTCCGCTTCAAAACGCAGTTGTGGCATTTAACCACCCCCCCCTTGCACAATTATCCGTCTAGCTTGAAGATCAATGTGGAAACTGTATCCACGAAGATTTAACTCGGCAACGCAGCCTTATCAGCCGTACGCGCGCTCATACTGTCCCTTAGAGACTCGATGGAGCTCAGACGCGACATATTAGTTCCATAAGTTACGCACCCTTACAATGAGTCCCGTTACAGGACGTTGCGGAGTTTGTCTTCCAGCTTCCTGCGCAGGCATGGTGCATGGCTACATTAACATGTGTAAGGGTCTCTGGTGGGCCGTACGCACAGACAGAGTGATTTAGGAAAGGCAATTTTCAACGGTAAGCATCCAGGGGTGGTTGGTGAGAGCGTCGTCGCACTACCTGCAGTCCATAAGCTCTCGAATATGCGATAAAACAACTTAATTATATCCTTTATCTACACAAAGCTGCATCTCCGATCGAGAGCAAAGGGGAAATCTATAGCGTGTCTGGGTGTGGTAAGTGCCCCATCGTTCACAATGCAGCCATTTAAGTCCCCCGAGTCAGACATAAAGGCTAGTATTTACATTATCGTGTCTTTTGTCGATGTACTTATGGATATTTTGTAGGAGGCTACAATAACGCAGAGTCTGAACTTGACAGATGGGCAATAACCGCAGATGTACTGCATTTAGTAAGCCTGCCCTCGCTCGTGCTCCAACAGACAAGTTGGGCTGATTCAAGGCAAAAACATGACATCTTTCCATCATCTTTGACATATTGTACATAACATAACTGCTATCAAACTATTTCCATCGGTCAACGACACGGTTTTCCCCATAATCCTGCTAATCAACGAGACCTGGGTTTTATTTCCATTTCTGTCGTTTCCAATTTTTTCCTGGTATAGCGTCCTAATCTAATAAGTTAGCCAGGACATACGATATCCACTGAGGTGCAGCGGTCATTTACACATAGTTAAGTTGTTTCTGCCACGGTAATTGCTGTTGGCAACCATCCGGTTCCAGCGAGAGCAGTAGAGATGGAGAGGTACGGTGTTCTGGTGGGGCCAGGTTGGACTGGGACAGTCTGGGCTTCCAGGACCAGGCTGGGCTCCCAGGACCAGGCTGGGCTCCCAGGACCAGGCTGGGCTCCGAGGACCAGGCTGGGCTCCCAGGACCAGGCTGGGCTCCCAGGACCAGGCTGGGCTCCCAGGACCAGATTGACCTCCCAGGACCAGTCCAGGTTTGGCCCCCAGTGAGCAGTCTCCTGGCCGACCACAGCCTGAAATGCTACCAAGGGAAACCTTCCCCATCTGTAACTACAGAACCCTTAAAGTCCTGGAGGGTGGAAGGTTTGGTGTGGGGGGGCTGTTGAAACCAACACCACTTGGAAAATGTCAGCCCAACTACGGTCCATTTTCATGCCAGATAGGGGCTGGGCCAGTTTTTCTGGACCGTATTCCTTTTTTTATGAATCGAGGGGCTTATTTGAGGATTTGAAAATGAGGGTTGACATGGCGATGGGAGCGAGGATGTGGTGGCTGTTTCCATCAGCAGGATGTAATGACGTCCTGGACGGCGTCCTGGACAGCGTCCTGGACAGCGTCCCTGGACCAAGACATGAGATCCTGCCAACGCTGGGTCCCAAAGCGTGGAACATGGACCCATAAAAAATAAGAACGAAAATTGGAAACAATGGGCACTCTGCTATCAAAACAGGCTCGCACTCGTGCCGTTCTCATCTTGAACGCACAGTTTCTTGTTTCTGTGTCGAGAGCCTGCATTGTCCCCGGCAACCCCCCCCCCTCCCCCTCAAAAAAGGCACATGTCCCCCATGTCATCACTATGTTGTTATTCTTCATTTGGGTTTTCAGTTTGGCTCTGATCAAGGTGTTTGAAACTAACCAGAGTCGCTCCCCCCCACTCCCCTCCCCCTCCCAAAGCCATCTGTGGTGGCTGCTGAAATATGGTCTGATTCAGTCCGGTTCCTAGTCAAGTCCATATCATAAAAGGATCAACATAATTGCCAATTACCACCAGCTAATTTGGCAGTAAAACACGGAGAAGCCAAGAGTACAGAGGCAGCGGAGAGGACATTAAGTCAATGCAGCTGGCAGTGTCAGGCCACACACACACACAGGCATATGGAGTATCCACATTAAAAGAAGAGGGCAGCGTTCAGAATACATATTTCCACTCCAGGGGTAACCTTGAGCTATTCATATACTTGGACACCTCCTAACAAAATAGATGACACTGGTCGAAACAGTAGTACAACAACCATCCTGACCGCATACTGCATGTTTAACACAGACACGCCGTTTGTAGAAGATGAAACGCACACATCGCGGCGCGACTTCGCCGCAAACTCCGGCAAGAGGAACGCAATCAGCTTTGGTGGTGGTAATGATGTGCTGATGGAGACAGGAACCTGAGCTCGAACTTCATTAGAGCGTCTCCCATCCCCCCCCCCCCTGCACCGAGCTGCGCTTCCCAGGAAAGCCACTAATACAGACATCATCTCCCAGCCCACGCTCCTAATAAAGGCCTGTCACAGCCGTAACATTATTAATTAACGGTTCTCCGAGGTGAAATTCAATCAATTCCGGGCCCTCTGATAGCATTTTAACAGGTTATGCAAATCAAATAGGACTGAGCGAGGGCTCCGTTCGCTCTCATTACCGTGACATTAGAGCTTTCAGAGCTCTGATAGCATCAGGTGAGGGGAGGGGGG
>BROE01000016.1:6411449-6505652 GCA_036571765.1 Plecoglossus altivelis
GGGGGGGGGTGGCGGGGCAGGGCAGGGCAGGTGGGGGCTGATTTGACAGGAACCTATGACATGTCATGTCACATGTCATGTCACATGCCCACAGTAGAACAGTGACCCGGAAGACGCGGTAAACGATATCCGTCTTCACCTTCGAAAACACGGGAATCATTAGTTTCATTAGCTACAGGAGGTTGTTTTTGACTACTAGACTATTACTTGACTACGCTCCTATTCTGTCCTTTTGAGCTTTGAGAGACGACCATTTATTCGAACGATTCACTAGTAAAAGGGGCAAATGTTGATTTGGGTCAACCAGGAAACGGAATCATGCCTCAATGACAAAGGCCGATCTTTAACCAGCACCCCCTAGACTGTCATACATCACTGGAAATGGGCACTCACGAGAGAGCCTTGTGTGTGGATGCCTAATGGCTCCCAAATCTCTCCTGGAGACCCTATACATTTTTGATGTCATCGTAAAAAAAAAAGAAAAAAAAAGAAACAAAATGGCAGCAGCAACCACGGTTCTGCAGTGGCTGCTAATTGCTCCAGCCCGTAACGTGTGTGACGCAAGGGCGTGGCGAGCGAGGGCCACGAGAGCTGCAGGCCGTTCCCGCTCTCCGTGCGGCACCGGCTCCCGACCCCTCCTCCATCCTCGTCCCTGACACTCCTGTGTTTATCACCGCCATGCCGACTTCATTGAAATCGCTGATATCAGCGTGATTAATGTAGGTTCTAGGAAGCTGTTGTGGCAACATTGGAGAAGGGGAGAGTGGGAGGGGGGGGGGGTGGTGGTGACTGGGACACAGTGTAGGGGGCTCCACGTTTCAGATCAATTCCCCAGCTCCCATGGGGGCCGACAGAGAATTGTGGTATCGGGGAAAAAATAAAAACCCAAGAAGCGCCCTGATAGATTGCGTGCTTGGTTATTCGGCGACGGAGACAAACTGTTTAATCCGGCGCAAATCGCCTGGCGCAGTGTGAGATTGTTTTATACAGAGATGTAAATTGTGTTGTCAAAATCAGTCATCTTCTAGGTGGCGGGCTTAACACCAGCCACTTTGGAGGTGGAAACAGGACAACGCGTTATCTCGGCAAACCTGGGGTGGAGGCGGGGGGGGGGGGGGCGGCGGGGCGGGCCGGGCGTCTCGTCGCATCATCTGGCTCTGTGACGAGGCGGAAACGCGCTCAAATGAGCGTAAAAGCAAATACTTGCTGAACAAGGTGTATGGGATTGATCAAAGCTGACGCTGTGAAGTATGTTGTGCATAGCTATTGTCCATTCTCTGCATTCTCTTCTGTTTTCTTATCAGTCCTTCAAGAGACCCGCCAACTGGTGCTGCATGATAAATAAACACGATTTCTCCCCTAATAGGATGGATTGCATAAACTGCTGCAGAAGCTTTAAGTTAAGACGTAAAAGCTGAACAGTGAACATTCACTGGGATGGAAAGAAAATGGGGTTTTCTTTCTATGTGAATTATCAAATTGAAATAAGTGGATGCGGAGAACACTTATATCTCTCTCATTATAAAAGAACAGGGAGGCAAATGAAACAGCAGCTTTCTCTGAGCTGCAGACAGGCCACTAAATCAATGCAGGTCAAAATGGGTTTGATAAAGTTGCCTGTCTTCATAATAAGTCTGTTATACCACTGAGCAAATATTAAACATTTATAGGGGAAATACTGTGTGTGTGTGTGTGTGTGTGTGTGTGTGTGTGTGTGTGTGTGTGTGTGTGTGCGCGCGAGAGCAAGAGAGGGGTGAAGAGAGAGATAGGGAGGAGGGGAATGTGTGTGTGGGTGTGTTTGGAGTGAGTAAGACTAAACTGATGGGGCCTTAGTATGAACGCTAGGCTGAGTTTGGAGTCTGGTGGAGTGGGAGAGCAGAGGCCATACATCTCTATTAAAGGTGATGGTCACCACAGGGTCCAGCTGTTTATTTTCATTAGGCCCAAACAACAGAGGCAGTGCCAGCCCAACCAATCCCAAGCCTAGTACAGTCCAGCCCACTCTCAGTCCAGTCTAGTCCAGGACAGAAACGTGCGCTTTAGTCAATAGGCATCCCAACAAACACTATGGGAAAAAATCTGTTTCAAAAAACAAACGCACGGGCCAAGTATCAGAGCAAATGCATGCTGACGATCGATTCGACCTTAACGCCACTAAATACATCTCCCCCCAATATTTCCCTTCACTTCAGCCTCCTGTGCAGACTCTTTCTCTCCCTTGTCTAACATGCAGTTTCTGCGTGGCCGTGCCCGTCCCTGCTGGGGCGCTGACAGTGAGGCAGAGCGCTGCAGGTCCTCTGTAGGTGTGGGGATGGGAGAGGGGAGGCTGCCTTGTGATAGGCCTGCCCAGACACGGCTGCAGCCAGGGAAGCTAATGGCTATGATTAATGACTAAGGGCCAGAGGAGAGCCGGGACACAGACGCTACATATATCATCCTCTCCCATCAGTCTGTGCACCTCCCAGGACCCTTTCTGCAGAGGTGGGGGGGAGGAGGAAGGATGGGAGAGGGGGGGGGGAGAGAAAGGCAGGGAGAGAGAGAGAGAGTGAGAGAGAGGGGGGGAGGAAGAAAGGCAGAGAGAGACAGAGGGGGAAGGGGGGTTCTTATCTACTTCCAGTCCTTTTACACGCAGGAATTGCTTCTTCTTGAGAAGGGGGAGAAAAAAAAAGAAAAAAAAGACTAGTGACAAAGAGGTGATAAGGTGAACAAGAAAATGGCGTGTAAAATAACGGGGAGATATTCTGGTAGAGAGAAGGAAGGAGAGAGAGAGAGAGAGAGAGAGAGAGACAGGAGAGAGAGAGAGACAGGAGAGAGAGAGAAAAAAAAAATGGGGAGGGGAGGGCGTCTGTGATCGTTCCTGATTTCGAGCAACTTGACTCTGCTTTCTGAAGCCACATTTCCAAGGTCTTATCTGCCATATGGCTCCCCCCGTTTAGATGATTTATTAGGTGAGGAAAAGCTCACTGATAAATTTCAGTGCGTTTCCCCGCAATAGGCTACCCGCGGTGTCAATAACAAAACTCAGGCCTCTTTAATGAAAACTTTTAGTACCGAAGGGGTAACCATTTATTTATGAGTCACTATAATATTACGTTGGCCCCAAAAATATATCTCCCCTTCTCACGCACCCTGCAAAAAAAAAACCTGAGGAGAAAAGAGAAAAGAAAGGGCAGAATGGGAGCGCAGGGGAGAGCAGATCATATCCATATGTCAGCAGCAGCAACGCAGCACCCTCCCTTTAACACGGCGCTAGTGGATTTCTGCTTAATTGAAGCATTCAGCTGTTTACAACTCACACAAAACACAGCACGGGTTTATTTACGACCAATTAAAGGGAGTGTTTTGAGTGAAACAGGCCCCATTATGGATTCCATGCCTTTTGATTCTAATTAGTAGGTTTGTTCAGGTTTTCTGGGTCTACATGCCTTATTTACTGGGGAGGGGGGGGGGGCTGCAAATTGCTGTCGTATTAAACAGCAGATGCTGGTAACAGAATGAGGAGGACAAAAAAAACAGTGAGAGAGAATAAAACAGTCAAAAACACAATCCTACCACATTATAGTTAACTTTTTTCCAATCATTTTATGCAGATGATTGCTGGCAGGATACACCATGTGATGAATTGCAAACCGATGACTTTTTGATTGACCGACAAACATCACACACACACACACACACACACACACACACACACACACACACACACATTCCAGGACGCATGACATCTCTTCTAATATCCTTTCTGCAAATACCTCATTGTGTCTTCCAACACGATTAAAATGTTACTGAGGCATTATAAGGAGGCGTTTGCATAACATTTGCAAAGAGACCGTGAGCCATCGAGTCGTTTGCAGCTGAATGGGAGCGGGGAACAACAGTTTAAGGGAGTCTGCGTTTGCAAACTAAAGCGCCACCCTTTGAAGTACAAACATTTCATGTTTAACAAGGAAAAGCCATGTTGAGGTCAAGACAAGACAAAGGGTTCGCTTCAAAGAAATCCCATCAAGGAGAATCTACAGCTATTTCCAGTGCGTGCTGGAGAAGTGACCTCCGGACGCCCTTTGAAGACACCGCATCACCGTCGCTTATTCGCTCGCAGAACACGCACAAAAAACCCGGTATTTTCGCCAATTGCGGGAACGCAACAACAACAATGACAAAAAAAAAACGAAGGAGGGGGGGGGAAAAACAAAAAAAACAAGACAGAACCCTGTGTTTGATGCCGAAAGGAGGAAGCAACTGTTCCCTCTAGGATGAGGAGAGAAACCTGATGGCTGCTTGCCTTTGCTTACCTTACTGTATTTGCAGCGCTTGTGTGTCACAATTAGTTTGGGCGCAGGAGCCAGAATTGTCATTTTTCAAACCATTTCCCAGGAAGTGTTCTACACCCCTTAATGGCCCCGCCAACGCTGTAGCTGTCATGTTCAGGACAGCTGCGCTTTTTACAAGACAAACTCAGCCTCGTCAAACGCAGCCTCTCTGTGGACTGGGCCACTAGTTGGCACACAGGCACGCAAGCAGACAATCAGCCACACACAGGCTCTCTCTCTCACACACACGCACACGCACACGCACACGCACACACACACGCACAGGCTCTCTCTCTCTCACACACACACACACACAGAGAGCACACACACACACACACACACAGAGAGCACACACGCACACACACACACACACACACAAGGGGCCAAACGCTACCAGCTGCTAATATGCATCGAGATCTTTGATTAATATTTCATCTCTCCATGCAGGACATTTGCCCGAATGTCACCTTCCTCACACTGTCCCCTGGAACCTTTTCGTCCAGGGGTCCCCCACTCTGTCAGCGGTGAGATGATGGATCATTTAGCAGAACAAAAAGAAGAAAAAAAAACACAATGCTAATTACAGTGCAGCAATGGAGTCCAGGTGTGTGTGTCAGTTTGGACGGTGGCCAGGTCAAAGTTATTAAGCAAAGGGCTGTGTTGTTTGCAGGAAGAAGTAGGGGAGGGGGGGGGGAAGAAGTAAACTAGGCCTCATTAGGGAGTTCCGAAAAATAATTCAGATCACACATTTCTCAGTCATTTTCAGCCTGTCTGCATGGCGACCCAGGCGTTGGCTTGAGATCTGGGTGGAAAGCCATAATTGGTCTATCACTGGGTTGGTAGCTTGACTGGAACTCATAACAAAACACATGGATGCAGGGTGTGAAAGAAAACACGGACGAATCAACCCAGAGCAACAGAGCCCCCCCCTCCCCCCCCCCACGACGGGCTTTGAAGGAATTCGCACGATCGGGGGTTCAGCTGGCGGGAATGGGCGCACGGTGCGACTGACCTCGCTACCTGGAAGGTGCGAAGCTCAAAACAGACCACCTCCATTGTGTTTACTAAGATGGAGGACGTGACCTAGCAAGCGAGCCGACCACATCACGCCGAGCTAACGAGACGCGGTGGAGAAATGAGAACGTTCGACAGCACGCACCAAACTGCCAAACACGCGCAGCCTTGGCATTGCGCACTGAAACATCACACGGTGTCAGCTGTTGTCTTTGTGTCGCCGGAGCCTCACACTGGTGGCACCTGTCTCCCCTGGTCCCCCCTCTCTTGTCCTCCCTGATCTCGCCCCCCCTCCCCCTCCCGTGCCCATGGCCTTGTTAATGGCTGCTGGCTCTGTGGAAGGGACAGGGAGAGGCTGGCTCGCTGTCGGGCTGTGCGTCGCCCTGACTCCTCCGGCAGGGAGAGAGAGAGAAAGAGACTGTCATGGCAGTCGCTGTCCCAGCAGGCCTGCCAATCACACTCCAACAGAGCTGCACAGGGCGGTGCAGGCCCCCGGTCCTGGGGAGGACAGCTCCAACATCCACAGGCCTTGTCGAAACAACACGCAGCCGCGCCCGCACGCACGCAGGGACGCGCCGCCAGCGATCTCTAAAACACGCTGTCACTCTCCTAAGAGGGATCGCCGCTTTCTACGTGAGACAAATACAAGACAACTGACAACAGGACTCGAAACGCAAATCCACTATCCTTCCTTGGGGAGATTAGAGAGTTCTAGCCATTTGAGAGCCGATGAGAGCCGATTGTAGCTTGTCGGGCACCGGATGCTGCGTGTCTCCGTGCGGCTCGTCTGGGCTGGGCTGGGCTGGGCGTGGGCGTGGCCTGGCGTGTCATTTCGGGTGTGTTGCCGCTCGACATCAAGAGAAATCGATGGCGCCTCCACAGGGGGCAGGAAGGCCCGCGGAGTGGAGGAGCATCTCAGGTCTGTTTGAACTCATTTTCTTTCCTGGGCGGTTGGCCCCCTCGCTCAGCCCCCTCGCTCAGCCCCCTCGCTCACCCCCCCCCCTCCCCCGGCATCTCCCTCACAGCAGGCCCTGACAGCTTGACACATTGACAGCTGCCGCTGAATGACAACTGATTTGTACAAATTTCAAGCCTTATAAATCTACCTGTCACAACAAGAGCATAAAAGACCTCGGACCCAGCAGGTAATTCGAAAGAGGTGGGGTGGGTGGAGGGGGGGAGAGAAGAGGAGTGGGGGGAAAAAAGGCTTCCTCCTCCTCCTCACTCCTGACAGCCATGTCTGAAAAAGAGGGAGAGGGAGACAGAGAGGGAGAGTAGAAAGAAGATGGGAGGAGGAGGAGAAGAGGGAGAAGGCGATATATCAGGAAGAGAAAAAAAAAACGTGAAAGAGTGAATACAGGGTCTTCTCCTGCACTGCCAGAAAAGCTCCAGCCAACCTGCCATCATCTTCTCCTCAGGTCGACTTTGAATAAGAACCAGAGGGCCCATTTTCCTGCCCATGGGTGACCAATAGTCTCATTTAAAGATTAGAAAGAGCGCCGAGCCAATTTTGTTTTACACGATATTAAAGTAACGCCACCTGCTACTGGCCAGATTATCTCGGCAGTCAGCCTGTACTAGCCCTGACTGGGTAAATGAATAGCCTTTTTTTACGGTATTTAAACAATATCCCGCGCTGCCCTGCTGTAACCCGCTGCACCCTCCCACCCCCACCCCACCCCACCCCCCCAAACCCCGGGTAGCCTTCGATGGCAGTAAATTGTTTGCAGCAGTTTCGTTTATAGCCACATATAAACTATGAGGATGAAGGAGGGGGGCCACAGGAAATCAATAGGACTGACAAACAGAGAAAAGGGTTCATAATTCTAGATGAGTTGTCTCTGCCTTCCTTCAAATCGATGACGGCACATCCTGGCCATTCCTTGCATCGGTCAATTAGGAACTTATCAAACGTCGACGGCGTTGTCACGGTAAAGAGATGAATCGCAAACCCAGTCCCCTTATTGTCTGTGTAAACAAAAACCGGATCAATGTAAATTGGAAGCCTCCAGCCATGCGATCCACCGGGAAGAGAACTCAGCACGTGGCTCAACAAGGAGTTTGATGTGACCCCTGCGTCATGCACTAGGTGTGTCAATATAGAAGCTTCAACTGGGAGGTGAGACCACCTCCTGTCGCCCAGGCCTGTGTTTATAGAATACCTTAATGACGCGGCCTCCATCCTGTATGGAACCGGCTGCATTCACTCGATTCAATATGACTTGATCGTCATGCAGGGGGGGGGGGGGGCAACAAGGCAAAACTTGTAGATGTCAACTATCTGACGACAGGAGGTCACTCAGATCCAGCCCTGGTGCCGATCTTTTTTTTCTTTTTTTTTTCTTTTAAAAGGAAAAATCCTCAAAGTGACATCAGTCGAGGACCTTCAGTAGGGGAAACGGCAGTAGGCTATTCTCTGCTGGCTCCATTCAGCAGCTTACTCCCACAATGCCAGAGCACTCCCTCCTAAACCTCTCCTATTTGCAAGTAGGCAAAACATTTTAATCCTCCATTTGTGTGTAACCATCCCTGTCCTAAATGGGCCCTTCCGCACCCTAACCCTCAAAAGGGCTGGTCCCCATGTAGCCACCGGCCCTGCTGTTTGATTAAGACTCAGCCCACCACTTTATCCAAGGACAGGACCCCAGCTGGGCCAAAAAGCACGAGTTAAGCAAAGGGATTATCAGCGCCACTCCCACAGAGGCAGTCCAACTGTCAGGCAGATCAAAGGAGCGCTGGGCAGAGGCGGGGTCACTTAGGGCAGGTGTCCCCTTTCTAGTCAGATGCCAGGACAAGTGTGTGAACTCGCCATCTATTCGCAAAGGGGGGCGGAGCTGCTAGCGTCGAGCTGCCGTGTTGGTGGAGTCGTCACCGTGAATTACGTCAATGTAAACACAGGTGGCCGTTTGTTGTTGTTTCTGGTTGGTGGACGAACAGGTAACTAATATTGTAGAGTCGTATATGAGCGTTCTTTCTTTCAATTGGAACACATTAGACATCTGGTGTCCTTCTTATAAATGGATACAATCATTCTCAATAGACAAGTAAATATTCCAGACCATGGGAAATACGGAAAGTCCATCGTTCCAGCATTTACAGGATGCGATGTACTTTGTGTCTTTGCCAATGATGACCATATAAAGCTGCTCCTCCTGAATTTGTGATTTAGCCTTTATGGCATTCCGTAACATCTTATTACTAATTTATATTCCATACCAGGGGGGCGTATTGAACCGTCTCCAACTTCATTGTTTATGCAACATTAATCGCATCTTTACCCTCATAAAAGTGGGTCGAAAACACACTGCGTCATGGCCAAGAAAACTGCACTACACCATAAAATGTAGTAGTACTAAAGTACGACTCTCCCCCTCCCCTCTCTATCTCAAAGAAGACTTGTTACGGGTCAGAGTTGTGCCATAACCAAGCTCTTCCGCTTGTTTACCAATACATGTCTATCTGGTTCTTAATGAGCACTAAGCCCTGAGCAGGGTGCTTTAGGAGTGAGCTCACTGCTGATGACAGAGGTCGGTTATGTCTTGATAATCTGGGAACAATGGCAGGCATGGTGGCGGAGCGACAGAAATACATGAACGCAGGAATCCATGAACACAGGCCCTGTGTGACATCGGGCCACTGGGGGGAGAGGGGCTGGTCTTCACACGTCTCTAGAGACCTCCCAGAGCAGCAGGCCACTGCAAGGACAGAGAGGCAGTACCCTGGACATCCTCCACCAGCGTGTGAGCGGAGGGGGGGGGGAGACAGAGAGAGAGAGAGAGAGAGAGAGAGAGACTATACAGAGATGGCGAGAGAACAAGAGAGACCAAGAGAGAGAGAAGACAGCCAAAACAGATGCAGTGGAGAAACAAAGAGAGCAAACGATAGCGACAAGAGAGTGAGAATGAGAAGAAGAGAGAGAGAGAGAAAGAGAGACTGAGGGGTAAAAAAAGATTCCCAATGCCCAATAGTCACATAAACATTAAAAGACACCGAACGTCTCTCTCTCTCTCTCTCTCTCTCTCTCTCTCTCTCTCTCTGGCATCTGAAGGCCAGCTGGCTGTGGATCCAGCAGGGAGTCTGTGGTTCAGCTGAGGGTCTTGTGATCTGGGCCTTGGCCCAGACCAGGGGGCAGGGATGGGGTGGGGGGGAGGTATGACTGATGAGCCTGTAGGTGAATGCCAAAGCCATAAATCGAAACCCTGCTCTGACCCGCAGCTCCAATAAAGTTTATTTACATTTTCACATTGTGTCCACCTTTAAAATAAAAAAAGCCTATGTTTAGACGTTTCCAACCGGCAAAGAGCCGCCATCCATCTTGGCTACTGTGCCCCGTCGCTGGACTGGGACGGGGGGGTACGTTATCCCCCCTCCTCAATCTGACCAACTGTCTGCCTGCCTGTTTATGTCCAACACTAGTCAAACACACTTAAAAGGGGTATAATATTAATTGAGCATTTGTCCATAGAAGCTTTAGATTGATATCCTCCTCTGCATGTGCCTCTGCTACCCGCCTGCTGATTGACTCCAATGCTTTCAGGCTGTCGACCATTTACAGGCTTTTAACCGTTTCTCCCCCATTTCCTCCGATCCCACATGCTACTTCCCTTACTCAGTTGTTAATGTGTGCGCAAAACGATTCAAATCTTTATTTTCAAATGAGGGATTCAAATAGATGAGCTGGAAGACGTGCTCAGTAGCAGACAAACCACATTGTCATATTTGTTTGGGCAGAAAGACTCACGCCCTGATTGTTTACACTTCGACTCCACCAATGAGGTTCATTTAGAAATCAGTCATCAGAAATCAGTCTGACGTGTTGACCCTCCCAACGACCCCGCTAAGAAGATCGGCTTGGCAACATTTCGCACCAAAACCCCTCATCAGTAGCAGCAACGTCGCATACCAAGACTCCAAACTCTGATAACTGTAATGCACAGTCAGGTCGCAAACAGAAAACATCTTTTCGTTAAAAAAAAGAAAAGAAAAGAAAGAAGTGAAGTGTCCTGCCGTTCCCCTTTCCTGCAGAGAGATCGCTGCTCTTTTTGATGTAGTCGCCTGTAGAGAAACCTTGTTTGGACAGCCATGGGGTGGAGCTGCCAGGCTTATAACTCGGCCACAGAACACAGGCGCACACAGGGCAGCCCCGCAGGGGTCCTCTCATCGGCAGAGGGAAGGGATTCTATCACCTTAGCGGGTGACAAAGGCTCAGTATTATTACAACCCATCAAGGAAACTCCAGCTGACAATAAATCCCAGAGTGCTTTGCAGTGCAGACACGGCGCACGGAAGAGGGCCACTGAGCAAGAGAGGGAGAGGAAGAGAGCGACAAAAAGACAGAGAGAGAGAGAGAGAGAGAGAGAGAGGCAGAGAAAGAGAGAGAAAAAGAGACAGAGAGAGGGGGAGGGGACTCTCAAAGGGTTGTAAAGTTCTAAGACTGTCACTCCGGGCCAGAGGATTCTTTTTTTTTTCTTCCCTGAAATGGGCAAACTTTTTAAGGGTGAAAACACGTCATTACGCTGTTCGGTAAACATCCTGCCATTTGTTCTCCTCCAGTCACATTCCCAGCAAACTCACCTCCCGACCTCTCGTGTTCATGCACACATGCGCAAAAACATCCCACTTTACTTAACCCATGCCACTCGGAGGAAAACTATGCCCTGGGCACCGTTGGCAGTTGGCAAAGAAGTTTCTTTAAGAGTGGCCTGTCAGGAAAAAAGGGAGCTAAGAAGAGAAAAATAAAATGCATCTAAAATAATAACGGGTCTGAATCTGGTCTGGTTCTGTGGTGGAGACAAGGCTGCATGGCCTTGTGTGAGAAAGGGGGAGGAACATGCCTAAGTTATTACTGCAGGAAGGCAATCTGTCAAAGCCAGGCTGTTCTGGCATAGCCAATACCACTGGTGAGATCAGAGAGTCAGATTCTGCTTGCAATTACTGCTAAAGGACCTTGGATGCAGCCAGCCTGCTATCAATTATTTCCCTGGCCCCAGACACTTGGAGCTGTCAAAGCCGTACTGTCTTGTGTTTTGTAACAGTATGGGAGAGGGCCCTCAGAGGCAGAGAAGCCTCGCCTTGGCTCGCTACGTTGATGTACTTTTTTGCTCTTGTCATCAACCCCTGCTATCGTGGAATGGTACGATTTAAACTAGTCTGCGCCTCAACTTTCCCACCCCCCCTTTCCCCCCTCTATCTTTTTCTTCCTCGCTCAAAGTACCCCCTTCTCTCTTTGAATCTGCTACGCACACAATGTGGAAGGGGGGGGGGAGACTTTGAGGCTGACAGCTCTGACCTATGTGTTTATGCTCAGGTTCCCAGTCGTGTTCATGCACCCTGGGTAGCTGTAGTGTGCAGAGTGGGGGGGGCTTTGAGGGGGGGCTCTGAGGGGGCACAGGGATCCTCTTTGCCCAGCTGCACACACACACTCATCTTAACAGGTGCACTGGGCAACGCGACCCCTCCAACACGTCCAGTGCCGTTCGCATTATCAGCAGTGAATTTCATGACGTCCACAAAAAAAAAGAAAAACTACATTCTTAATAAATGATCTGCTCTTGACTCAACCCTGCATTTCCAATTATACTTGGATAATGACCGTGATCAAGATTATTAATAGCCTAATGAAGAGAAAGTGAAATCTGCATGCATTAATCATTTATTTATCTAACTACATTTTCCGATGCATCCTTCCATCCTTCTGGGAAAAAGGACAGGAGATGGAGAGATTAATCATTTTGCTGTCGAGTGACAGCACTTTGGCCTTCTCTGCCCCTGTCTGTCCCCCGAGGCGAGCCCCTGGTTCATCTAGAACTGGAGCTTTGGCACACAACGACAGGTTCCACACCCCCTCCCCCCACCCACCCCGTCATTGCCAAGTCCTGGGACCTAATCGCTGAAAATTACATTCTTATGGTAAGCAAATGTGCACTAAAGCAATAGGGAAGTTTCACAGAACTGTCAGGGAAGAAGGGAGGAAAGGTTACTTCACCCTGTGGGGTCGGTGACTTAAATCAGCCAAGAAGGCAAGTGATGCTTCTTGTGTGCATGAGCTACGGCATAGGTTTGTGTGTGTGTGTGTGTGTGTGTGTTGGGGGTGAGAGCCGGGTTATTGTCATTTAAGCTTCCCAAGGTCGACTGCCATCTTGAGTGCTAATATTAACTCTTCATTCTGACAGGGAACATACTGCAGGCACGTCCGTGAAAGGTGGTCAAGCGACAGTACAGGACAGCAAAGATTTTCGAAGAGTACATAATTAGGTATGTGCATACTGCATGTCACGATCAGTAACCAGATCACCGTAGAGGTTGTGGCTAAATAAATCATACCTTACAGTCTTTTCCAGCTAGGAAAAGCTCAGCATTTTCCCCTGGGTACTGTGCTGGCCAAGCAGTACTGAGCCTGCGAGGCTGAAGACCAGTTGAGATGGAAAACCGTGTGCAGGCTTGCAAAAGATGCTAAACAGGTTAAATGGCTGAAGCGGGATTTTCTGTTTCCATAGTCTTTGTCGGTGAAAGACAATGAAAATGAATAGCATTGCAAAGTGATCCGCCCCACTACACCTCTTACTGAACTGTAATCCGCCAGCCAAACCTCCCCCGTCCCATAACAACACTGTCTGAAGGAACTGAATGAGGGTAGTCTAGATTTCAAATCAAATATGCTGACACAATTTGATCTATTACTAGTCATAAGGCATCAACAAATGGAAGAGGAAAGTCATCTTAATCACCCACTCGGAATCAGGTAGTTTTGATTTGAAATGAGAGGATGACAACAAGAGCCAATCAAATTCAAATGCCTCCCCGTACCGATATAGAAACTGTTGACAGACTTCGAACAGGTGAATGCATTCAATTTACCCTGTACGTGGAAACTGAAGATTTTGTTTTCGTCGCAAAATGAAAGTTTCGTCTTAAGCCCTTGGGTTTCTTTACATCTCCTTTCTTCAATGGGTTTAGTCATGCACAGAGAAGGTGCTTAGAACTTTCCAAAGATTACCCGGAGAGGAAGGGGGAAACTCACTCAGTCAGAACCTTTTGTGAAGGGTTTACAGCTTAAACCCGTTGCCCTATACATCAGTGACCCCTTTTTCCCCCAAACTCAAAAGTTTCTCTCAACATCAAACTCAGGACAATCTTTTGATTTCCTGCTAGGTGAATGGAGATTTAAGTCCACAGCTGTTGGCTTCCTCAGACAAAAGGGGGGGGGAGGGGGGAGAGTGTTAAGTCACCAAATTTATCATGACTGGGTTTTACCTCAGCTGTCAGAACCATTTTTCTTCCACATGCTAATTAGCGATATCTTCCACCCACCCTCCCTCTTTGACACGTCCGCCCTAACCCCTTCCACTGCCAGTTCTCCAACACCCTACCACGTCTCCCCCTTCTCCCCGTAACAGAGAACACCAATCCACATCAGACGCCAGACTCCCTTGGCCCACATTTGCCACCTCATGAACAAATCTCACGCCACCAGAGGTGTCCATCGGCAACTCCGTAACTTAACAAGGGCATATTATTATCAGGTAGAGAAACACCTCAACCAAAGAGCAGGGATCAGAAAGCGATGCCGCCGTCTTAGCAAATGGGTATCTTGCAAATAAAGACCTACGAATAACATCTGAGGAAAATGACTGGGTCATATTATGTGTCAGTTGAAAGAGAGGTTTTCTGGAAATGTGGTAGTGGTTCATGGCAGTCGTACAGGGAGAGGAGGGAAGGGTCAAATGAAGCCAAGATGAGACATCATAATTCATACCCAGGCAGTGGGAGTCTTTATTGACAGCAAAGGCCTTGTATCTGCACTGAAGGCAGTAACTACATCCACATCTGCTCAGCTGCAAGTCTTTACAAAAAGAGTTTTGGCGACAGGCTCTGTGGAAACTGGAGTTGGGCAGAGGGCTTCAGACTATGAACAATCACCTTTCAAAACATCCTACTGTACAGGACAGGGTGTGGAACACGCAGCCTTTACATTACCATTTAGCAACGCAGCCATCTTTATACATTTACAAACATTTACCATCTCAATGGAAATCCAATGTTTTGAATGAAAACGTAGTTCAGTTGTAATACAGAAGGAAGGGGGGGGACCTTCCGCAAATGTGTCCTTGTCTCCCAGAAGCGATAGGGGGGGCTGATGCAGTTTACATGAGAAACATTTACAGCATCCTAGTTCATCATCTAGCTGGTTAATCAGATATGTCTTCCAACACCTTTTTTTTGTTGCTTTTGCCCCTTGTGCTCCTCCAATAATGGCAGACACCGACTGCATGCTGGAGATCAGAGAACATGGCCTGCGTGCCTCGCCTGCTACCATCCATCAGACCCCAAATGGCTTCCCTGACACTCCCACCAGTCATTTCCCCACCTCACGTGACCGCCATCTTGAAAATAGCCAGAGAGAAGAAGGGAGGGGGGGGATGCATGAAGGGTGGGTTGGGAGACATAAAATAGGGGTTTTGAAATCACTGCCAAATGTTCTTACAATAGGATTCCAAAACACACCATCTGGTAAGGTGGGCCTTCAACAGATTCCAGGTGGACAGAGTGAGTGAGTGAGCGAGTGAGTGAGTGAGAGTTCTCGTCGATATCCCACATCTGAAATCTTTCACGCACACTATCCCCCCCCCCCCCCCACCCTTTCTAGCACTCTCCTTCCTCTCTCCCCACCACCACCCCCCCCCCCCCCCCCCCCTCCCTTGAGCAGGGGCCAGAGTCAGATTTATAACAACTGTCAAAGTCAGGGATGACAGATAAATTAATCTTCTCTTCATGAGTTTACATCCCAGGCATCTGGGCTGCTGAGCTGGCCCTAACAAGCGTCGGGTCTCAGCGAGCTGTCTTTTAAAGCTGATGTTTTCATGGCCAGAGATGAATTACCCCGTCATGAGAATCTATTTATACAGCAGTTAGAGGATGGGCCGTTGGATCCAGGACAGCGTGATTTCATGGGTTAAGGTCCCCACGAAGCATCTGTTAAATCGGGTTGTGTCAGCCAGCAGTCCAAACTGGATCCATACAGAGGAGCTTTGTGTTTGGTCGGGCTGTTTTGGTGTTTTGGTTTTTCAGAGCTCGGTAGACTCATTACTTCTTGGTGGTCTGTGCTCTCTTATCTGTGCTCCGTCTGCCTCCAACATTCATCAAAAGGAGAGACTCCCCAGCAAAAGCTACAGTTTCCCACCTGATCATGGCCCCATTAGTGACACAGCTCTTACTAGCTGTCAGAGACAGCAGAGCCAATGTTAAACTCATACTTGTCATCCGAGGCATCTGACTGGTTCCGTGGATCAGACACCCCCTACGGATGAACCCCACGGTCCATCTCCAACAAAACCGTAAACGCACTGCGTTCTTCCAAATGAGGCTTAATGGAGCCGAGTACGTTTGAACCTTAGCATGGGAGATTTCTCATTCACAGTTTGAACACGTTTAAGTCATTTCGTAGGGAACGCAGCGAAAGCAGCATGTCCCTGGGCCTCGTGGAAGGTTGCATAGCACTCAGACGTGGCTGCAGCAAATTGGCATCATTAGCCAACAGCCATGTCCGCACACCATACTTTTATGCAAATGCGGCTGGACAAAAATCCATGGTTGAGTCACGATGAAAAAGTTCGAGGTGGACCTCTGCTAAGACACGCTCCGACGGAGACACGGCGACCTGCGCTGAAGTATTTCAGACTTAAGTTGTCCCCCAAACTGCTGACAAAACCTAGTCCAGGACTTTGCTGGTGAGGTACACTGTTGTAATTCATCTTAAAATGGATCGCTCTGTCACCTGGACTAACACTTCACTGAGAGGACCCATCAATACATTTTGTCAAAAACAGCACGCTGCACTAGACGTGTCATCAATCACAATTTACATAAAACAAAGAGCTTTCTGTATGACAGCCAGTCAGAGCGAGGCCTGCTGTGGGGTTGGCTCGGATAAAAGGAGACGTTTCATAGGTCCGCCGAGACCCCAGTCATAGATTGTGATGTCGATCTCTTAACCAATAGGTTTTGGCTCAGAACAAATGAGCGATAAATCAGGTGGTACTGGGCTCTTATTGCTTTCATGCGTTCGGAGGTGAACCTAATCTTTAAAGGACATGGCCAACCTCACTGTACTATAAAGGCATTATTCTCTTCACAATCAAAACACAGACAGTGAATTATATAACAAAAGGAATCAAAAATTAGTTGGTAGATGTTTAAAAAAAATCATCTTTTGCATAAAGAAGTCCATTTTAGACAGCTGTAAAAAGAACTGATTCTCTCGGACGTCCAATAATATTTACGCACACTGTGTGGACCAGAGTGAGGATTTGAATGTCAGCTACTTTGACAAATTACTTCATCAATCCTGGTCAATCAGCAAAACTAGCATCGACACCAAGCACATACAAGAGGTTATTCCCTTAATGTATTGTAAAATATTCAGGTTTTTTTCCTGATATTTTTGCCTATGAACCACACTTTTTTGCATGTAAAAATGGTCTTGAAAGCAGACCAGAGTGGGATCTTTTAGGATGATTAGGACCAGATGTGTTATTGCATTTATATTGTTATTTACCTACATTCTATAAACTGGCTGTTTGTGGAATAACACACGCAATAATGTCTATTTCAACAAACACGATCATTTCGAAACGTCAAGGTAATCAATCCTTGATGAAATTCACTTTAGAGACACACACTGGGCTACACGCTAAGCTTCCTCTTGCTCACTAGACATTTAACAGTGTGTATAGCGTGTGCGAGCATGCACGAGCATGCACGAGCGTGCGCGAGCGTGCGCACGCACACAAAGAATTCAATTTGGAACCCATCATGGCAAGTGCAGAGGAGGACAGGAAAGTCATATTGCTATAATGCTCAGATTATCAATCACGTTGACACTTTCTTGGGTTTATCACTGTACATACCATTAAAATGATGTCTGGACCAGATTGTCAGGGGGCAACACATTAAACAGACCAGGATTAAAATGCAGATGCCAAACAACTTTTCCTCTGCAGAGGATATTGCACGGGACTAAGACTACCCCGGCAGCTGACTTTGGACACGACTGTCAGAAAAAACACCCTGTCACTTTAGGCATGCTGACGAGAAGATAGTGTCACACTCAGGAAAGGCAGCAGAGTCTCCGTGCACATCACCGGCTGTAGTCAAGTCAGTGAACTAAAACAGCGATAACAAACGTTGGGACGAAATATCTATTCATCTCCCCGTGCAGTCCTCATCAGAACTCATTGGCAAGCTCCTTAATACCACGGCTTGTGCCCCTGAAGTCATTCTGGTGGCTCTTGGGAGCAGAAAGGAAAGCAAAGATCCATACTTTTTTTTTTAAGATCTTGCCAGTTAAAAAAGGTTGTTAACGATCGTTTAAATGCCAACGCTGTTGCCAGTCCGGCCAGCAGAGCCATGAAGTGGAAGAAATGTCTTGTTAAAACCTTTCATCAAAGGAAGGAACTGCAAACAAACAAGTTATGTTATCACCTCTTTCTACAACCAAATGCCTGGATACTGGTAGAACAACCAAAAGGATGTAACCTTAGCATTGAGGAAGAGAGGTTGACTGCACCGTGCATTAGCAAACACGAAACACTCCAAAATCCTGATCATTCATCTATCTATTCGGAGGGCCGTTGGATCCAGGACAGTGTGATTTCATGGGTTAAGGTCCCCACGAAGCATCTGTTAAATCGGGTTGTGTCAGCCAGCAGTTCAAACTGGATCCATACAGAGGAGCTTTGTGTTTGGTCGGGCTGTTTTGGTGTTTTGGTTTTTCAGAGCTCGGTAGACTCATTACTTCTTGGTGGTCTGTGCTCTCTTATCTGTGCTCCGTCTGCCTCCAACATTCATCAAAAGAAGAGACTCCCCAGCAAAAGCTACAGTTTCCCACCTGATCCTGGCCCCATTAGTGACATGGCTGTTTACTGGCTGTCGGCTACGTCAGAGCCTATGTAAATTCATACTTGTCGGCCGTTGACTCTTCTGAACAAAAAATAGCACATTTAAAGCATTTTTGGCAGCACAAACTATAAGAAATCATGTATTTGAAGTGAGTCCATGTCAACTCCGTGCCAGGTCCTGGTACAGTGATGGGAAGCATGTGGCAACCCTTCTGGGTTCCTCTGCTCACAGACAACAGAAGCCTGGTTCATAGTGCATCGTTATAATCAAACATCTCATTGTGCAGAATGCCTCTTGACGTTGAGTCGAAATGACGTCCGAGATATTTTGCGGTGTACGTCTGCGACGGGCAAACAATGTTACCCTTTCTGCCTGGGAGCAGAGAGACATCTGTCAGACTCTTCCCCCCTATACTCTCTGTTCCCTAAACACAAGACATCACAGCTTTAAAATAATGATGATATCATCCCAAGGCTGGCATTTCCTCACAGAGCACAGACACGAGTGCAGCTTCAGGACTGCGGCAGGCAGACGAGCAGCTGAGCAAACTCGCGGCTCCGTTTCATTTCCAAATCTCTTCCACACGTACTTTGAATGAGGCTGATCTATGAGGCTTTAGCCGTACAAGCAGCGAAGCCAGCATCATCAGACTAATTCCATTCATTCCATTTAAGGCGGGTGAGCAGGCCTCGCACTCTTCTGTTCATTGTGCCGGAGTGAAACACGAGTTCCCTTTCCTTGTGGACCCATTTACCACTTTGAGTGCGTTCATTCCACGTGAGCGCTAAATAATAGGTCCTGGTATGAATCGTATGTTTGACGCAAGCTTGGATGAGAACAAAACGCTGCGTCCAGAGTTTGTATCTTAGATCCCCGAAATGGACCCAGAGAGAAGGAAAATGGAACACAGCAGTGCAGCGAAAATCATCGAAAAGAGGGATACTGCCACCGAGTCCCTCAAGTGAAGTTGACGAGAAGGATACGTAAACAGCTCATCTCAGGACACCAGCATCTTGTGACCAAACACAAGATGCTTTCATGCCACTTCCTCATTAGGAGGAATCCCCCTCTGGTGAACCACAGGGAGGGCCAAGAGGCGGAAAACTTCAAATGGTCACTTTAGGAAATCAAAACAACCACCTATGGTTCAGGTCACTGTGCGTTCGCAGTCTGTGCTATGCAACAGTACATTAGATATGCATGTCAAAGAAGAGAAGGGAAAAAAAATGGAGTAATTCCAGGTAAGAGTGACAAGGACGTGTTGTATTTAATCCAGTACGACTGAGTAGCGTTCTTCTGTACTTTGGCTCTTTAATCTCCCCACAGAGAAAATGACTCAGCTGGCCATATTTCTATCCTCTCACAAAGGGGAACTGGGAATAGGTTGAAGAGAAACTCTCCACATTATGAAAGCTATTATCTCTAGCCGCCAGTCTCGTTGTAAATGAGACAGAGGGCTGGTAAACCAAGACTAATAGGCTGTGTGAGAAGGAAAAGTAAGGGACTGGGTCAAATTCCCCCTCTGTCTCCACCGCCATCTCTCCCTCTCCATCAGTCTCTTCCTTATTCTCGCCTGTCCTATTCTCTGTTTCCGTCTCTCACTTTGCTTGCATCTCTCCCTCAGTCTCAACAACACCTTCATACCACCTCTGCATGCAATAATCGCACCGAGTTTGACAGAGGCTCATGAATGATCCTAGCTGGGAAAGATGTTTAAGGTATTCGAGCACACACAAGCAGCATGGAGGGCCTTCCTTCCAGCCAATAGGGTGGAGTCATTTGAGTTGCAAAATATTTGGAATTTAAGTAAAGGATTGTATTGAGACTGTAGGGTGGGACTCAATGTAGAGATCAGGTTCTATATATTTCACAAGACAAAAATGATGATCATCCTAAAATAGTCATATCACTATTCTCAAAACCCAATAACATTTTTCTAAATGATTCCTTTGTTTCATTAAATGCTATAATCCAGTAGCCTAATCTTTAAACCAGAGGCAAAACTCAAATGGCACCAATCATGAACCACACCAATATAAATAGCCATCTTTGTAAAAACTGTGATTACTTGATCTAGTTAATCAAAGGGAGGGGGGGGGGAATCCCTTTAAATCCTTGTTGATGGTGATATACTCCACCACACATCCATCATGTCAGAGGTTGCTAGAAGGGCAGCAATTTGTGGTTCCTATAAAAAAAGATCATACATCCTGTTTCCCAAAAAACAATCATCAACATTGAATGACCAAAACAGGCTCTTACAGTGACGCTCAAAGGAAAGGAAACACACTGACCATCTGGTTCAGTTGTACGATGCAAACTACATCTTAGAAACCTACAGTGTTTTCACGCATCCACACATCACTGAATACAAAGATGAAATGTTTCTCCTTCTCACTAAATCAAAGTCCCTTCCTATGGTCACATTACTGTTGAAATTCTGCTTTTACTTGCATCACCAACCCATTTTTTGTTTTTGTGGAAAATGTCCGTCGAAACCTCGGCTAGCTTCCGGATATTCTTTTCAATCCTCTGCACCTGGAGCACCCTCCACTAGTGTTACAACTTCAAAAACAGCTCATGAAAAAATCAGGAGGCCTGTCTGACATGTGTCCCCCTGCCCTGATGGCATGCCAACACCAAAGGCCAGCATTGATTTTCTGTAACGCCGGCCCAGATTAGCCCTCTTCAGGGATTAGCTGCCTGTGCACGGCCTCAGGGTTTGCTATAAAACTAATAATTAATTTAAACAGCTGGGCCTGTCGAAGGATACACTCGCTACACACTGTGTGTGAAGGGGCCTTGTAGGAGCAACTGACAGACAGGAGCTACAAGGGTCGAAGGACTGTGTGCAGTTTGTCTCTGCAGTCTGCTTGATGATGGCAGCGATGATGACATGAGGCCTGCTGCCTCAAGATGGCTTCCACACACCAACTTGGTTGGATACCGGACGAAGAAACTCTTGTTCGCCATTTCGCTTGTAAAATGAATAAAGTGCTACGCTGGAAGAGAACCATCGCGGTGGATAAGGCTTAACTTTTCTGTACAGACGGAACACGGCTGCGCTCGCTGCTCATCTTGATTGACAGGCACGTCGCAAGACAATTACGGGCGATGGGGAGGTGTTTAACGGGTGCGAGCAGAGCAAACGCAGTCCTTTGTTCGGTCCTCACACTCATACTCTGCCTGAACCCTAACAGAAGGTCAGAGTGATATACGGCAGCGCGGAGCGTCTGGAAAAGAAAGCAGCCGTGTTGTTCCTCGTCAAGCCTTGTGAGAAGAACAGGACAGAAGATCCATTCATGGGCCTGTAAACAAATGGTCTTCCCCCGAGGTGCCGCGCTGCTGAGGTTATTATGACATGTGAAGTGATGCACACACCTAAAGCTGGGAAATAAGAAAGCAAGCTAGTTTAATTCATTTATAGTTTAAAATGGAGTGACCCCTTCAATAAATGATGCATCTCCTCTCCCCTCCAAAAAAAAAAAAAGAAATATGAATGCCATTGCCTTCTCTACCCCTGTGAAATCATCTTGTCTTCATCTGGCTATCAATAAGTGCTGCCACAAGTTAGAAAAATAAAGCGATTTTTTTTCCACAAGTCCAACACTTTCATTTGATTGACACACAAACGGCCCTCAGATCACAAGTCTGCAGACACCTGTAGAAGCCCAGTGTGTTCTCCAGAGGATTCCACCACACTAACCTCACTTCCTCTAGCTCTCCTTCTTCCCTTTTTCCTTCTCTTGCTCCTCCGTTGCTGTTTGGTGTTTTGAAGTGTCTCCACGCACACACAAGGGTTCTGAGGGCCCAAGAGCCCCTGGCTTCCAGACAGAGAAAATGAAAGAGTGTTTGTGCCCCCCCCGAGAACTAAAAGATCTCGTACCACCACCACTATCTGGGGAAAACCGTTAACAAACACCAAGTGTCTGGATAGACAGCAAGGGGAGATGATCCAAGGAGTGTTTGGTCTGTTGATCATACAGCCACTGTGAGCTACCCATTCGGTGCCTTCACAGATACACGCATACTAGTGATCAGCATCATTACACACACATGGCTTTAGCGGTCAGACAACTCTGGGGCATGATAGGAAAATAGAGAACAGAAGTTTAAAAAAAAAATGTTTTACGGACTCTAGGTCTGTCAGAACACGAGGCCTTCTCCGGAGCGAACAAGGCTGACGCCTGAACATGAAACGCGTCATCGCTGTTTCTCAAGTGCCACAGCTATGTGAAAATAAATAAATAAATACTCTAAATATATATACATGCATACATACAATGAGGCAACGACCCACTGATGTCTTGCAGCCCGGCCATTAAAACCAGTTTTCCCTCTAATGGATCTGACGGATGCATCTGCTACTATAAAACCCAAAGTTTTTGCCTCTTTGTGCTTCTGAGGTCATCGCAGATTCCTGGGGGTGGTTCCCCATGCTGTCTGAACAAAGTAAACACCGAACGAGCTGAAACGGTTCGGTGGGTCAAGGGTCATGTTGTACAGACTGTCCTGCTTAAACGTTATCGAGCTCTACAGTAGGGATGGTGGCACCGTTAACAGGCAGACAGTTTTATAAGTGAAAGCTGTGAACGATCGGAGGACATCTGAAATGGAAAGGGGAAATGTGCTGCAGCTGTGTCAAGAATGCGGCCCAGCTGTCTAGAGATGGACATGGTTTAAAATATTCTGTGAGGTGAAGTGGTGGAAAAACAACCCTATTTAGCCCAGCCCAAGATTACAAAGCAAGCTACTCAGAGAGTCCGCAAGCAGGCCTAGTGTAAGACTACATAGGTGGCAAACCACAGCTACACATGACTCAAAACACTTAAGGTCACAT
The DNA here is from genome assembly GCA_036571765.1 of Plecoglossus altivelis. NCBI lineage: Eukaryota > Metazoa > Chordata > Actinopteri > Osmeriformes > Plecoglossidae > Plecoglossus > Plecoglossus altivelis. The sequence goes on from BROE01000016.1 coordinate 6,434,511, forward strand.
GAGGCATTTTGGGCAGGCTTTATTGCAAAGATGTAAAAGTGAAGTCGGATAATGATGATGGCTCTGAGGGTGACGCTGCCTAATGACAGGGTTCTGACAGCAGTTTATGGTGGTGGGATTTATTCATCTACTGACAACATTTATCATGTTCCCTTCTTTTTAAAAATACCCCCCCAACTCCACCCCCGCCCCCAGGCAAAAAGCTGCAACCATCTTACAAAATCTTGGCTCAACACACCCATATGTCTGTCTTCACTTTTCCACCCTGGACTCTGTGTGAAGCTGGAAGACACTGAGAACCATGAAGCATCCAGAACTGCCCAGGCACTACCAGGGGGAACTCCTTTGTTCTGTCTCCAGGTGGTTTTTTTCCCCCCTCCGATTTGGGACACATCCAGGGGAAGTAGCAGTACGGTTCCAGTATGTTCCATGCCTCCAAGATACTTACATCATTAATCTGTAGTGTGGGGGTTTGTGTGATGGGAAAATGTAAACAGAAGACTCTTCTCAAGTACCCTTCCCTTCATCTGCACCGAAAAGCAAAAATCTAAACATTGGATTTGAAGTGAAATAGGACTAAGACTATTGATGGTTTCCCAGGACTTGCCCAGAATCTAAAGTCTTAGTGCTGTTATTGGCAGCAGTGCCAGTCCTAATCATCTTCCTTTTAACACACACTTACAAATCCACACGCTAATGTCAAAACCTGACTCCGAATTAGCTTCCCACTAAATCGCTTACTTACTAAACATGTCACTAATGAATTATACATCATTTCTTCCTTATTTGCGTGGCGTTACAGCAACATTTGCAGGCTGGTCTAAAAGTATTTCATATGCGTTTAAATATGCACGAGAATCGGGATCTTAGCTTAGTATGTCTCCACAGTCAATGTTTATGTCTTTTTCAAGAGCACTCAAAATAAGACATTTGGACGGTTTGATCTGAACTTGTCCAAATAGAAAAGGGAGTATGTCCACACTGGCCCCATCAGATCACCCTATAAAAACAGGTCCATCCCTCCTCTTGCACTCTGGTAAAACACTACGGAAACATATTGTAGATTTTAAAAGGCTTTTTATTCAGCCAGACTGTGTACTAAAACTAATTGGATTTCTGTCAATGGAAAAAATATCTCCCTGAGACAGCTTTGAACTCAATAGCTTTGAGTGTACAACTTTAATGAGGGAGTGGGACCTCACCACATGCCAAACGCTAGGGAGGAAAATTAAATAGGTGGTCAGCATAAAATATTAAAATAGCATGGTATCAAAAAAAAATTAAATGATGTCAGGCCTGCTCATTATGTCCAGAAAGGCAGTGAATTAAGCTATATTTAGTGGGTGATAATTGAAATCATAGCTGTAGTCATTACCACTGACAAGTTTCTAAAGAATACCCAATAAATCCTTTCTTCTGAGTAGGGTCCCTGTGACATATGGTTGTATTAAAAAAACATAAAGTACAGAAACAGAATCTTTCAACCTTCTCTCTATACACTCTCCCCCCTCTTTCTCTCCTTAGAGCCAGTAAAATGTCAGCTTTTATTCTCCCCCTCCAAAGTGTTGGCTTGGTGTCAGCAGGCTCTTCTAAAGTCCTGCCACCGTGAGCTGAAGGCCTGTAAATCTCTGTGTCACTGGCACGCCATCCGTCTTGGGATATACAATAAAAAACGTGACGCAGTCATAAAAGGAATGGCATCGGTGCCCAGTATATATAATGTGAACAAAAGGGACATAAAGATGTTCCGTCCCGTTCCAAATCCAACACTGCAAGATGGCCTAAGATTAGGTAGAGTTGGGTGGAATGCTCTAGAAGGCCAATGGCGACCCAAGGCTGATTTACTGACGATTCCTCAGCTGTCAGTGAGCTTTTGTTGGGTTGTAATATAGAGATAGGGATTTCTACAGTAGTGGTGAAAGGAGCTGTACAGCTGGAAGTTGACTGAAGGACTGGTATTGTCTCCTTAGGAGCAGCCCAATTCATGATCCCATGACCAAGGGACTAATGAGATTACGTCAACATCACTGCTATGTGTGTGTCAGCTATATCTGGCAGTATGATAATTGTCCAACAGACAGATTACCATCAATCAAATGAATGAACATATAAATAAAGATACAAAGCCAGAGTCTGCTAGACACGAGTCAAGAGTGAACGTAATCTGCAATGCATTACTCCTCCATCTTAACATTGACGAGAGAGAACCATTGCAAAGCACCAAAACAGACCCAGTGACAGCATGCTCCTCGTCATTCCAAACACAGCGGTATTGTTATGCCATCATCATCATCATCACCACCACCATCAGTATCACACTTGACAGGCAAAACAAATAAAACATCAAGGAAGAGGACAACCATAAGGTTTCGCTTCTCTGACCTGACAACAGCCCCCCGCCCGCCCATTTCCACACCCCGTACCTGGCCTTCTCCATTACCATCGGCGGCAAGTCAACAGCAGAGGGCCGTAAATAAGGAACAGACTTCTGCGGTGAGGGCCGCAGCGTGCAGAAGACACATTTTTCTCATCAGATGCAGGATTGTCATCTTACCAAAACACAAGAGTGCATGACTTGCCCACAAGAACATTTCAAAACAAATTTGGACAGGCCTTCTTATCATCTGCTACCTCCCCTTGGCCAGACATCCACAATAGGCCTGCCTGTCTCAGTGTCCAATACCAAGGTCCTTCTATGAGACGGGAATTGATCTTGCTGTGTACCATGACTCAATCGTGATCCTGGTGTGGAATGCATGAATGTCTTTGAACAATCACCTTCTCAACAAAGTTGCAGAGGGGGCTTCAGTACAGTAATATATCAACGGGAGCTACACATCTTGACTGTCAAGTAACATCTGATTTTCTAATCCTCCAATGGGATAAGGGATACAGGTTTCAGCAGACGTCCTAAATAAGTGTACTCAAATTGGAGAGATGGAAAAACCAGACTAGGAATCGATTTACAGATCTAACATGGTTTCCATCAATTGAATTTTTCCTGATCTCTCCGTCTCCAGCAGCACTTTCCCCAGAGTAGTCCGGAGAAAATTGTTCCAATGAAAATTAAAAAGGGTTTCAACACCTAGGAATTTATGCGAAATAGCACAGCTCCAGTTATGAATACATTATTTCATGGCAGACCATGTCTCTCTCATATTGCTTTTATAAATCTATTTACGTCTGAGGAACACTGTATCCTCCTTAATTCATGAGACACCGATCTAGTTATTCCCAAATACTACCCTAAACAGGCCTGATTGACCTGATGAAATACATTTCCAAACCAGCACCAAGCTCCCAATCACCCTCTGAAACACACATGCACACGTATTACAGTTAAGTGATTTGAAGACTTCATCCAGACAATTTCTTTTACACTCCCTCCTCCTAACTGACAGTTCATCTGCATACTGGCATCTCTGCAGATTGAACACTCGGGCTAGACAATGACAGCCCCTCGCTCCCAATTGTCACTTCTCGTTCCAGCCTGGGTGCAAAGCCTCTTCCTGGGCTTAAGCCAATCACGGAAGCCCGCGCGTCTCCTCCACATCAAAACGTCCAGACTCATACCTAGGGCGGGAGGAAGCACGTGGAGTGCTCCGAGTCGGTGACACTGATTTGTCAATTAACAGGACCCTTCCCGTGTTGGCACACAGGGACTTGAAAGACGGCACGGTGTCTGTGACGAATTAGGAGAGACATGAGTGAGGCCTGAGCGGCAGAGTAATACCATAATGTGCTTTAGATAGGAATATAAAATGACACAGGCTGACAGGCCATACAAGGGTTTATTTCATTTCCCAGTGTAAAAGGCCTCCCTACTTTGTCTTCTTTGTTCTCTTTTCATCAGACTACTTACATCTCATTTTGACAGCGCGGCGACATTTGGAGCACTTTGGTTTATAAAAAAAGAAAAAGAAAAAGGGAGTTAGCATGCTTGATTTGTCATTAAAATGCAAAACGGCTGCCATCAGCACCATAGCTTACATGCACAGGTAAGGGTTCATCTGCAATGCAGCATCTTAATATGGGCTTCTATCCCCACAGCTTTAGAGAGCCACAGAAGGCCAATATACCTGCAAAGACTTCAGTGTCACAGGTTCAACTGCTGAATATATCTATATAACTTATAAGACATATCTTTTTAGCTTAGTATTCTCCCAATTCCTTTTTCTTCCTACAGTGCTACACTGGTCTCTGTTCCACCATGACCCATATTTCCTGTACCACCATTTCCTTAAATTACAGTTCACACTCATTGTATTGTCATTGTTCTCACATTTACATTGCATTTTTAAAGACCGTGCATTGCAATGTTGCAGAACCTGTGCAATATAAGCAGTCTGACTTGACTATATATTTACACGCAGACAGTACATCAACACCTTGGAGACACTAAGCTACCAGACAACAGTTCCTTTAGTTCACCCAGTTAGACGCCAAAGCAAACTGGAATTTCCCTATCAAATTTGCGTTGCAGCAGTGCAATAAAACTGCAATGGTATTAGAGGTTACAATCAGCATGAAACAACGTCCAAGCATTTCCAACAAGCCCTGTTACATTGTTTGGGCCAGACAACTATTGCGAGATGTCAGCGCTTTGTTGCACAGACCATGTAGAGGACAATCACCAGAGCGCAATGTCACGTGGCTGATGAAACGCTCTTCGATGTTTGCGATCTTCGTCGCACTCGACTAATAACAATGTTCAAATATCGTTAGATCATTTATTATCGATGTATCGGACACAATAATAATCACATCGCTGTATAGCAGACATCCGTCTTTATCTCTGCAGGATGGCCAACATACTGAGAGGATGGAACCAAATCAGCAGGATGGCAAGGCAAAAGAACGTCTAGACATAGATCAATTGAACCGAACCATACTCTGAAGCTGAAATGCAAAACTGGAAACGGGGTTTTGTGTGAAGGGCCTTCTCATATCGCACTTGGTTAAACAATGCAGGACTGTTTCACTTCAGTGTCATTTCGAATCGGAAAAGGAAGTCGGTTTCATTCCAAGACCGTGCGCGTTTCCACTAAGTCGACGTAACCTTGGAGTCTTCTACAATAGATCCCATGGCAAATGCCATACTACAGCAGGTAAGGACTTCGAGTACCTTCATGTGACAGAGGTTTAAGCGAACACGGTAGCCGCGGAGAGGAAATGTGGCAACAGAAGGGACTCCCTGATGCCACGCGGCACTGCACTCTGCTGACCTGAAACAAAGCGGACAACACCATGATATCCGAGTCTGTCCTCAACAGCACTTTCTTACGGAGTCACTCTGCTGTAGACACCATTGAGACAGCCTGACAGCTTCGAGGAGTTGGTGAAGAGAAAGGGAGAGGTGTAGGTGTGACAGACTGCTCCCCCAACTTCATCCTGCTCCGGCATCTCTCTCTCTCTCTACGCCCACCACAATGAAAGCCTCCACCATCAGTGTGACTCACTGTCACATTCGAGGGTGAGGGCTGTCAATTGATTTGACGGAAACAAGCACATTAGGCACAAAAACTTTCCAACAATGTCTAAATGTGACTCGGGTGACGTAGCATCGGACCGATGACGGTCCACTCGGTTGATTCTTTCCAAGTGGCTTCCGTCAAGCCGCAGAAGACCTGGGCTGACAAACGTGGTCATGTCCTCAACACACTGGTGCCCCTTCACTCACAGGAACGGCATGTAACAAAAGGTGATGGCGTTCTCCAACATGAAAGAGATAACAGCGGGGGAGAGGGCTTTCTCATAAAGAGCATTTTCTCCTAAGCAGACTTTCTATTTCAATAAGGGAGGCCATGCTCTCTGTGTTGTCTTAACCTTTGTTTTTAGCCCTACGGCTGAAGCGCTGCATTAGCTCACATCTAACCCATGGGGATCTCACCCTTACAAACACTGGAACTGCTGTTTGCTCCTCTAATCCTACATCTCCACCCCAACATTACTCTCTTTGAGGGTTTAGGTGGGTTATAGGTGCTGATCTGTGAAAGCATATGTGAAACAGCTTGTAAAAACTACAGTACACAGATACAATTACATCTGCTTTCATTTTAGACCAGGCTTGCGGCACCGAGTTTAAAGACATACTGTATCGTGTACAGCTTACTTGCAAAGTAAACATGCATGGTCATCTCATAAGGTAAGCACTGGGTGCCCCCTTATTATAATGTGTCTGGGTAGTTTTGACTCCCCGGTGGTGTGGTGTGGATTTAATACCTACAGAGACTCCACTTCCTTAGCTTTGATCACCATCACGTCATCCCACTAAACTAATTTCTCAACCCAATCATAGCCTCGGGGAAGAGTCATGTGACCTATACTGCTTCACATCACATTAGTTTGAATATTTTGTGAAATTAAGTCAGATTTTAAGGGCAAATCTGTCCAAAAATCGATATTGTTACCTTATTATCTTAGATCTTATGTTTTAAAAATGTTGATGGAAAAGCTTATTTTAATATAATGCACAAGACATACAACGCATGTTAGCTGTTAGGAATCCATCAAACAATACCAATATCAGTATTAAATGACTTGGGTATACTTGATTGCTCATCTGTCCATACAATCCTTTGAAGATTAGTAATGATTTCTGGCATCCAAGATTCGCCCTTAACCACATAAAATATTAATGATTTAATAATGTCAGAGTTATAAATATTTGATTTTTAACATCAAGTTTTTAATGTGACACATTCAAGGATAAGAAGTATATAATGCAAGCCTTGATCTCTGTAAAACTAACACATATTACGACTTTACAAGTCATCTTTCATATAGCTGCTTGTAGCGGCTAACAAGTTTCCATGTCTAGTCTGGGGAAGAAAAACATCTGAAGTTTGAATACTGCTTTGACCATCCTTGTAATCCATCTACACATAGAATACATATTACATCAGACCAAGAACACTGAACATAATCCAGTTTTGGTTAACTGAATTTGATCTACTATGCATACCATGCCATGCTTTGTTCATTAAAGTCAGTTATATATTAACATAAGGATGCTATTGAATCACATACTGTATGGACTGGTCTCCCATTGTTAACTGTTGAATGACACTTCAAGACCCAATAGCCTCATTGGACACCCCATGACCAACCAATCTAACATCGCCCAGCCTGCAGTATGCACATCACAGAACATTACCTTTGTTTGGCATTCATGTGGGACCATCGCGTTTGAAGCCTAGAGTATGACGCCGTAATCACAGATGAAGAGGCAAATCATATTCCGGCAAAGCCAATGTTCGTTTTTCCAATCGCAGCGCTTCATTAGGAATGTTAATGCTCTGATAAGCACACATTTATGCGCGACACTGGGGCAGCACGATATTTAGCAATTATTAATGTGACAGACTCGGGCGCATGGCGAATCAATTAAAAACAGAAGAATCCACATTTCCAAGCCAGATAACTGCCCCAAGACGACAACTTTCACATGACAAAAAGAGCTCCATTCAGGGCCCTTCATGGGCTGACAGATCAAGAAAAGGGGCAGAAACAAAAGCAGCTTATAACCCATCATCTTTCCTTTTTTCACTTGTCAGATAAACTTTGCTAGTCTTGCTGTCGAGATGCCTTCCCCCTCATGAACCAGCTGCCGCTAGGTGATCCTTCTTGTCCAGAATGGAGGAATCGGTTATCCTGTTCGCCCCCTGCATTAGCATGTCACATGTCATGATCAAGGCTTTTGCTTAGTCTGAGAGAGAAACCAACTGGGCCCCTTTCTGCTCTCAAGGTCCGATCACACGTCTGACCACGTAACGCACAAAACACAGTCGCATTTCAACTGATGCAGTGATTCACCTGCCAACAATATGGACAGTTGATGATTGTATTATGCGAGTTTGATTATACAGTAATGTCAGGTCCGAATGACTGAGCATATTTATTAGCAACCACCCTGTGTAAGTCAAGGGTGCTCATCCAGAGAAAGAAGTGCTCAGCGCAAATGGATTGTTTTGATCAGGCAACATAAAAGTACAGCAAGAATGAATGCATACTATACAAAAGTGATGGTTAAACCATCACCCTATTGTCGTAGTCAGACTCATTTACCTTAGCTGATTGAAGCTGAGGTCTAGCCTTCTGGCCAACTGGCCAAATCTTTCACCAAGGAACGCTGGGATTTCTGTACAGTCATGTCCAATGTAGGAAACCTTAAACATCCAAAAGAACTGTTTGTTAGTAACATTTTAAAAAAACGTGTAAAATTGCATGAACATTTCCATAGTCAAGCTATGTTTACAAATAGGAGTACAATATACCTGAAATGTTAATTGTACCTTTTGGTTTGCATATCATTAGTACCTCGGCCATGCGGGACGCCGCTTGAATAATTAACTGTGTTTGTGTCTAGGTTATTGAACCTGCCAAGGTTTGAGTACAACCAACTAAACAGAATAAGGCCTCTGAATTTTGTCCAGTCATTGCATCTCAATGCAACAAAGCTTTCAGATTAGACGCAATGTTTTGAATCAATTATCTAAAGGTTAAAAACATGGTTGAAGGATAGAGGTTCTCAAAAGTTCTATTGGGTCACATGACAATATGACGGTGATTCCCGCTCTTTAAGATAAAATTACACTTATTTGAGCAATGTAGTCGACTTTGAAAACCAAATGTATGAAATTCTTTCGATTTAAATCACACACAGAACATAAAACTTGCATGTAAGTGATATTTAAGAAGAATGTTCACTTACTTGCGTTCCATTCATTGCGACCAATGATTCGATATGTGCCATGACTGACAGGGCTCCTCTCGCTGCGCACTAGTAGTTTGTTATCAGAGAAAACCCACCAGAAGTACCTCTTACCGAGAAATAAAGGAATAAAACAAATTACGATAGGAAGTATGTGTCTACAACAGTTTTTAAATTGTCTTTAAGAAGCCTACTTGGAGTTCGAAATTTACTTCTTCCGCGTGCTTGTCGTTCTCAGCTGACCCAAAGCGGAAACACGTGCGGATAACAGACTGGGATATTTAACTCAATATTTGGGACATAGGTAAGGCAACAAACTTATAGGATATGCCCTACAAAATAGATGTGCTTCGCGGAATGTGGCGTGTGTCATCTAAACATTTCTGTTGTTGTGAATCAGTGAATCACAGGTCAACTTGAATCATCAGCTAGGCTACCTGTCTCGTAAGCAAGGCTAGTACCAATAAACAACTCTTGAACGATTTAGTTCAGGGCTGACCAACCCTGGTCTGGGAGAGCAACAGACCACTGCGGGTCTCAATTCCAACCTTAATCAAATACATTATACTAATAACTAGCTTGCTGTCAAACTGAACCATGTGTGTTACAACTCGGGTTGGAGTGAAAACGTAGGCTACGAAAGGATTTCTTGTTGAACAACGGAAACTTGTTTGCACTTTTGTATGGCCATACATGTCAAATGCTTACACTAGTAAGCTAGCTCAAAGCCTCCGGGAAAGGGTGGTTCTATCTGTGTTGAATCGTTGTTCAACTTACTTTGAAATTATTGTATAAATACCACTTTAAATTAGCTACACAAATGTAAGTACAGGTTGGATGCTCTATTTGAGTGGCTTATCCGTGTTTCTGTCTTGTAACGTAGGATGACGTCAGCTCGGAACCTCCCACAAGGAAAAGTATCCCTACTTTGCTCAGCTCGGCACCCTGCTTGAACAGCCAAACGCACACATTCCTTTCGTATAGACATGTCCCACAATTTCATGTTTTGTAAATGAAACAGTGGTCTGTTGAATGTAATATAAGCAAACAAAGGATTACGTTTAGAAGGGTTCAGAATTCTAACATCTGTATCTTTACATCGGAACATATTGCTCTTTATTTGCAGGTAATGTGGTTACGTGGGCTCTTTTCAAACCAGCCTAACTAGTGTTAGGTTGGCACCTTTTTTATAATGCATTAGTTCTTGCATGCTTTCATTTGGATATTGAATGTTTCTGCCTTCCTCGGCGGTTTATGCTAAGCTTGGTCAGTGAAGGAAGCCTATGTGGAGCTGTCTGCCATTCGGTAGTCTAAAACCAAATAGCTAAATAGCTTACTATTAGGCTCAATGTAAATCCATCTTAAATGTATGATAGCAATAGCCTTGTCAGTAATGTACACTACCTAAAACAAACCGAACTGCTGGAATGTGACCACGCAGGTGCACAAACTTTTCTGTTAAAATTAACATCCCGCTTCAAAACTGCAGTATAATTCAATGTCATTATGAAAGTCAGAATGGCTAAATAATTATGTTTAACTAAACTAACTGAACACTTTCCCTGTCTCAATCCCACTATACGACACGACATTGGTCGGTGGACTAAGGAAAGTTATTTCGGCAGTGGACTCAAAAGTACAACACGGCAACTCCCGTGCTGTAAATAATAATTTGCATGCAGGGAGTGATTCATAAACATGTCGCCGTTATGAAATATACTGGGCCATTTAAAACTTTCTATTTAAATACCATGAATTATGGCCGCGAAAAATGTGTTCCTATTTAAGGGTAATGCCGAGTATTTGGTGTCTGGTGCAGAAACCCATTCGTCATATGGACAATAAAGAGGGTTTTCGCCTGACGCTGGAAATTTATGGTTGCCCTTCTATGCCCTAATAACTCACGTATTGTGTCATGGACTGACAATCCTTGCGGAAAACAGCAAGCCTGTTATCAATCACGCATCTTTGCATATTGTGAAACCTTCTCTCCCTTGTCAGGAGTAAGACAATATAACAATAGACCTATAAGAAATTGGCTTTAAGGGCGGTCTTGCATTAGTTTATTTCTTGTCTATTTCTAATATGCGTTTGCCGTCCAAAAAAGCACAATTAAAAAGCTTTGTTTAGCCTATTATGTCATACTTTGTGTTAATAATGGTCGATTGGAAGTCACAGTCAATTCATAACACTGAATATTAGATACAACCAAATGCATATATCTGCAATTCCTCATAGGACGTGCAACAGCCACTCCACAAATATGTAGCATACAGTCAATTGATTTGTATCCTTCAACAAACATTTTATTTGTAACCTTTCCAGACAACACGCATGTTAGAGCTAAAAAATAAAAATAAAACATATATAGGGTTTACTAATCACACAGGCCGGAAAGTTACAACTTTAATAGATTTATTTACGATAGTAAATTGTATCCTCACAATTAAGTCAGTAAATCATTATATTTTACCATACAGGGTGGCACCCTTAAATACATTTTGAAGGCTTAAATAGGCCTCATATTATTTACATTGCCTCCTCTGCATTTGCCCTCTTTGACTGTCCACTCCTGGTTTTCTTGCTCTCCAAGATGACCTGTCAAGCGGATTACCACAGAGAGAGATTAATGGTGGAGGCGGGTTGCAATAATAATCGTTTTGTTTGATGTGACAACTTTGATAGGCGTTGATTTACTTACAAACTGATAGGCTTTTAATTGAGCGCCTCTACCCCGATTGAGATGAAAGGAAACCCGCATTGAAAAGATGCCCGATTGCCCCAGAGCCTCAATACTGATTAGCCATCTCAGCGGTGAATAGTTCAAGGCATTTTAAACTTCTTTTCTCAACGTCCTGACACACCATTTCTCTTCTTTTATTTCTTTCAGGCCGCTTTTATACGTCTTAAGAAAATAAATCATTTTCATTGTATGTTAATAAAATCGATTTGACGTCTATACAAAATGTCTGGACTATTTTACTTTTGTGTTTATTTTCTTTATTATTGATGGGGATCACAATGAGTCAGAGCCAAGTGAAAGGTTTTTTTTAACAAGAACCGTAATGCGTTCGCATCTGCGCATTTGCAGTAGCACACCTGCACAAGGAAGTTTTGTCAAACTCAAGGCTAAATACTTTTCACACCCGAAAAGTGTAAATATGCTAGACACTAAATGTGTCAAATCGTGTCCAAAGGTCCTCTTTTGGAAAACTATGACTTATAGACAACTGAAAGACTTTATGTCCCCCACTCAAACGTGGGGGTCATAGCCTCGTCTATTTTCGTTTCTTTATTTGCACAGAAAATATGTTGACTAGCCTTGACAAACTACTCGACTGAGTTATTTGTAGGCCTGCTGTAGGCCTAATTGATTTATGTATTATGTTTTTCACACCTTATGCAGGTTACTTAGCATATCACACAAAAGAGTGCCATATAGACTACTAAAGAGTAATATAGTCGTGAAGCGGTAAGATATGACTTATTGCATAAATAAATCCACAAGTGGCATCGAGTTCCCCACGTCCGAAATAATTGACTTGGCACGGAGACTTTTTTCAAGTCTGATCATGTCCAGGGAAATACTGACATTGAGTTATGTTTACACGAGTCCTTAGCCTTTAAAGGTTCAGCCACTTTCTTTTCATTTTGGGGGGCAAAGTCCAATGTGTTCCAAACTCGACACAGAGGAGTCTCAAGTAACGTCGCCGTCTGCGTTGTCAATGCAATGACAAATTAAATCTTACACGTGAATGATTTATTTCCTCTAAATTAAGTGTCTATTCTAAAATGCCACTCCACTCATTTGTCCTTTTCCTTAGTCACACTCGCATGTAATCAGCTACAATAGCTGACATAAATCAACTGTGGATTGACAGCGTCTGACAAATAACTGATTGATTGCGGTAGAGCAGAATTGACAGTTGACGGAGGGGTGGAGATGGAAATAGAAGGGCGGTGTATATTATACTAAAAACATGTGACATTCACATCCCTCCATCACTGCATTGGTCTGTTCCTGTCAACGCTTGTCTGGATGGGGAATGCAAAATGAAGCTGCTTGATTTTATGTTTGTGGTTCAGTTTAGACCCGCTTTAAGTCAAACATGATCCTAAATGCAAGTTACTGTTTCAAAAACGATAAAATCGCTTTTTTTCTGGTACGAGGGTAAATATTAACACGCGCTGGTCTTAAAACGTATACAGTTGTGATAGCATATGCTGTAAACTCCTCTAGGTTGCAGTAAAGCTACATAATGTAGCCTATTTTATTTTATCTCTTAGTAAAACATTATTTTAAACTGAGATGTTACGTAGCATTTTATTTTATCATTTAAAAGGATGGGCTCTGCTAGAACTAACACAATAGGCAAGCCTACTTTTTAGTACACGTATGCTGTACTTTTTTCCGCACCCAAATACTGAGCCAATTGAAACCTCGAGTCTAAAGAAAAGTGAAAGCGTACACAGCAACCCAAATATTCACAATCGTCTACTCCCCCGATCTGTCAAAATAGAGGAGTTTACAAAGAGGAGAACGTCACATCCCCTTGACCCTCCAATCACCTCGGGGTCCCATTTGATTGGAAGGCGGCAAAGGCTTTAATCTCGGACTAATTCAGCTCCTTTTGAAGTGAAAATTTCTTCAGTTCGTTCTTCGGGAGTATAGCGCGCGGACCTGCTGGGAGACACATAGCGCGCTACGCTCATGGTGCAAGACGCAGCCACGGATCTGCGATAACCTCGCACTTGCTCCATTCTACTATACCGCACCTTACTCCTAATATACGGATTACACGCTACGTTGCCACTTTTTGAATCTTTTTGAAAAAGGCTCTCTGCGTTTTACATTTCTTAATGAATCTGATACATACAACACCAACTAATTTCTTGAGAATTGGGACATGATCACATCGCCCTCGGTCTCTGCCCTGAGAAATAGTAATACTCATCTAGCTTGGAAAAGCCGTGGTTCTCGGAATAACAGCTATTCAAACATCAACAAGCCGTTTCTCCACTCCGTACCTCCATCGGACCCTCGACGGCAAGCAAACCGACTCCCAATCAAGGTTTTGAAGATGCTTACCGCACGATCAGGACACATTTTGCATCCAGAATATCTGCAGCCTTTGCCTTCAACCCCAATTAGTCCAATAGAGGTAATATACATATCATGTCTACATTATTTTCGAAAGTTGTGATCTGTTATTTCGTCAAGTGTATTGTGAGGGCATTTCGTATACAACAGAGTGACACCGCACAACTTAAACTCTACTGAAAATACGTACAGTACGTATCACTTGGTGTAAATTTGGTCATGATTTCTATTGCAAATTCATGTCATTTGTTCGGTTTAACAGTCGAGTAAAAGCTTTGCGCGATACGCTTTCTTAGTTGCGTTACATTCGGTCAAACACTGGATGTACATACAGCGAAAGGAGTTTATTCATTTGTATGCCTATTGTTTGTATTCTTGAGATTCTAAGTCTTGTCTGGTTTTCTTTTTGCAGCTCGATGCCAAGAAGAGTCCGTTGGCTCTGCTGGCGCAGACATGCTCTCAAATAGGTAAACCGGATCCTCCGCCGTCATCTAAACTATCCTCAGTAACATCAAATGGATCTAGTGACAAGGAGTCTAAATCCGGTCCATTAAAATTGAGTGACATCGGTGTGGATGACAAATCTAGCTTCAAACCCTATTCTAAACCGTCAGATAAGAAAGACTCGTCCACGGGCGGCTCAGGCGGAGAGAAGTCAGGTTTTCGAGTGCCGAGCGCCACCTGCCAGCCGTTTACGCCACGGACAGGCAGCCCAAATTCCAGCACGTCTGCGTCTCCTATGCCGTCGGAGGGCAAATGTGGAGACAGGGATGACAAGAAAGATTCTGATTGTAATAAAAATGGCACAACAGATGCATCTGGAACCACTAATAGCCACAGCAGGATAAGTGTGAGTTGCGGTGGAATTAACGTGGAGGTCAACCAACATCAGGACACGACTCCAGGAACCAAAGCCACGTCTTCGGAGTCCTCCATAACCTCCGTTTCTTCAGCGTCAGTTCTTGGGTCTGGACTTGTTGCTCCGGTTTCTCCTTACAAACCGGGTCAGACAGTTTTCCCCTTGCCGCCTGCTGGCATGGCCTATCCGGGCAGTTTAGCTGGGGCCTATGCTGGTTATCCACAACACTTCCTTCCTCACGGAGGGAGCCTGGTTAACGCACAACTGGCGAGCTCACTTGGCTGTAGTAAGGCAGGATCTAGCCCTTTGGCTGGGGCATCTCCACCGACTATGATGTCAGCCAGCTTGTGTAGAGACCCTTACTGCCTAAGTTACCACTGTGCCAGTCACCTAGCAGGCGCAGCCAGTGCCTCCTGTGCCCACGACTCTGCAGCCGTAGCAGCCGCCTCTGCCCTGAAATCTGGTTATCCCCTTATGTATCCAACACATCCTTTACACACCGTTCACGCGTCTGCGCATTCTTTTAGTGGACATCCGTTATATCCATACGGTTTCATGCTACCTAACGACCCACTTCCCCATGTTTGTAACTGGGTGTCGGCTAACGGGCCGTGTGATAAGCGTTTCTCCTCTTCCGAAGAACTTCTGAATCACCTGAGGACGCACACTGCTTTCACGGGAGCCGAGAAGTTGATATCGGGCTACCCCAGCTCTTCATCATTAGCTAGCGCTGCGGCAGCGGCCATGGCGTGCCATATGCACATGCCACCCTCAGGAGCCCCTGGGAGTCCCGGAACATTGGCACTGCGAAGCCCGCATCATGCCTTGGGACTAAGTACCCGCTACCATCCATACTCAAAGAGCCCCCTGCCAAACGGTGCACCAGTCCCTGTTCCTGCGGCCACCGGCCCTTACTACTCCCCCTATGCACTGTACGGTCAGAGACTCACAACAGC
This sequence comes from Plecoglossus altivelis, assembly GCA_036571765.1. Classification (NCBI taxonomy): domain Eukaryota; kingdom Metazoa; phylum Chordata; class Actinopteri; order Osmeriformes; family Plecoglossidae; genus Plecoglossus; species Plecoglossus altivelis. The sequence continues at coordinate 6,450,140 of BROE01000016.1, forward strand.
ATCTGCTCTTGGATATCAGTGAAACGGACTTAACTTTGAACAGTTTATAGTTATAAGAATGCAAATATAAAGACTTTTATAATGACGCTCCACCAATGGACGGGATCCGTGGACTCAACTGTATTTATTTATGTCAGCTTAAAGCAGACGATGATAGCTACAAATGGAAGATATTTGAGCAAATCAAAAGTGCATTATGTTTAAACTGAAGGTTATAGGTGAAGTGGAAACACACGGTAGAATAGTCTACTAATAAGACAGAGGTCTTCATTTCGATGTTGATTTGAAATTGCTATGATTGTATTGTTCTTATTTAATGTCTCATCCAGAAGAAAATAATTTACATGCATGTTTGTTTCTTAAATCCCAAATTGTCCATAAATTTTAATTGCCGTTATTTTTCAGGTGTAAACCATGGAAAGAGAATTGGTATTTTTTTGTATGTATATTGAAAAATAAGAAACAGTTCTGTTCCATATCTCCGCGTGCCTCATTGTATTATTATACATTTTAAAACGATACCCATTTTGTATTGGGTGTTAACGGGTAATGATCGTAATTCGGGATTCACACATTCACTATAGGCCGAATAGGCTACGATATTTCTCGAAATACGTTTTAAAATTAGAGCCATACATTTCTTAAGTTTTAGACTATATCTGTGCGTGTAATTATCCTATATTGTTCAGCTTCAGATAGGTAACTAAAACTATGGTAATTCTAAAGTCTACCCAATTACTTAAAATGAGTTAATTCAAAGTGCACTTGTTGAGTTCATCAGCATAATTTATGCATGATAGCAAGATAATTATCTTAATCATAAACGGGTAAATTAAATAATCCAAACCTAACGAATATTAAATTAATAAATTGAAAAATAAGCCTACATTTATATTATTCCTGTTAGTATTAAATAAGATCTAACATTAACACAATAGCGGTGACTATTCCTGATTTGTATAATGTAAACACTTTCCATTAATAATTTATTAATGAAAGCTTGCATTTTACTTTTGGGTAAAAAACGTCGTTTGCTGATCAGCTGGTTGAGTGAGTTTACTCGGTGTGGTTCACACGGTCGCTTTAGGCAAACTTTCAGGAAAAGTGTTTTACATGAGATATTGTAAATTACTATGATCTGGTGTAGCTGATACAAGCAAAAGATGACCAAGCTCACAGTAATGTGACTCGACAACAGACTTGTCTTCCTGTTAAATGGTAGGCTGAACTTCGATGAATAAGGATAAGTAAATGGATAATAAATGGTTCAACGTCAAAGTCACGGAAATAGGCTTATGACTAACTATGCTTTAAAAACCGTATTTTCCTTCAATTGCTTTTAACTGTAGTAGTCATGCTAAATCTAAAACGAAATTGGGATGAATTGAGGTAGCCTATATTCCAAACACTTCGTGTCTTTTAGGTTATGCTTGAAAAGCCAGTATGAGTCCCGTAATGTTACTTTGTGATATTATATCCGGCCTTATATTTACATCAAGTTCTTAATTTTGCCTGAGAGAAGACGAGGGACAGTAGGCGTGTCTGATATGACAAGTTACCTATAGATCAACAGCCACGAGGGACGTCTTATATCTCAATCCATTTGGTCGTCTGTCCATCAAGCTATGTGTCTACGTAAGTAATAACACAATGAATGAGTAGATATGGCATTAGTTCTAGATCAGAATTACTTGCATCTCCTAAACACGTCTAAACGAGCAGAGTCAAAAGCAAATGCTGTCTGTAAAATGTGGGTCTGTCTTGAAGCCCACACGCGCTTAAACTGATGTAATGACGGTGAAAGGGAGCGATTTCCATTTTTACCCACATCATGGTGGCTATGTCCCCGGTGGAAGGCAATTTATCATGTGCCCCTCCCCCTGGCCCTGTCACTTGGGGAACAGGCAGGCACATGTGTGCATGAATTACCACAACCCCTTCCCTCCCCTGCCCTCCCTTCTCTTCCATAGACTTTGAGTACAGAGGCAAAGAAAGACTGGAATAATGTGAAAGGAGGTTAGATAGTGCAGACAAAAGAACAAGAAACACAGCAAAAAGAAAATGATAGGACGGACAGGAAAACTGGCTTTTTGGGGGGGAAATTATTATTTCGGGAAAAAAAAGTAAAAGAAAAAACAAACAAATATGTACATAGTTAATCCTTTGTAAATGTAATTCTAAATAGTCATGCAGTGATCTAAAGCAATCCTTTTGGTGACCAGAAGACTCAGGTGAAACATATAATGGTTAAAAGAGGTTCAGTTTCTAATCTGGTTTAGAGTAAACATTGACTGCAGCAGGTCAAGGACAGCATTTATAAGGAATCACATCTAGTGCAGGAGTGGAAAAAATACTGCAAAAACTGTGTTAAAGGTCATTGATCATTTAAGGCGTACATTTCAATACCCCAGATATGTCAGAGCAGATGGTACATGTAATATAGGCCTAGATGTGTAATATTGATTTCACATTATAGGGTACTGCTGATGTAGGATTGAGTTTACGGCACTAGTAGTCCGACAATCTTACTCAGCTCCGCATGGATTCTAATTGAACTCAAGATTATGCTTTAGCCTGATTAACTAAAGTCAAGGACATACAACCTGGCACAAGATACATTATTAGACATTTGTTGAGCCACACTATTTTTTCACAATGACTTTCATATCTAACATTTTACAGAAAGAGGATTTTATGTGTGACATATATAAATGAGACCTTCCATGACATGTAGCCTTGGGTAACCCAGGATTGGACTCTTACACTGAGCCCCGTATTCCACCTGGCTGAAGTACTACCACAGCAGCTGTCATTAGTGAGTGACACAATAAAGATGTTGTGTGTCATTGCACATGCCTATAGTTGAGCTTACAGCTGTGTCAATACAGAGAAGCTGCTATAATGTTAGAGCTCGTTCTAAAAATGTCAATGAGATAACAACGATCCTTTATGTGAATGGCTGCCACAGTGATGATGTCAAGATGATCTTTTCAGAAGAAGGAAGGTATTTTTACTAAAACATATTTTTTTCCAATGAATATGGAGTTGTGACTCTTTGTATCAGCTCATGCAGACATTATACATCATACTGGGATGAATTACATTAATCAAAATTAGTCTCCAAACATGACTTTGAGATGCAGTTTTCAAGACTTTTCAGGCTGGACAGGCCGTCGTGAATGTGAACTAAGCTCGCTAAATTGGAGCAGTTGGAATTACAGGAGATGAAAAAAAGAATTGAAAAAAAAACCTTGTCTGGTATTACCTTCTAAAAGTATTCTTGCTGACACAGGCTGTTGAAATGTTCAGGTTTTGTGATTGCAGTAATGAAGAGAACAGAGCAACACAGCAGAAAGCTAGCTAGGCCTCAGTTTGTGCTTTAATCAGCTCTTAAACAAAAATCCACTGAATCAACTTCATCAACCGTCATTTATCATATCTGCTTAATTCCTCAAGATCGACATCAACATTAAAGCGCCAAAACCGACAGATGGATCCTTAAATGTAAATCCTAACTAAGAGCAGTAATGGAGACAATTTCCTTTCTTAAAATGGAATGCACATGAGATGAATACCTCTTATAGCTCTTCATGTGTCCCCTGTGTCATTGATTTACAAATGGAAAGCACTCGGTCAGGTGACGTGAGCTAAATGCAATGGCGTTGTGGTTTCCGCTATCCCTCTATCCACAACACTTGAAACTTCCAACCGCCAAAACGCCTTCTCATGCTAATTGACTTCTCATGCTAACAGCATAATTGAGGTCATTTCTGTCAATTGAATCAGTGGTGCACTGGCGGATTTTAGTGTTGAAATAATTTGCCCTTTTTCCTGACTAGTAAGAATATTTTATGGAAATGCACCCTTATTCCAGGCACCTTAATGGAGGATGTCGGAGTGGTACTCGAACTGATGAGGTTGTTGTCTGTCAGAGATGAATGTAAATAGCTGAGTAAATGTCAGCGACGAGCTTCCCTTTAAAGGGCTTTTTGTCTTTATTTGAAATAATCAATGTCTCCGTATCTTGAGGGCATTTCGGTACACGATCACAAGGTTGCTCTAATTGTTTGAAGCTGTGTGAATGTGATAGCAGGCATCACATGACATATGTCCTGGTGTCTGGCGACCCACTGTATTGTCAAAGAGCACCTCCTTAAAACAACAGATGGGAGTGGACTACCATCAACCATCCCTTCTCTGCTCCTGGGTACGAATCCAGATTTTTACGAGATGGGTGATGTCATGGCTGTCTCACTGTTCAGTGATTCAGATCTGTTAGCATGTAATGTGACACCTATGCCTGTTTACTTTTCGAATTTCTCAATCTTCCACAGATGACATTTATGAGAATGCTATTCAATAGAAGGTTCTACATTGAATTCAACAGCAACTATTACTAGTATGGCAAAGTCAGACTATGTAATGTCACCGATAAGACAAAGGGTATAGGTTACGTTGTACTTACACCCACTTTTAGAAAAATTGCAGCCGCTCCCAACACACACACACATTTGTCATGAATGAAATCACATTGAATGGCCGCATCTTCAATTATTAAAAAAGATGTCTTTCCCACATTTGAAAATAACCCTACACCCTTATATAAGAAAAATGACTTAATGTTGATTCCCATTGCCATTCTAGCAGCCATTGTCTTAGCAACTAAAACTGTCATGCTTTGAAACTCTCCAGACCTTCCTGGTATGAGGCCAAGTGTGAAAAACACAGCAATGGACAACACATGTGATTTATGACAGCTACATTCATCAAGTTTATATAAATTATTAACTGCCAGGATATTATTCCAACTATCCATTCAGCCATTGTCAGCCAACCGGACAACACGCAGACACACACGCCGAGCCCGAATCTGACTCCTCCTCCCTCCCTGTGCCCATACTGCTTGGCCTTCGATAGAGACTTCTCTGAGGAAATAACGGAAAAAAGAGAGGCATTTCTCAACTCATCCGCATGCAGTAAGCAATGATGCTGCCATGTATCACACATTGATCTACACCGTTTGGGGGAGCTAAGAGTAATAAGCAGAGGGTGCAGGAGACTAATGTGTCTGACTGGGAGACAAATAGGGCCAGACGTACAGCAACACAGCCTTAGGAAATATGGGCTTAAGCATCAACTTTTATTGCTTTAATGTGTTTTAGTGTTAACTGTGAAATTGAAGATCAAATTACCTCCAATACTGTTTTTCCCCTTGTTTCTTGCCCTGAGGAAGTAGAGACAACATAGTGAAAACATCATAGCAAGTAATATCCTGCTGAACTAGCAGGTGCTTATGCATCAGAATAAGGCAATTACCTATTGTGAATAACACGCTAAGTGTGGGAGGAGGAGTTCGGGGGTTAGGATTTATTGTACGTATCCCTGCTGATATGATTAGGCTAAATTTCCTTCATGGATCAACAAGAGCAAAATCTACATTTATTACATATTTTAGAGAGTGAATGTAGTCTCTGAATGATCAACAACCTTGCTTAAGCCGGTATCCAAGGTGACCGTGTTTTGGATAGATTTGATGTGCATCGCATCTTCTTTGCATATTACACTTTGCTCCAAAAAAGGGATCCACCGCACCTTTCATTTTTGCCATTGGCATGTTTGTGTCTTCTTGGATGGACATGGCCAAAGGCCATCTAGCGTGCTCCGCGAATCTGTGGACAGCACCTGTGTCCCTTTATGATGTCTCTTCAACTGACAGTAACATTCGTCTCTTTGACTCGGTCCGTTCCCATGGTGATAGCAATCCGTGATCACACTGCTCAGGTAATGTCTTCCTGCATTGCCCAAAGCAATGGATCCCAGATTCCACAAGCTGAGAGATGACTCGATGAATGCGTCATCTGCAGGCTTACAAAAGTGCATCAGATGTGCCGAGATATAGAGTCTGCCGTGTCTGCCTTATGTCTGCACGGATGATATGGAAACTATCTGGTCCATGGAGGCCTAGCTCCACCCCTGCCAATAGACCCTGACCTCCCCCAGATGAGGGAGAGCCAGAGCTGTGATCTGTCCCTACACTGCAGTCCGTCAGTCAGACTGACCCTTGTAACCAGCTGCACGCCACATGCTCCACTGTCTGCCTGTAAGCAATTATAGAGCGTGGCAGAGGACATAATAACCACTTTACGCAGTGAGTGAGAATGGAGCAACACATTTAAAATGACAGGAGTCATTATTGTTTCTAATTATTTTTGTTATAATTTTGTCATTCCATTTAGACTTAGCGACTTCCTTCATGAGAGTGAAGCGAGTGACTAAAGAAGAGGCGAAACAATTATAAATAGTCAACCGCTGTTTCTGCAACGAATCTGTTTCTTGTCAAATATGTTGGTATCTACGGAGAGGACGATTTGGGGAAGGAACCAGGAGACTCAGGAACAAGCTGAACTGCACCTCATGGAGACAGCGCATGTGACAGTCTATCGTGCAGGTCTCTTGTCTCCCTGTTTCCCTCCCCATCTCTTTACCACACATATGCCCGCACAGGATATCTCGTAGGTGGGGAAAATAGTCTTGAGTTATCTGCGACGATGAAAGAGAGACAGTTGAAGATCTTAGGGGAATTAGGTTTGATCATGCATGGAACATTAGGATAATAGCTGATGTTCTGACTTGGTGTTTGCTCTGACACGCAGGCAAGATGGGAACATTAAAAGCTATCCAGTGGTTGACAGATATCACATGTCCCTCAGGCGAGAAGGATTCTCATTGTGACGGGCGTGTCAGTCACGTCGACGGCTGTGTCGACAAGCTGCGACTGAAACCCTGACGTTGTTCAGGAATCGCTCTTTTTTAAATGACAAAAGGAATATTTGAATAGCTGTGCAAAGAAAGACTGATAATGTCCAAACCGCAAAATGTTTAGTTTGGGTGCTTAGACTTTAATATTTCATCTAATGCACATTTAATGATGCTTCCCTTGCATAACCATTAATGCGGCACAAATGTACAAGTCTGCAGTCTGTTTCTCACTGATGTTGGTTGGAACACATTTTCCCTTTGAGATGCATTCAGAAAACCTTCAACTTGCCTCGTTCATAAAAATAATGTCAAATGGCAACGATCAGAACCATACCCACGCACCATCCAGTAGTACATTTCTCTGCTGAGTACAACTGGATAAAGTCCTTACGCGAATCATTCACAATCAGCTGTAATAAATGAGTTGTGACTGAAGTCGGCAGGGCTGTGAAGAGACGGTGGATGTTGCAGGCTTTTAAATGCCAGGCTTTCAGCACCAAGTGTGAATGGCCACTCTGTATGTCTGTCTCACCTTAACATATGCCATGTTCCATGTATAACACTCTGTGATTTATCACGGTCCTCTAGCTTAATAATTTACTGTAATATGCCTCTCTTGTGCTTTTTAATGGTACTTCGATGGAGGATGGCACTTTATAAAATGTTCCTTCAGGATGAGACCAAATAGATAAAAAGGCTGTGTGTGTTTCTATGTGTGTGTGTGTGTTTGCGTGCAATGCACATGTCTGCATTACACTCTGTGCAGCACACCAAAGGCAACCCTATTTGTCTGATGTGGCATGTGCAGAAATATCAGTTTTAATATTTGATGCATGATTTACCTTCGGTGTTCACCAGGGAGTCCCATTATGAAATATGAATGGGCCTGTTTTCTGCAAATGTTTGTTTTTGTCAGTCTAAATGCCAGTTCAAAGAGAAAGACGGCCAGTACTCTACGGGAGACCACTCTTTAGTCTGCAAACACAACACTATTATATTATTCATTACCAAGTCGTTTAAATTTCATTTCATGGAAACCGCCAATCAAAACACGTTGTTGTTCTATGAAATGTTATTCCAGGCTAATGTTTAACATCTCTTGTGGGACAGCAGATATGGAATACAGACCAAAGAATAGAAGGCCAGATGTACCACCAATTAATCAAAGAGGTGTTTACTCTGTTGAACACCTGCTAATATGGTCTGAGATAAGAAATGAATGACTCATTCATATCCTGAATGTAAATATCACCCTACCAGATATTCCTCTCTGAGGTGATTTGTTTTTCCACTTCTATAGGAAAAATGTCATTCGTTAAACGACTCTGGTTCTTTATTGAGAGCGCAAATCGCTTGGGCAACCCAATGGCTACCGCATGCTAAGAGTTCAGTACCGAAGACAGCCACGCAACGGCTCGACAGGTTGAGTGCCTGCATGCTTTTAGCCAGATTGTCGGAGACAGTACAATGATCTTTCCTTCTTCCAACTGCGATTGTCAAAGAGGAGACATGACAGCTGTGAACAAATAAGGTGGTTGATGAAGTCAACGGTGAAATGCAAAATGCAGTTTTCGAATCTGCAAACTTCAAAGCTGTAAATGTTAATTCGATCCCCGAGCTGTGTGATACAGCACCTTTTGGTAAAGTGCTCCACTGTCAGACTGTTGTCAGAGTAATGGTTTCAGGTTGCCATTTATTTATTTATTATTCTTATCTAAGAGGCACCCTACTAACTCAACAACTTGGACTAACTTCTCAGGCTTTTCCTTACTTTGACAACTCCCTGTCAGACGAAAGTCACTTCAAAAGAGACACGCATTATGGTCTGTGTTTTTGAATTAGCATTCACTCAAAAGTTAAATAGTTTTAAAATGGTAAAACATGCTATAATAATTACTTCAATATTTGATTCAATAGATAATCAAAAATGTATGCAGTTCGTGCACATACCACTAGCATGGACGGTGCAATGCAACTGCACCATGTTGTATACGATGGATGACATACCTGTGATTTTGACAGAAAACTGCACAGACACCCCCAAAAAGCAAAGGGCCTGTTTAGAGAGAGGAATATGGCTGCAACATGAAGCCATATCAGCGCAGCTAGGTCTCTGCGATGACAATAACTACACACAGAAGAAGACGCACCTAACGTGGCCATAATCTAATTTGTACTTTGCCTTTGGAAAGGCAACCCACGTTTCACTTCCAGACAATTCCTTTCATCTTGTTTTGTGTTCCCCTTCCTATTAATTCTACATGCTATGCCTGTTCACACTTTACACTCTCCTCCATTAGGCCATGCCAGTCATGTTTTAATAAGCCGTCAGTGGGCTATTTCTTTATTCCACTCCTGACATCTCTTTTGCTTTTTTTCCACGCAGAAATTAGGCTTTCGAGTGCATGGTGGTCTCTACTGTCTGAGCAATAGCACTAGGAGTTTCCAAGGACTGTTGCGTTATTTTATCTTGTAATTAACGTAACCTAAGTATAATACAATTGGATCACTGCCCAATGTAGTGATCTAACGCCCAATACTATAAGCTTTCAGTAGTTGTGTTAGCAAGGGAGTGTATTGACTGTGAAATCTGACTGTAAAGAACATGAAAATGACCAAAAAGAAGAGAAAGGGGAAACCTTTAGTAAATCCCACAACCATGGCCCACACACAGGAAGTAGAAGGACACATAGGTGCTGGAACCACTACCAGAGAACCTCAACTTTACATCTGACCCATCCTGCTGTCCTTCATCCCAGGGCAAACAATGGCCGGCCACATTGGCAGTGCCCAGGGGCCAACTCCAGGTGCTCACCTCATGTCCTGGACAGAAACAGGCAGGAGATCAATCTGTTCCACAATGTGTTTAAATATTTGGGAGATTTGTGGTGCAAAGCCATGTGAGGATGGAGAGAAACTGCAAATTCCACACAGAAAGAAACAGGAAATAGTCCATCTGAGCACCGACAGACCTGGGAAGAACATGCCTCCAGTGCCAACAGGGCCCCATGCAGGAAGTGAACCCATGACCTTCCTGCTGTGAGGTGGCTGTGCAATTTGCAGTGCCACCGTGCCATTAAATAGGGAACAGTTTATGTATTTCATGGTAAGCCTAAGCTGAGGCTATGTTCATGTACTCTAACTGTATCCCCCTTTCACTGAAACTCAAACCAATGTGAATTTGGTTGGTGTGATAGAGTGCCATTGACATGCAGTTGTACTAGGTTGGAACCCAGACCAAACGACCTGTGCACTCACATACACTGGACATTAGATGCTCATCGTAGAAAAAAACACCACACACCCACTTAAAGAATTGTCAGCGCTAGTTTAATATGATGTGTTCAATATCCAATTCCTCTGTACCTGGGGAGTTGTGTAGGTGTAACAAGATCTTAACCACCCGCTACGAACAGCACAGTTGGTCTGTTTAGGTAATGACCACACTTAACATCATACCAGAGTTATTCCTGGGTAAGAACTGCATTTCATAGGTATTTACTGTGTTATTAAATTGTCAAAAATGCTTAAGTAGGTTGTTAAATGGCAATTAGCCATTTAGAATGTTTGAAGCTTAACTGTAAGAGAAGGGAAAGTGGTGAGGTCAAGGCTTTTTGCATTTTGCAGCTTTTGACAGTTGGCTTTCAGCAGCGTGGGTCTGTGACAATGCTTCCTGTCGAAAAGAAAAAAATACACGACCAGATAAACTGGTTCTCCCAGGATTATAGTTCCTTGTCTCATATTCCTTTTTTACAATTACCCTCAGTCTCCTAACACAGTTAACTCTGGCCATGGCTGTGCCTATGACTGTGGGTGTCTGATGTAGAAACCGTATTGCCTCGGTTTTGATCATCAAAGCAATGATAGGTCATATACGGCTCTGTATTCGCAATGATGTTCTCCATTGTCTGCTACCTTCATTCATCAACATTCACATTTTAGCATTAAGACATACTTAAATGTTTACTTATTGTCCAAGTCCAAGTAATCTCAGTCTATTGCTGGTGACACAATCTCTGCTGTAGAAAAGGATGGATGACAAATGGAAGCCAAAGTTGTGGAAGGTATCTTTTCAGCTTGGTGGTGGAAGACATTTGTGGAAATCTTCCACCACCTTAAATCAAATCTCATCTCTCTTTAGTCACAGGGTTGCCATGAACACAAGTAGTCTGGCATCTAGCTAGACCTTCGCGAGTATATTTCCTCTCCACAGTGTTAGTTATGGCCAAAGGCTAAACAGTAATACTAGTTTAATGGTAAGCGAAACGAAAGAACTGGATGCGAGCACTTAATAAGCACATGACACAGTATTTTTCTACTCGAGGATGTTTCACATTTCCAATCACAGTTTCGTTGTTTGACAGCTTGTTGAGAATGTGAGAATTCACACGAGATGTAAAGCATTACTTTTTCACTTCCAGCATTTGTGTTCAAGCATTCATTCCCATCTATTATTGTACATTGTGCGAGTAGGACAATAGCATCATGAAGCTTATGTATTGGATGTCTGGGTGTCTTCAATGCATTAGTGGGTGAGTAATCGCTACCCTAAATGTGGAGCTCTGTCCTTGACTTCTTTGCTAAGGTGCCGGCAGACGTATTCACTCAGATTTTAACAACACAGTTTAACTGACCTTTAGCTTCCTAGAGCCCTCTGAGGAGCATCCTAAAGCTCATATATGCCTTTCTGTTCGCTAACTGGATCAATCTGAAGTGTCTCTCTTCTGATGTAATTGCCCTTGGTTTCATAAAAAGGATTTATTGAAAATCAGATCTCAGGTTATAGGCTCCGATGACAGTGAAAGAAAAATCTAGAATTTACAGTCTGCTTTTACAGCCGGATTTCAGAAATAATTGTTGCGGGACATGACGGTAAGTTAGCAGTTATAAACCTGTCCACCATATAAATTACCTAATCAGGAGATCCCAGCGGTTATATAAATTGAGGCACTCATTCGTCTTCAATGGCCTATGTGTGCATATAAACCCATAACGACCATAATATACTTCACAGGAAAAGGAGGCCCGAGTCAGTGTTTACAGAGTTAGGGGGAAATGGATGACTTTTTGCATGCTCAATCAACTGTGAAATGTCCATTTAATCATCCCCCCCACCCCTGATGGTTTATTTGTGCTGCAGTGTAGATTTACATTTCCAAACATTCCCCATATTAATCATGACTTCATCACACCCTCCGAATGACAAGATGCTTAAACGGCTTCAGTGTGCTGCCCTGTTGAGAGAGTGTGTGCCTGAATGACATTGGAAAACCTTAACTTTAATTCACTCTCCCCTCACTATGCCCAGCAGAAATAAGGAATCATCATTCATCTGATTTCTGAATGGCATCTTCTTGTGTGTTTGGAGTCAAACAGACAATACATCTGCAAAAATAGACATATTATCATATGCCTTATAAAAAAGACAGAGCACAAGGCATTGCAGTGCGAACTGGTCTAAACAAGTGTCATCAATAGTTTGTGTTGGATTTTTTCATTAATAATGTAGAATTAGCCTACATAATGGCATAATGTTCAAATTCAGGTCAAGGAAGTTATTGTCACAACATTTGACAGAGGCAGTGTAATATGACACCTGGCGTTACCAATGACAATATTCTTTACCTACTTGGCATTACCAATATTCTCTAGCTCTCCTCAATAAGACTTTTGAGTGGTTTGCACATGTTGAAGCAGCAGGCTTTCAAAGACCTCATGCACTATAATAATATGGAGAACACTTCACCATCAACAAGGGATCCTTCATCAAAGAACAGACTATAGCTTTATCACCCTGGATGAGAAATATGTTACATATGCCACTTTAAACAAGACAAATGGGTCAGCCAGCCATTCTCATACATTTTTATGACTTTGCCATGAAGTGAATTTGATGTCTCGGTAACAAGATAAATGATGGACATAAAGCTTTGGCAGGTCTGGCTTTAAACAATCTTTCATTTGATGTGGCTCTTTTACTTTTACATGACGCATTGTCTGTCTTCACAACGTTGCACTCACACGCTGGATGGCGCAGAGACCCTTTGAGTGGGGAGACGTGAGAAGGTATTTGGCTTGTGCGTGGCAACATCACTCAGTACCTGACTAGACCTCTTACAGCTCCCACAAAGAATTTCACTTTACTGCACATGTCATAAGTTGCACGCGCGTGTGTTCCCCTGATGAGAAACAGTTTGACTCAACATGCAAAGTGCACAAAGAGATGTTTTGTTCTACCTGGGACATGGAACTACTCACCCAATCAGGTGATCCGAGTTGGCTATGCAGTAGCATGAAGAGCAGCTGAAAGCTTCACTTTACAGTTGCCAAGTCTTGTCAGAGACTTTTTCTTAAATGATACATGCATGTGTACATTTTGGCACAGCGTTTCAGCATGGTGGAAACTAAGTTAGGCCGCAGGAAATATCCCCTGTCAAAAAGTGATGAAAAATGGTGAATGGATCTGTCTGAAGGTTAAGACAGATAGAGGAAGCCATTTCCTCTCCCTCCCTCTCTCTCATAGTCTTCCTCCATCGCTCTCCCCTTCCCACCCGATCTCTCTCACCCACCCCCTCCTTCTCTCTTTCTTAATAGATTTGCAAACTCCTTGGACACAACAACGGCAGCAGATTAATCTGTCTCTGACAGTCAGGTAGACAGACACTTGCACCAGTCCAGACGCTAGATTAAAAATGGTCTTATCAGACGTTCGTTGATGGATTCTTCGCGAGGCCTTAGCACCCCTGTGTGGTAATTTCAAAACGGCCCTGGCCCATTTACTCACCGGTGAGCGAGGGCGTTACAGGGACACAATGATGCATCAACCTGGTCCAGGTAAATGACAATTTTATGACATCTTTTATGACATCTTTCACTTTTACTGTAAAATATTACAAGCACACTTCTTCCCCACAGATAGAATTAGATGGGTAGAAACTGCTTCACTGGCTGTGATCGTCCTCTTGTTGTTTGGCCAACTGGCATTTTAAACACAAAGCCATTAACTGAAAAAGCATCATATCCTCTGTGTGTGTACGTGTGTGCCTGTGTGTGAACTTTGTTTAAACAGGGGTGAAGTCATCCTTTGTCAGACTGGCAGTAGAGGAGGCCACGGGGAGGAGAAACAGGAAGTACAACAGAGGACCTTTGTTTGGGCGTCCAGGACTTAGCCTGTAATTTATACCCTTATGGCTGCAGCCATGAGGGCCAGCACCACTTGGAGGTAACTAGAGAAAAAGAGAGAAAGAGAGACAGAGACAGAAAGAGGGAGAGAGGGAACTAGAGAGCGAAAGAGAGAGAGAGCTCCATCATAGAAAACAAGCCTGTCTTCTCCAGAAGTCCAACACGGAGCTGAACGCTCCCAGCCGCCCGCTATGATTAATGATTTATGACCATGCCGTGTGGAAGGCTGGTAATTAGCAGCAGGCTGATTAAAGACAAGTAAACCTCGGCTGATAACCCGATGCTGTTTCTGCCCAACGCCAACGCTGGCATGTGGAAGCTCTTACTGCCAGGGTTGCAAGAAACAGACCAACGTTGAGTATGATGAATGTAGTCTCCAACAGGCGTATACAGGCCCTAATTTAAAACTATTTAGCGTGTGACATATTGGCATTGTGCTCTTTCTGTCTCCCTCTGTTCGCATTCCTGGTTCACGGCGCCATCCAAGTTTCAGGGGGCTGTTGTTTTGAGTCAGGGCTTGGCACATGCTTGAATAAAGTTTTGTTCACTGGCTCCACTCCAGCCCTCCTCTGTCAATTGTTTGTGTTCCAAACATTTGCATTTTCTATATTAGTAAGAGGGGCCAGTGGCAGGCTGTCACCAGAATTTGTCAACTACCGAATTTCTGGGGTTCTTGCTCTCTGGCTCGGCAGAAAGAAGGACTGAAGGTTGGCCGGAGCACGAACAGCGGCAGTCTGGATTTACCTTCAAACCCCACAATGACGGCACAGTTTGCCAAGTCACACAGAAACACCTTGTGGTTTTCCTGCAGTGGCCAAGACGTGCCATACAGTCATCCAGAGGCCTGTCTCCGTGTCTTCACGGATGGGGTCCTTCTCCTAACTAAAACTGATGGAGCAGAGAAGAAAGGACTGCTAAGATAATAATGACATGAGATCTTTTTAAATGCGGCACAGAAGCAACTGTTTCCATGCGAGTCTGACACATAACCGTGCAGTACTGCTAAGATACTATTATAATATTTGTGTCATGATGGCAATCCAATAATTTGTGTGGGTAACACCTGAATGTAATCACGTAAACCGATTGGGGTTAAGTGAAAAATAGGTGTGGGCTGAAATGTGTATGTAAGTAAGCGCCCTGGGCAGCTCAAACAGGGTCAAGATGAAACGCCCAACCACCCACTCTGCTCTCTTTATCACCACCCTGCTATAATTAGGTTGGTTAACGTACTGCCATGTATGCAGTCATATTGACTGGGAAGCTTAATCACGTTAGCATTGAGCTCTTGTCCCTCTTTGCCCCAGGTGACACTTTTAAGCCCAGAGTTATGGCCCTGACCTATGAGAGGAAATTAGCTGTGGACACAAGTTTGTTCTTGTCCTCTGCCTCCTCTGTGAAAATATTTAGCGAACCCAGCATCAACAGAGAGAGAAATAGAGTAGGAATCAATTTTCTGCACACTGTAGGCCTGCAGTCTAAAACATGAAAAATGCAGGAAGGGCAGAAAGAGGTGCTGCTTGTGTTAGGTTGGCTGGCAGTCCATTAGGCCTGATAGACATTTCACTTACCAAAGTCAAATATAACTGTCTAGTATTCATTAATATAGGGTGGGGGCTACAGAATCTTACCCAGCATCTGGTTAAAACGACAGTATAATCTACAACTCATGATTAGCTCTAAGGAGTGGAATTTCACTTTAATCTTTTTCAGGGCTTGAAATTTCCATCCGCACTGTACGGCACATAATTTTTCTTCAAGACAAATGTGCTGTTTTTCATGTTCCAAAATTAGATCAGAAGAAAACGATTAATCATGTCATGGCCTGGGAAAGGAAACAAAGATCAGATCCTCCCACTGCTCTCTCTTTCTTACAATGCATGTCCTCTGTGTCTCTCCCTCCCTCAAACCTACCCCTCCCCACCTCATTCCATTCAAATATATACATACATACATACACATATATATATATATATATATATATATATATAGTACTCTCCGCCCATCACCCCCTCTTTCTTTCTATCCTCCAGTCTAGCCGGACAGTATTTTTGAGCCGCCTCCCCCTTTTACTCAGCCCAGACTTCAAAAACCTATGATCTGTTGATTAATATGGAACGATGATGGCGTCTTCAATTAGCATCACTGTCCTTCTTTCTCCGTTCCCAGCCCACACCTCCGGCAGCCAACAGCAGATGGTGGCCCGCGTGGATGTGACACCACCAGCAAACCTAAACTAGGGCGGAGTGCGAATCACCAGGGCTGCAAATGAGTACAACCGCACAAACTGTCAGGTGCTGGACTCTCGCTGACAGTTGTATAGGCCATTATTTGAACACTGATGTTTTCACAGTGTGACAAAAAGCAACCCTTTTTAGCCGCCCCCACCCCCCCCCACCCCATACAGAGGACCTGTCTGTCAGCTGGCTCTCAAGTCATAACAAATCACCAGCACTCAGCTGAGGCTGAGCATTGGGAGCGTCAGGGGAAGATAAATGACCTGCAGGCCTTTGAAGTGCTTTGGCAGTTCAGATGGCTCGGCTGCGCTGACAGAGAAATATACACAACAGCGTAACCAATAATGAGAACATTAAACATTCCTGCCTCCTGACAGGCTGACAGGAAAGCCCAGCCTGGCATCAATCATCTTCAGAGGCATAACCTTGACAATTAGTCTCCTCTCTGCTACTCACTCTCACCCCTCTGCTGACTCCAATACCCAGACTGCACTGGTGGCCATGTTTCAAAGCGTATAGGATAGCTGGATGGGGTGAGGATGACCACATGACAGGAGGGGTGGAACGAAGGGAATAAGGTCGACCAAAAAGATTCCCTTCTCACTCTTTCCATCCATATTATCTTTGTAGAACAGATGTGTGAATGGGAGCAGGTGACATCTTTGCTTCCATGTGCTCAGACATCTAAACTTCAAATAGGCTTAAACAGAATGTGGACTAGCATAGGGTCCCATGGTGACTACAAGCATCTTTCATGGCTCTTTTTTCTTTCCTTCTATTCTGAATGTTTACTTGTTTGAGCTGCAAAGAGACAGAAAGCGAAAGGGATGTTGCCTTACAAGCGGCCTTCACATCAAACCATTAGCTAGGCGGAACAGGCATATTTGAGGATACTTTTTGTAAACAATACAAACATGCAAGGTCCTAAAACATGACAAGCAGG
The DNA here is from genome assembly GCA_036571765.1 of Plecoglossus altivelis. Classification (NCBI taxonomy): domain Eukaryota; kingdom Metazoa; phylum Chordata; class Actinopteri; order Osmeriformes; family Plecoglossidae; genus Plecoglossus; species Plecoglossus altivelis. Next base: position 6,467,261 of record BROE01000016.1, read on the forward strand.
TCACAGTAGCTAGCAAACTTCATTCCTTCAACAGTAATGTCTCTTGGTGTTTCCCTGATGACCCATACAAATGTAAATCAATGGTGAGTGGCTGCCCCCTACATGTTTATGCTCTCAAGTTTCTAGAGCTTCGACTGAACGTTTCGTTGTAGCGTGAGAATAGATGATTTATGTGGAATGAAGACATTTCCCCTTTGACTAGCACATCTGCAAAAAGGTATGTCAAGGATATGAAACATCGTGTACCAGCAACCTTTCAAGTAAGTTTTTTTTTTTTTTTACCCGCTTATTGGAAGTGCAATAAATATCAGGTTGACAGGGCCTTCTCATGGTTACAAAGCCTACCTGCATCTGAGCTGGATAATTAGCAGGTCCTGAAGATGATGTATGACTTTCATTACCCTTTGGGACGGGGCAGACTAAATGAGGACACAGCTAATTGCCGTGCAAAGCAGTTTGCCTTGATGGGGGAAGAATGCGGGCCCTGCCCAGTCTCTCCCTTTCTCATTTTCACCCATTCTCTCCTCTGAGCTAAAACAAGGTCTTGTAGAACAGTCTGTAAGGCTGCGATCTTCCCCTCTCTGCCTCCCTGCCCGCAGGAGTTCACTGACAGTCTATAAATCAGGGGCTGCTTACAGCTGAAACTGCCCTGAGTCATCAGCATGCAATAAGCTGAATGACAGATTCCATTCTGACTACATTAGGCCCTCAGTTCAAACACACTTTCTCTTTCTCTTTTTTCAACTCCAACCTCACTCTCTCTCTCTCTCCATTATTCACCGAAAACTCTTACCCCGAAACCTGATGGTATGTTTCTTTGCTATAAGAAAAGCTTGTTTCATCATATCACCACACTCATTTTCGCTAAAAGGGACTGAGGAGGGAGAGAAGAACAGAGAAAAATGCTTCCAGAAAGAAAGGTGTCTTAGCAGTGCCAGTAGTGGAGGCTAATGGCTCTAAGGGACATGTCCGTATCCATTACACCCACAAATCCATAGTGGCTCAACATGTTAGTGTTCTCTATTTTACAGGGGATAGTCTGGGAACCATGACTTAATTGATGTATCGTATGATCTGAATGATGTTATGTCATTTTCACACTTTCGAACATGCTAGACATGGATTAGACATCACATCGGACATTTTATCATCGCATTAATTGATATCAAGGGATGATGTTGGAAGATAACGTTTTTATACTGGTAGTGTTTATTAAATAGTCAGTGAGAAGTCATTGTATGAAGCCATGTTGTTTCCATTGAATAACTTCTGCTGTTTCAACAGAAATAAAGCCTACTATATCTGGTTGCTAGAACCTAAAACCATCCTTTCACATTTTAAAGCAGACCAATGCATGCCAGAAGATAATCCCTTATCCTTAGTGTTGTCTGATACCTATAAGACACAGACCATCTCTCTAATCAAACCATTCTGTCAGCCATAAACTTCGTTTAGTTCAGTTCAGGCAACAATCTGAATCTTATTCATTCCCTCACAGCATGCTTGCTGTGCCCCTTTGGAACGATCTCACGTCTTACTAATGAAGCAATTGTTTCTCTTACCATGTGTCAACGTCTCACACTTTACAGACCTCAGACAGACGAGATAAGGCTTTGGAGCTGCCAGGGAAGGGTGGTTTTGTTTTGCAGTGCACATCTGAGACTTGAAAAGTATAACCAGTTTTAGATTTAGACAAAGCACACATGACTCAGCGTGTGCTAAAAAGTCTTGAATAATGAATGCACTGTACACCTTTAAGGATGCTTACATCTGGCACCCCGTTAAGCAATCTCAAATACTAATAATTTGACTCTAAAAGATCCCAGTATTTTTAAAATCCTGGCCCTAAAGTAACTCATAGAGAGCAATGACAAATGTGTCAGTGGTCTCTTCATTCCTTGTGTTCTTCCAACGCTAGAATGGTTGAGTCTTTTTTGTTCTTCAAATATACCGATTGTCTCTACCTATGCCTTATATGTTACTGACTATAAAAACTTGATTGAGTCGGTTGTCCCTTTGTTTGTAGCTCAGTGAATACCAACACATAAATGTCTGTAAGTAAACTCAGCTGTCCAAAGCCCTCGTTGCACAGGATGGATCTATTAGCCGAGCACAACAGGAAGCAGGCAGGCCTCGGCAATGCCTCTTGTTTATCTCAAGGTGAGAATTGTTTTTGTTCTCACAATTCTCACAACACCACACCCTCCCTTCTATTTCCCTCACCCTGCAGCTCAGAGGGCCAAATGTTAGTAGTGCTAGGCTTCAAAACCCAGGCAAGGAAGAAGGTGTATGTGTTTGCAGGGCAGGGCGGGGCCAGGCGAGAGAATGGGCGGATGGTGGGGTCTGTGCTGAGCATTGTACAATACTGAGGATGCTTGAAACCCTACATCTGGTTCTTGTGGGGGTAGATGCCTTGGTGCCACATAGCACATCTACTCATTCTCAGCTAAGTTCATAGCGAGGATCTGGGGTTACAGGAAACACAAACAATGAGCAAGAGCGCAAGCTGTGCTGGCAGAAGAGCTCCCCATGGAATTGTAATAAAGGCCCATATCCCTGGTCAATCTCCATAAAGCTGACGACTACTGGAAGGTATGGCTCACATGCTTCAAAATGCCTGTACGCTTGGTACTACTGTGAAGTCTCCTTGTTCCTCCTCATCCTTCTAAGACAGGAAAGGGCTGAGTAAGTGAAAGCTACATGGCAACGGTCCCATTGACAAATGGCATTGTCTTCTGGTAATTTTTCTTTATTTATGATCCGGGTGCACCTAACTTATTCTTATTTCTGCATCACATATCTCCTGTCAGGTTTTTACATTCTTTGATTGTTTTATCCATCATTGTAATACAATACAAGTAATACATGTGATGATGCTTGCAGTGTGGCAAGAAATGTCACTTATTCCATGTACCCCACTGTGCTTAAAGGCTCCGATTGGTAGTCATATGTGATAAATATCTTATGATCTTTTAATATCACGCATGACCTTTTATCCACAGCAGTACGGAAGAAGGTTTGATTATCTCAACCATAGTTTTAATACGAAAAACATCATACTACAACTTAAGCCTACATCTTATGAGAAGCTGCTGGTCTTCATCATTAATATCCTGAACCATTTCAAAACATTTTAAAGTAAAAAACATTTTATCCATGCATTGGAAATAATATCAATCATGTTCAAGAACATTTCATTTTATTGTTGTGGGTAGAAACGAAATAAAAGGAACAAATGAATTAAAGTAAAGTACAAGTTGAACTGAGCCAAGACTATAATGTAATGAGGTGAACATAAAATTGCATCCGCATATCATCAGACTTTGTTGTTTATATTTCATAAACTTTTGGCCTGGTGCTGAAATGAAACTGGTGGACTTGAGTATCAAGCCTGACAGCAACCAATAAATCACACTAAATCGCGAATCGATAACAAATACAGTCTAAATGATGACGAATGGCCCAGTCGTCATAAACTAACACCAGCGCAACTTAGCAGGCCGTTTATTTCATGGCAGTGTGAAATAAACAGACACATTTCTTTCACAACGCTAATAAATTTCCCCCTGAAAAACTCAAACAACAGTCCATCTGCTGCAAATATTTTTTAATTTCCTTTTCTGTCCCGTTCCCATTAGCTATTCCGCAGAGACTTTTGCCGAATTCTTTCATTTACCTCCCTCCATCTGCGTCCACTTAGCGTCCTCCCTAAACAGACCTGGTGCCCAGTCTCTCCTGAGTTCTGAATGAAATACCCCCACCTGTACCTTAAGCAAACTTTGTGCTTGTTTTATTATCTGTGAGAGGTGGTGACTCATGCAGTCAGTTCTGGTGGACTTGGGCAGGGCCTTGAGTTTGATGTCTTCTGGCTCTGGTTAGGAACACCTGCACCCTCCTCTTTTTTCTCCCTCCCTCCCCTCTCTTTCTGGGCTAATCTATTAGCTCGCTAAATGAACCAGCAGATGTTGGCCGATCAGAGGGGTATTCCAGGGCCGGTCTCATAGCAGCTTTGTTGCTGCAACTTGGAGGACTATAACAAGAGTCAGAGTACAAGGATGTGTTTAGACTAATTTATTACTAAATCATATTTGGGTAAACAATCTCCCAAGATGTTATCGGTGCTAGATGACTTGAAAAGATCAATTTCCCACACAAAAGACCTGGCAACACTGCACAACTGTTTGTCCAACTGAGTAATTTGTGGACTAATATTAACCCTGCTTGTCTTGTAAAAGTAGTTCACACATTAGGTCTAAGACCAGACATTAACCTTTTGTCATTTCATTTTCATGTTAAAAGCCAGTTTCACACAAAATATGTTTAAAGAAGCTTCTTTGCCCTATTTGTAATGCATTTGGGTGGTTTGCCGGTGTAATCACTGGAGTCCGAAGGTGTGAATTGTGCCTGAAACCCCAATGGCATGGCAATCTCACGTTCACACAGTGTCTGCCCCCCACACCTCACACCCATCCCTGCCTTGCCCTCAGGTCAGCTTAAATCAAAACAGGCCTAGGAGAACTCACTCACACGCTTGTGTTGTGACATGGCGGACAACAAGATGTGGCAGCTAGCCAACGCCTTTGAGACTAAAAACCCCTTTGTCTAGGATGTCATAAAAAACACACAGACAAGTTTACATGGGCTTGAGAGGACACTTGTCTTTACAGGGGACTGATCTGGGAGAGTCGACATGATGGGTTTGAAATGTGATTGATAGGTTTATTTTGTGAATGCTGAGCCTGTACATTCAAAACATTTGGTGGTGTGCAACACATAATTTGATTGATGCCCTTTTACCCAACCCTAACCCTGACCTGTTTGAGAGGACAAGGCCGACAAGTGCAGGAGATTGAATGACAGTTTGGTAAATGAGATATAATTTACGTTTTCCCATGCCAGCTATTAATACCAGGCTGGCCTCGGCGCAGCGCCAGTTATGTCTGTCCTAAACTCTAAGAAGGACATGTTGTCAAGGGAGTTTTATAAATCCTACCCAGAGGAATTCAGTCCCAAACAGATTGCTGGACACTGACCTGTCAAATGAGCATGTGAGTGTCCTGCAATGCTGAACATCCTATTTGCTGATAAATGTCCATGGAGTAACAGGGACAGGACACATCAGTGGCGTCTCTCTTGTGCCACCCATGCTAATAATCACTTGGAAGACCACGTAAAATAGAGGGGAGTGGTCATACCCTGTAGAGTGATGTATGGATGAACCCAAAAATACGTTTTCTTCAAACAGCATTATCCGGGCATTTACAAAGCTGAAAATACAAAAAGTTCACGCCACTTTTTAATTAATACATCTCCCTAAGTTTCATAGTGCAGCCGTTATATAAGCCGAGAGAGGGGATCAGTGCTGTGATAGCTGTCAATGTAACGCTGAAAGGTAGCCGTGAAAAAAAGTCCTGCTCTTTGGAGAATTTACTGGCTCAGAAACTGATAAGAGGGCACTGGGGGGGTATATGGCTGTGCCGAGACCTGACAGTTTGATGGCTGTGTGAAACTCAAGAAAGGCCAAGCTGGTTTGTTTTCAGGCTGTTTATAAACTGTGTCAACGTGCTCTCACTCTGATTGGAACTGCAAATTGCATCGCTGGGTGCTACACTCATTCTGATACAGATAATGTGTTTGTGTGTGTGTGTGTGAAGGAGAGTCAGAGAGAGAACCAGCAAGTTAGCATGGGATTTAACGAGCAAGAAGATAAAGGGGTTCTGAGAAAGCCTTGAGTTTCTCTATATCAGGTCCTCATGTTGCATCTCGTTGCTAAACTCATTGTTCTAACTGTTCTGATCAAGGCCCATTGTGATGGCAGGATCAACACAAATAATTAATTGGAGAATGGGATCCTGACGATAGCCCGATATGTAATCCTAAACTTGGGCCCCTGCTGCTCCCAGACATGAGGATGCACAAACCGCCTATATCTAAAGGGGCGGTCACATCAAGGTGAAAACATTTTGCGCCTCAGTCATTTGAACAGGGTGGCGCAATGGGAGTCGCAAACGGTAGCAAATAACATGTATCATTGTTTGCATGGCACCACGATCAGTCTGGCTGAACTTTGATCTGTGAAATGGTTTACCGGTTCTTAACCAAAATGGCACCGCTGATGCCTGCCTCGGCCGGTCGGTGTGTTTGTTTGGTCTTGTTCTGTTGGTTATTTCAGGGTTTCTGGCAATATGCACCTTTATGCCATTGGACATTCCTTGTTTGTGCAAACTTACTTAGGAGATAAATTGCTCTGGCGTCTCGTACAACTGCCCATGAGGCTATTTCTGTTCTGCTTGCACATGAGCAGCCTCTAAGCCCCTCTTAACAAAGCACCAGACAATGAACTTGGTGACTTGGGGTTCGCCTGTAGCTAAAACTTGCCAACATCAGTCCCCAACATAACCGTACAGGAGCATTTGGGCTGTTGTGTTATTGACAGGAAACCAGATTCCTAAAGACAACAAGGAGCAAGATGCCAAATCTAGAGGACAAGTTCTGTTTGGGAGGAGGATGGGGGGGGATGGCTTCCTGCTTCTAAACCCCTGCCCGGGAGCATCTTCAGGCCATGCTGGGGTGCTAATCCAGGGTCCTGGCATTCCTCTTTGGTTCACAGGATACTTGTCAGCTCCCAGGGGCGCGGATGCTTGGCTGTCAGAGCCACTTCAGGGCGAAGGCTAGAAGGATGGTCCCAGCAGTCTCCACATGGCAGCCTCTCCAGTCTTAGCTCACTCTGGAAAATGCTAATCGCTTCTCATCGCTCTCCGTCTATCCAGGGGGTGTCCTGGACTTGGGCAGGGTTAGGAAAGGTCTCCAGGGATTTGTTGAAGGGAAGGTACAATATAGGTTACATATAACTGCATATCAATAGTAATTTGAAAGGTGCCGTTGGGTGATGATGTTAGACATTATGAAAAGCCATCATATTCATGCATGCATAACAAGAAAGAAACAGTCATTTTTGTTGGTACATCAAATGTCCATATTGTCTGTCTGTAGTAACGCCGGCTGCAGCCTTGTGTACTATAAAGTGTTTTCCAGCTGGGTACCCTGGTCTATCGCTAACAGGATAAGAGCTTTTCTTAAAAAATTAAGCTCAAACAACTACTTTCTTGATGTTCTGAAACCGTAGATGAACCAAACCCCTAACATCTTATTTTCTGTTTTTATGCATTTGTTTATTAGGGTTTATTTGCTGTTGCTGAGGTTAAACACACTGATCCCTTATCTAAAGTATCAGTCAAAATAGCATTCGGTAAGCACCAGTTGACATGGGACTTGAAAGACACCAGGGGCCTGCCTGTCCTGAAGGGGTCTAGTTTCAGGGCTGCATGACTGGGAGTGCCAACCTGACAGGCCCACCTGCCCCATACCTTAGGCCCAGCTGGCCACCAGGATGATTAACGGCCAGCGTAAACTTACTCAGCAGGGTCTCAGACACATTTGTGCATTTGCTCACACGTAGGAGTGTTACATGACGCTAAAAGGTATTTCAGAGCATGGGGCCACAGCCAGGCAGAAACGACAGCCATAAATATTTAGAGCAGTGCTGTAGTTATCACTTTCCAAAAAGGAGCTTCTCTTGTCAATGGTGTGGGATTCTGGAAATCAATTAAACTGATTTATGTTCTGTGGTGTGGGCACGGTTACTCCCAAACCTGGATCCTATATCTGCCAAACCTCCATATTCCTCCATAAAAAGAATATGACATCATAAAGACCTGACCCAGGGATGTTATTAGACTCTTCTGTGCTAATCCCAAGGAGTTTTTTTGATACCTTTGATTTCCATTTTTCAAGGCCAGAGTGGTGGTACAGTAAAAACGATCTGGAGCTAGCTCTTTAAAAAGTTGCAACCCCCTGCACCTTTTGAAAAAACCACATCTTCAGCTTGAATGTTATCAATGTCGCAAAGCGCATACAGCACCTGCCAGCACACCCAAGCCCTCTTGAAGAACTTGCATGTGTGCCAGAGCTGTACAGAAAGTAAAATACTACTGACCACTTTATACACTGGACCATTGAGAGTTACGGAGGACTTAGCATAGTTTTCAGATTATGAGAATTTGTTTTACAGGTGTGATGTGAAGGAAACAATGTTGTTTTCCAATGACATATTGTTAAAACACAGTACGTAAGTAGAGCTGAAGGTCCATAGTCACTTCTAGTTCAAAGTCTAATTCATAAACTTAAAGGATTGAGATACACCTGCTTCGCAGTGGATAATTCAGAGGCTCAAGTTAGGTCTCAGCCAATAACCTACTAGGACCACTGCTAATAATATATAGATCCTGGCCCCCAAATTGCCAATAAAATGAAACGGCCCACAAGAAATCCAAATGTGCATTATTATCATGGGTTGGATGTTAATTCTTACGCTGTGTACTTCTGTAGGTTGTAATGAATGGCAATCGGTTCAGAACCAAGTCGTTTGCTTTGAGTGGGAATATTGATGATAAAAGAAATGCTATTGAAGGTTGTTAGTATTCTGGGTAGAAGGTCTGAGGTCGACTATATTCCACCCTTCCAATAAAACACTCCAGGCTATACAATTACTCTAGCTCCAGTTAATTTCTACACCCATTCATATCCCTCTTCCGTGTAAGTGCTTGGTTTTCTAATTGCATTCATCACCAAAAAAAAGGGTTAGTTTGTCTTCGTATACATTATCACACTAACTGGGCTTCAATTATTAAAGCTTAACGATGTGGGCTCTGAAAATATGCTGTCCCTTATTTTCTGCACAGAGAATCAATGTTCCACATTAGCAGTATAAATTAAGTAATACTTTACCTAGGCATGTTGCTGCCTTTAATATTCTCCCTCATGAGATGTATTCTCCCAGACCAGGGCTCACAGTGCCTCTGGGGAAGGGATGCTATAGTTCATTCTAATGAAAGAGCTCGAAGCTGGTAATGGTTTAAATGATACATTTGTGTGGGAGAGAGAGCGAATGTTTCTGAAAGATCTGGCGAAAACAGCATAATTCACAGCCCCATAGGAGTGTGATGTCATCGAACACAAGGACGGCCAAGACTTCTGGAAGGCCTTGAACGTAACACAAAGGGTACTTTTGGGACCATACTTGGAGGTCGATAAAAAAGGGACAAAATATGGTAAAGTCCATCAGTTGGAAAGGTTAATGAGAGAGTCTTCCATTTCTGTTGAAATTAGATATAATAAATCAACTATAGTGTCACCTTCTGGTAATGAGTCGTTCAACAAGCTAAAACAACCAGGGCACCTGAATAATATTAGCGATAACCATTACATTATTTGTGTAGGAATAGAGTCATTGTATCCATTAAATACATTATTGTCGGATCACCACCACAATGGACACCATGTCACCTGTCTCCACTCTTCGCTGACATACAAACAGTGAAGTGGTTCTGGTCAGAACCCACGATCAACAACATCACACTTCCCTGTAACCTCAAATGCAATCATGAGCTAAGCGCCGGTGCTGTGAGAGGCCTGTGTGCGTCTATGAGCAGGAGGCTTCGGAGGAGCCAAACCAATGACGAATGGCACACTGGTTTATGAACAAAAACAAAGGAACACCCTCATTTTAGTGAGTGGATGTTGGCGTGGGTTCTGCCTCCTGCTCCCTGCTTCTGGGATAAATCCTCCCTGATTGCTAATTGCGCGATTCCTCTCGTCCGCATCAACTTCAGGCCGACAGGTTATTTCAGCTTGTTATTGGGAAAACATTTATCCACTTGGAATTATTACTGTGCAAAGGCCCCTGGTGAAATCCAAACAGCAGTGAATCTTCTAGAGTTATGGTAAAGCCTCTCCTCATTAGATGGCCAATCGACTGGTGGAATGAAGGGCCCAATCTCTGCCTTATTGAGTGTTCAGGAGACACATACTGACATTTACATCTCTGGCTTCTTCATGGTTGGCTGGAGACAGAATGGTTTCCATACATTCTGCCTTTGAAAAAAGGAGCAGGACTGACGGTTCGATCATTTGTGCCCATGTTTATGGCATCATCTCGGAAATATGATAAATGTGTCAGTTCTAGGCATGTTGTAAACATGGTATGTTGTGCGGTGGACGGCTCCTGTTCTCTCTCTGTCCCTACGGGCACCAGAACTCTCTGGAACACACTGAAGGATGTAATGTAAACAAGACAAGTTGCCCAATTTCATCTCGTCGCTGTTGACTCTCCCTGAGCAGAGACAGAAGGATACAATAGTGTGGACAAAGCACCACGCTACCTTCGCATCCCACACTCTTCCACATCCCAAACAGATCCGCTGAGGTGCTCTTTTTATTCGGCGGCAATTACTACCTACACCTGGCAACAGAAGAGACATCTAGATGCCTAACAATGTCACAGAGGAACTCTTTCTTCCAAACAAGCAGCCCAAATTGGCTTTGTAGCCATGAACCAATTAGAGCTGAAATATGGTAACTGCGTAGGCCATTACTGCGCTGTGGAGATGGTGCAGGGAGACGTGTTGAAGGTTAGGATGGTTAGAGGCTTTAGGAATGATATGTGGTGTGTGGACTGTGCGGACTTGCTGCTTACACAGCAAAAAGAGAGTGCCATGACAAGGGGACGGCAGAATGGTGTAGCACGGAGGGTGGAGGCGAGCAAGGGATGATAAATAAACACTCTTGGATAGATCTCTCCAGAGGACATATATTACAGAAGCAGGGAGCAACAAGAGCGATCAGTGTTTCAGCCTTGGAGAACTCTTACTCATAGCAATATACCTCTTCTCGATGGGTAATTTGTGGGCTGTTGTTTTAAGAGAGGTTGTTCTGTATTTTTCTACTTTAATATAACAAAAGTGTACCCTGTAGAGCCCAAACAAAGTGTCCAAGTGACTTCTATTACATTAAGAGGACAGCCTTTCAGTCCAATGGTGACATATAGGGCCATGGCTTAGGTAGCTATCAAGCAAGACTACCATGAGAGTCTGGTTCGAAAACAAAATCTCATATCAAACTTTGTTAAAATCAACCACAAACAGAGGAACTTTTATTGCAAACATGTTTACAGTAAATATAAATAAACAACTAATGATGTGGATGCAGCCTAGATGAATAATGGCGTAGCTACATCGTCTTTCATTTTTATTAGACCACGACGAGAATCCCATTTTGTAGCTGCTCATCAAAAAGTCAGCAGATTTCCACCGTTCTGAAGAAAATCCCAGGCTTCTTAGCTGGCTGGCTGCGGCCTACATGTGCTACTGACACCAGAGTAACTAATGTTCCCCCCGGCAGCTAAGGATTCGGATTTGATATAAGCATTCAAACCTGTCGGCAGTGAGGCATGGGCTCCGTCACCCTACGCTACGATTGATTCCCCCTTGCCCTTAAATGCAGTGCATGCGAAGCAAACCAAGGACGCTTCTCTGCCTGGTCAAGTAATGACAATCGTCTTTAAGGAATAATGGCCTCGACGACGCTTCGGAAAAGTTACCGGGCCACCTTCAATAATGAATTCCCGGTCGATGACACATTGATAGATTCTCATTCTTCAGTCGGGACGCCCTAGCCGCACTTTAATTGACAAGAAATGAATTCAGGAGGTTGGGAAAGAAAGGTGGGATGGGAGAGAAGGAGATGGGGGGACGGGTTGCAGGGGGGGACGGGTAAATTCTGTGTGATCAGCAAGGTTTCAAACAATCATTGGGCGAAGTGAAGTCTCCAGCATATCTATAAGTCATAGTGTTTTATAGGCCATTAGGATCTCCAGAGAAGGGCCACATGGAGACCGTGGCTTTTTGTCGAAATTAAAATGTCAGAGAGAAAGAAATAGAACAAAACAGAGAATCTGCAATTAATTACCCAGCCATAAAAATTCAATAATCAGGGGGCATTGCAGTTTTCTGTTCAGCGGCTCCCCTGATCATAGCAAACTGGAATAGAATACATTTATCTCACCAAATTACATTTCTAATCTAAAAAGGGATACATGCTGTAAAGGAATTGGGTCTTTAGGATTTTGCAGAAGGCAAAGCAGAGACGATACATTTTTTTGTCCTACACCGAGGCAAGCACAAAAACCCAATTTTTCTTTTTTTTAAATCATTTGATGGAAATGTGTGAAATGTGTGACAGATACAAGGAAGTACTGTTTCAAGATATTTTAAAACATTCATAGCTTAAGATGTGTATTAACCTGAGTTTTCATTATAAACCTGTACAATATTTTGCTGAAGAGAAAAAATGAAGTGTTGCTCTATTGTATTCAGTTCCACCAACGACACCAGTATTAGACCCAAAACATTTTTCTTCACAGTGAGAATGCAACTAAGAGATGTCAGCCTGAGTTAATAGTTATAAATGATTTTCAGAATAATACATGCTCTGAGAATGTGTCAATAGCAATCCAATACTGTAAGTGTTCTTAATGTGAGAGGAAGAGCCAATGTAATGTAGCTTTCATTGACTTATCCATTGGCTAAGCCACAGGCAGTGCAACAGTTCAACACAAGCACTCTGGGATTTTCCAGTCAATGTCATGGATGATCGCAGCATGGAAAAGAAGCAGAAATTATTTAACCAAGTGCCAGTTATGACCTTAAATGATTAACCAGTATGAATTAGCATCTATGCGAAATTTTCGTGACCATTCAGTAAATACTGATCATAGTGTTTACTGGCACGATAAGGCATCGCACACATACTTACAGTAATCACCGTGATTACAGATAATTAGATATTATATATTTTGGTAACATTATTTAATATTTGAAGAATTACATTTTATTCAAGCATGTAGTCAGAAATAATAGGAAACCAAACAACAGTAAATATTGAAATGATCTATGTTTTATCTATCTTTTTCCTTAAAGAGAAGTTTGTCCATGTATTTCTTTCCTCCCACTGTAACATACTCTCCTTGCACTTTCATTGATCAGTTCAGCTGCTATATACTGTTAAGGTAAATGTACACAACTGTTACCTATGGAGCAAGAGGAGAGGAGAGGGTGTGCTGGGCCTTATCCAGAAGGCAACAAGACTTCCTGAGAGGAGAGGGGAGGAGAAGAGAGGAGGGGAGGAGAGGAGGAGGAGGGGAGGGAGGGGAGAGGAAGGGAGGAGGGGAGGGGAGGGGAGGGGAGGAAAGGAAAAGGAGATGAGGAAGAGAGGGGGGCGGAGAAGAGAGAGAGGATAGGGAGGGGAGGAAAGAGGAGGGAGAGGAGGCTGTTGTAGGTGGAGGAGAAGATGTAGGAGTACCGAGATAGGGAGAGGGGAGGAGAGGGAGGAGAGGCAGAGGGGGGAGAGAAGGGGAGGAGAGGGAGGCGAGCTGAGGGGAGGAGTGGAAGAGAGTAGAGTAGAGGAAGGGGAGGGGAACAAAACACAGACACACAAAACACACACACAAACCCAAACCGCCAACGCACATAACCGAAACACCAGCAAACAACACCCCCCAGCACTCTGTTGAAAAATGACTCAAGCTAGAACAACAGCCATAAACGACAAAAGGAAGCACTACACAACACATACGATTGGTAACACACGCAGCATGCGAGTTGTCAACACATAACACAAAACAAATCTGCATAAAGACAACACCGCTTCACAGAAACCTGATGAATGGTAATCTAACCTCCTGAGTTGAAGTTCGGGCGACTTTATAACCCTGACAGATAACAGGTTTTGCTCGGAGAGCGGAAGAAACAAAAAAACAATGAGCAACCCAGTGAGCTATCGACCTCACCCGCCCTGCAGCTTGCCTTATCTGCACGCTCTATACCGACAACCCAGCCCCCCCCCAACACAGACCACCGCAGCACCCGACCCAACCAGCTGATCTAGAGCCCAATCACAACATATTCTTACATTAACCCACACCACCTGCCGACATGCAAACTTAACTAAGAGATGTCAGCCTGAGTTAATAGTTATAAATGATTTTCAGAATAATACATGCTCTGAGAATGTGTCAATAGCAATCCAATACTGTAAGTGTTCTTAATGTGAGAGGAAGAGCCAATGTAATGTAGCTTTCATTGACTTATCCATTGGCTAAGCCACAGGCAGTGCAACAGTTCAACACAAGCACTCTGGGATTTTCCAGTCAATGTCATGGATGATCGCAGCATGGAAAAGAAGCAGAAATTATTTAACCAAGTGCCAGTTATGACCTTAAATGATTAACCAGTATGAATTAGCATCTATGCGAAATTTTCGTGACCATTCAGTAAATACTGATCATAGTGTTTACTGGCACGATAAGGCATCGCACACATACTTACAGTAATCACCGTGATTACAGATAATTAGATATTATATATTTTGGTAACATTATTTAATATTTGAAGAATTACATTTTATTCAAGCATGTAGTCAGAAATAATAGGAAACCAAACAACAGTAAATATTGAAATGATCTATGTTTTATCTATCTTTTTCCTTAAAGAGAAGTTTGTCCATGTATTTCTTTCCTCCCACTGTAACATACTCTCCTTGCACTTTCATATGACAGCTTTCAGCTGCTAGTGAATACTGTAAGGGTAAATGTACACAAACTTGTTAGCCTATGGAGCAAGAGCAGAGCGAGCGAGAGGGTCAATTGTGCTTCGACGGGCCTTATCCAGAAGGCCTAACAAGACTTCCTGAGAGAGAGGGAGGAGAAGAGAGGAGGGGACAGATGGCGAGGAGAGGAAGGGAGGGAGGGAGGGCGAGGAAGGGGGAGGGGGGAGGGAGGGGAGGGGAGGAAAGGAAAAGGAGATGAGGGAGGAGGAGAGGAGAGCGGAGGAGAGAGAGGAGGGAGGAGGAGGACAAAGAGAGGAGAGAGAGGGGCAGGAGAGAGACGGAGACGAGATCAGCGAGGAGGGTAGGAGATGAGGAGAGGAGAGCAGAGGAGGGGAGAGAAGGGGAGGAGGGGAGGCGAGCAGAGGGGAGGAGGAGGAAGCAGACGTCAGAGTCAGCCAGCGAGAGGGGAGGGGAGGATGGAAGGGGAGAGGAGGAGGAGAGGAGGGGAGAGGAGAGGAGAGGAGGAGAGAAGGAGAGGGGAAGAGAATGTTTTCTGGTCCTCTTCCAGCAGGCAACAACACCTCCCTCTGCTTGAGGTCTGAAGGGTAGGAGGAGTGGTTTTAATTTGAGGAAAGCACCAGCGCTATATTTCACCCTCTGCTGTTGTCTTGCATTATCTTGGTAAACATCCCAGGTACTAATTTGATATACTGTCAAGCAGGCGGTGTTTCATCCTGCTCCCTGCGTGATTGATGAATGACTGGGAGATGAAACGGGGACAAAGATTTATGGCGCACCAGCCCATAGAATATGTATGATTATCAGCAGCACGCTGAAAGTTTGAATGATAGGCACTAGGAGAGGTCTACTAAATGACTCAATTTAAGTAAGGGAAAGGGAGTGTCTCCATTTTCCTCTCTCTGCATTTCTTAGCTTGTTTTTTATCTAAGTGGGGCTGATTTTCCGAAGATCGACTGGATACAGACTGTCAGTACGTTTAAGCTCAGCTTTGTAATGTCATGTCTCATAAAATGCATTTTGCTGTTTCATTTCTACCTGAGGAAAAATACCACATCAACTCCTCTGGCTGTGGGCCGAGTAAACAACATATAAAGCACTTTGTCTCATCCCGATTTGGAAAGCTAGTAATTCTCCAAGCGAAATGCTCCACGTTTGTCTTTTGCACTACAGTAATTCTGTCTTTCCTACAATTTAGTTCTAATACCCATTGGCATGTCTGAGCGCTTTGAACAGTCAGCTCCTAATTGATCGATGGGACAGTGACATAAATCCTAAAGCCGGCATTCTTTATTGATCCTACAGGAGCGCTTTACTGCCTTTCTGTATGTGTCACTTCTCCAGCCCACACATGCTAAGTAGGAGGCATATTTTACCCACAGAGGGCATTATCGCATGCAGACTCCGCTATTGTTATCTGCATCTGTGAATTACTGCGCCCCACCGTGACTTGCATGGCACCCAGGAGAGGGCTTAGATTTCTGTTTGCCCCAATTTATGTATTTACACAAGGGTTGTAAATAGCCTAACATTAACACACCAGGAAGGATTCATGACAACGGTCTGTTTGAATTATTGGAAGAAGTAGCTTTGAAAAGCTTCTGCAAGGTGGACCTAGACCTCATACTTGACTGAGTAACTTCACTTAGAAAAACCATATCATATGCAGCTATTCCTGAAATGCCCGTTGCTGATAAGACGGCCATAGGAATTGCATCGCCTTGGGGAAAAGCGATTCTGGACACAGGAGGTTTCTGGGAACGCTTTCCACTGCGGGTCTCTGCAGAAACGAGGCGAGGCGAGCACTCAGACCAGCCTGGTGAGCCGTGACTCACCCTGCCTGCGCTCATGTGACAGTGGCACGTGTCCAAATGCTGTCTGCGAGGTGAAACAAGGAGAGGACTTGTCGTCTCATAATTGTAATTTAATAAAGATCCCACATGGGATCAGCAGGCCCTGACAGCCAAGGCCTTCCGGCGCTTGTTAATGCAATTGTTCTGGTTCAGACGGCCTTGTCACAAATCACCCTGGAAGTTAGGTGACAGGTAGCAGACCTCACGGATACGTCCTGTGGGGCTCAGAGGAGTCCTGGAGGAGGGCCAGGGAAAAGGCGGTGTGTTGCCTGGCCAGACGGAAAGACAGCCAAGGAGCTGACACTGAACCGTGGTTACAATAAGGAGGGCGAGATGTGGACAGACGAGGACTAGCCGGATTCAGAAAATAAACTGTAGAAAGCCATTCATTTCATTGAAATAGTAAATCTTTGTGCTTTGCTGCTGGACGAAAAGCAGACTTTATAGTTTTTGGACATGATTAACAGAGGTTCTACCGACAGAACCAGCAAACATATCATAAACACAGATGAGGGGTAAAATACTGGATGCAGGACAGCATGAGAAAAAACTGACAATGTTTGACAGACACTGACAAACAAAAATGGCAGGAATTGGCATGTCGAAGAGACTTTCTTCAAGATTGTGGCCCCTGAGATAGAAACAATGGGGTAAATCGGAAGAGCTTTTCTTTCATGCATTCCTGCTTTTTGCTCTGGGATTGATGTATAGCTGATGTGTGACAGGAGGAGCTCCAGTAAAACTTGTGTACATGCCAAAATACATTTTACACGTAGTGCTCTAAACAGCCCGCAGCCAGAGGCTCATAAATCGCTCGTCTGTGTCTGGAGTTGGTGAACAAATGCACCTCATGGTCACTGCGGGGAGAGATGGTGCATATCTAGCAGGGCAGAATCCCTGGGCAGGGCCAGCACTCGGTGGTGCCAGGGATATTTGTTAGACAAGAGGATAAAGAGAGGAACAACTGACTGCCTCTCTGTCAAAAACCCCCCGAAGAGGTGCAATAATTTATGTGCCTGTTTAATCAGGCTGAGTGCATGTAGGCAAATGTTTGCATATTGTCATGTTGTGCATGTTTTACATCCAAAGGACATACCTTTCTCCTTGCTTCGATGCTAGGACGGCATGGTGAGTGTACAATCCTAAAGGAACTGTCATGACATCAATGTTTACGATCATAGGAGAAGACAGACAGAGTTCACGCTGGTGGTATTTAGAATTATCCAAATGATGTGGAATGTCCCGGCTGGCAGACATTGTCACCGTCATTCCATTTTGGAGGAGGAACAGAGGTTGTTTTTGTTCTTTTTAATCCCAGTTATAACCTTCAGTGTTCTCCTCTGACGGGAAATGCAGTTCATCAACTAGGGATGACACCAGCGTAGGTGATATATACAGAACTGTACTTCCCCAAGATAACTCTAATAGCACAGAGCCCTGTTCCAGTCCCTCTCCCATCCTGCACAACCATGAGGGAAATCCCTGAAGTAAGAGGAGTGGGTTGATCAAATAAAATGATACTTTGAAGTGGGTATGCTCGAATCTCAAGATGATTTGGCCAAGTCCTCAGATGCCATCTTAGAATTAGGGGAAAGACGCCTATGCGTTTCCAAACATTCTCTTTGGTATCTGGGTCCTTGTTTGGGGTGGGCGGGTGTGTGCGTTCTTAGGAAAGTAACTACCTGTTTGTGTGTGTGTGTGTTTGAAGTGACACTATCCTGCCTGGTAGTGATGGAGCTTTATGTACATGTGTCTGAGATCGAGAGAACGCGTAGGTCACCATGTGGCTCGTGGCCCCCAAGTCTGAAGGGCTTTTAGGGAAGAAATGAGCACAGGAGAAAGGTATGTGTCTATCAAAAAAGAGGGACATCAGCCAAGATACCATACAACACAGATGATGTAGGAAGACACATGTGCTGTGGGATGTATTGAACACAGTTTGGATTGTGCAATGAGATTGCTGACGTTCGGTCAAGTTCTGTACACATTCATGTTGGCCATCATTCTGGCACTGGTAGACACGAATGTGATCCAAATGAAAGGATAGAGAATTGGTTGAGTTTCATATAGCAGTGTGCCAATAATACTAGCCGTGATAGGTTATGATAGTTAAGATATGTTTCTTGTGAGATGTGGCAGTCACAAGTAAGATTTCGTCTAAGTATCTTTCAAGGACATTTAAATCGAAAAGCAAATATGGATAAAACATATTTCTGTCTTGGTGTTATACATCCATTGGATGGCAGTACTGAGTAAAGTTTACCAAATTTTCTTCAAATATTGCAAAATGTACAAAGCAGATTTCTTTGTGAAGTATACCTCATGACATTATGAGATGAGCTTTTGTTACTAACATCAGAGTACTTAAAGTCTAACTCAATCAGTTTAATGCATATTTAATCAATCTAAATCCATGTTTGAAAACCTTGTTCAGAGCACATGATAATTCTACAATCTCTTGTGGCTTATTAGTTCTTACCACAAAGTAAAGGATACATACAAAGAATGCATTCTTCCTTTGTTCAACCTTTCTCCATGAAACACAAGATTTGCTAAAGAAATTCTGGAAAGGATAAGATGTTGACTCCATTTAACACACACACACACACACACACCCACACACACACACACACACACACACAGATCCTCTCCACTCTGCTTATCTCTGGCAGTCAATAAGAAGCTGAGGGGATTGGCAGTGCTCTGTCTTATTTACAGGACATTTGTTGCACTTGACATTTATCATGGCTCCGGGGCCGTGAACTTCATGCAAACGTCACTGAAGCATTCAATGCCAGAGCCCGGGGCCTAACTCTGCCTCCACATCATCACAAGTCTTTTCACGCTAAGATAAATCACTTCTACTGGACCCCAAGCACAGGAAGATAAGGGGGGGTGGGCAGAGGGAGAGAGTAGGAGAGAGAGGGAGAGAGTAGGAGAGATATTCTAGGATAAGAATATCCTAGGGTTAAGGCCAACCAATCTAGGCCTTGTTTTGTCCCTGTTAATTGTCACACGCATCTGAACAAATATCACTACCCATATGGTAAATGTTCTATAGATTGCAGGGGCTGTAAACATTGTGACTCCTGTCCTTGATGGGGTCATGGCCACAGGATAGGAGAGGTCTCTGTCTTTGCAGTCTGCAAGATCCAACCACATGGCCAGAAGAGACAGACTACACATGCATGTACAGGGGGAGATATCTGTAGGCAAGATGGGTAGAGACCCATTGCCCACAGCTATTATCCGATTAGAAAAGGATATCTAGATATACAACGGACCTGTAATTCCAACAGATTCCGGCTGGGCTTAGTGTTGTGGTCTGAGAGAAAGGTGGGATTTTTTAAATCAACATTTTCAGAAATAACATTTACTTTTTTTCAAAACATTTCTGTTGAAAGACAGGCTATTTATGATGTTATTATTAGACAGTTATACTAAACATTGACCATTACATTAGTCTCAGTAATAGATTCCAAATCTAACAGAACACGTTCTTGGACTAAGTGCTACTGTGTGTGGGCTTTCCAGTCAACAGAAGAGTGAGAAAGATATAAACTAGCTGCCTGCAGTGAACTGCAATTGTACTGATATCCCAATAGATGGGGCTGTTTTTTACACTCCAAAGGCTTATCAACATTTGAGCTATATTAAAGTTTGCTGTCAGTATTTTAATTATATTGTAACTCTATTTAATACTTCAGCAATGGGTTAATGTACAATGAATTAAACTGAAATACACTCAATAAACTTTAACAAATTTTACTGAAAGCTTTCTTGTCGTTTGAAAGACATTTACAACGGTTTAAACCCCATAATAAGGGAACTAGTCTCCCTTATTTCAAGTTTTCAAAACCAGGTTCTTACCCTCCTCGTTTCTTTATCCGAAACCCGTTCAATCCTCTTGACATGGGTGACTTATCTGTTCCAACTTAAGGTCAGAGCACAAGGCTTTGGGGAGCATAACAGTGGTTGGCTAGAACTAATATGGGGCTTTTTAGAGAATCTGTACACTATATACAGTACATGACGTAACAGATGTGGGCATTAACCATAGTTTGAGAGCAGAATGATGAACGGGCATTAGGATCTCACCACATCATCTCAGCTGTGAAAGCAGTATATTCGATTGCAGTCAGCGTCCAATTAGAAATCAACAGCTTCTCTGTTCCATAAGTGATTCATGACTGTTATTGACGATCATTTACAGAAGTAGTTTGAGATGCGTTTTACTCGGTAGCGTCTGTAATTGACAAATGATGAGGGGAAAAAACATCGTAGCTGTATTTTTCTCCTCTGACAAGGTGGTAGGCAATCTTAAAGATGAATGTGATATCTTGCGAAAGCTTGATTCCAGCAGAACCGCAGAAGGTTGCTGGTAACCACAGAAGAAGACAGAGGAATTATCTTCCGATGACCTCCCGTAGAAGAACGACAAATAGAATATGGAAATGGAAAAAATGGAAAAATAGACAGGAATACTGCTCATTTGAGATCTTCTACATATCAAGTTAAACTTAGAAGCAAACAGTCCTGATATATTTGAACAACAAATCTTTTGCTTGCAGGCAGACACCATGTAAAGGCAGAGTAGATGAAATGTAATTCCGGCTGAGCTAAATAAGAGGGGTACGTGGTTGACATGATGGTGCCTCACACAAGAGCTTCCCCTACCCTTTCTCTGTGATGCCTCCAGCCACAGTTGCCTTAGGCATGCTTTTAGGGAGTTCAACAAATATTCATAAACTATTTGACAGTTGAATTTAGCAAAAGATCTGTGCAATGAATGTTCAGTGGGGTTTTATTTGACTCATTAATCAAGAATTTTGTGGGAAGGTGTTCTGAACATGCTGCAGTTATTGGCGTATTTGTGTGAAGATTACATGTTGGCGTGTTGCCGCTGTGTGTGTTTGATTGGGGAGTGTTGGGGTGTATCCCTCCAGCCTCAAACATGCTGTAGGCTACAATCTCAGCAGCTACTCTAGCACCTGGGTGATACTGACAACATCAAGTGCAATTCCCCTTCCGTCTTCCCTGCCAAGACAAAGGTCAGGGGAAATTAGCGGGATGTAGAAGAAACCCCGGTCCTTCTGGATCAGCCTCACGGCCCCAGACACTCTGGCTAATGTGGCCTAAACATCAGGGCAGGGTCATTATTTCAAATACAAGACCACTTAACTTCCTTACTCCCCTCTGCCGAGGACACCAGTGCGGTTGGAGACGAAAGCACGTTGTTGGGTTTTCTCCCCAATGCAGGTCCCATTATGAAGGGTTTTTTTCTGTCTCCCATTGAGTGTAATTCCAGCACACCCTGGGTGAATTAATTAATCACAAAGCTGGCTTGCTATCAAAGGTAAATATGATTTAATTATACTCCCTGCGTCTTTGTTAAGAAGCCAACTGTCAGCTTGTGGTAAGTGGGCTGTGGCCCTCAGTGGCGCCCAAGGCATACATGCGTGCCTGTGTATGTGCAGAGGGACACGAGCATGAGAGGTAGAGAGAGGAAGAGAGAGAGAGAAAAGAGAGTGCTCAGCCAAGTGGAAGGAACCGGAATGAACAGGTACATAGAGACGGAGGGATCGCCATGCTTCCCTGTGGAGCTGAATGAGTGGCACATCACTGACAGCTCCACAGTCCCAACAAACAACAGCCACATCTCCTTTAACATAGAGGGGAATAACAGAGGTGCAGCACCCACACAGAACACTCCATCAACCTTATGTACCGCGAGACTTTACATTCCTTCCAGCACAGGGTCACGCTGTTCCATGCTGTGTTTTCACATTCCAAACATCTGACACTGCTACAGAGGCCGGTGTTACGCTCGAGTCAATCGTATTGAAGTTGAGACATAAAAGCAACTTGTTAACCATCATCCACCGGCAGCTAGCAGTCTCTACAAGACACTCAATAGCCTTTCTGACATGTATTGATAATCAGACATATTTATTGGTGCTGTTAAAAGGAGATTGAGCATGTGTCAAGTAGCAGCCAGCCTCAATAACAGTCACCTCCTCTGACCCCCAGGTTAACGTATCAGTTGCATTCCCCCACACCTCTGCTGACAATAAATTGATGCAGGCAAGAGGAACAGGAGAGGTCACATTCTTTCATGAAGCAGCTTGTGTTTAACATCTGTGTCTTGTTATCCAGGCTGGTTTCAGCCATGGTGTCCAGAGCATGATGATAACACCATTGACATACATAAAGGCACAAATCCCATAGCTGCGTGTTGGTCGAGACTACATTTAACTAGCACGGTAGTGAAGACCTCATGGGTTGTGAGTCACAGGCAGGTGATAGGAGGGGCTTGTCACCAGCCAGAGATACTGTTTATAGCACAGGCCCCAGATAAACCATTTGTTGGCCAAACAAGGCAAATGAAGCATAATTGGAAGCCCATTACTAAATTGAAAAACGGGAGCCTTTTGTTTTAACTGTGTTAGAATCGAAGATAGGGCGCCTCTCTCACTCTGTAAACCTGAATCAAACGAAAGGGCTCGATAATTATAATGTTCTGGATCCTTCTGAGGGGCGAACAAAATCAATAGACTAAGGACAAAGAACCTATAGCCATCACTTAATTCTCTTATCAGGGGTGATTTAGGGGAAGAGGAGGATGTTAAATAACTGTAAATCTTTATCTATGACTGGGTGGCTGCTTTATGGCAGCTCCCGCAGCCTTTCTGAGACAGAATGTCCATACCTTCTGTGAGATGCACAATTTATAGCTTTACTACCCTTTGTCTTAAAGAGCAGGGAGACATACCAGGCAGGAAGGAGATAACAGCCACATCGGAGGAAGCTAGGGAAGGGGGAGGGGGGATCGGATTCCATCGTTGCCATAGACATGTGTCTCCGTGACAGCTTTATGGTCCATGAGCCTGGCTTCTATTTTGGGGAGGAGGTGTCCCTCTCCTCCTTCTCCTCGCCCGCTGCCACCCCGCCTCCCCCAACCCACCCCTCCCCGGACCACCAAGAACCACCTTTTCCAACCCCAAAGTCCCAGCACTCACCCCCAAAACCCTGCCCCTTGTGAAATGAGAGAGATTAAAATGTCAGATTTATCTCTACGGCGGTCAGATTTAGCTCAGCTTGTACGTGCAAAGCCCCCCCTCCTCCCCCCCCCCCCTCCCAAACACACACACATACACATACCTCTCCTTCTCACCCACCTAGAGGTCACAAGGAGGACTGTGAAGGAAGGGGGATTAGAGAAGGAGGGAGGAGGATGGTACTTTTTCACCACAAAGTCATGGGGTCCTCTGAACTGGGCAGATGTTTCCTCATATTTTCTCCTTGCGCTGACAACCAGTTTATTGTTTCCCTTGATAAGGCTACAGTGTTCCCAGTAATGGGAATTAGAGGGAGGCGTAACTCACCCAGATACAGGGTGAGACTGAATCAATAGATAATAGGATATTTCTCATGGATGCTAAAGGCACTGTTATTATCGGGGACCATTACAAAGAGTCTGGCCTGTGTTTGGCATTTGTCTGGAGGGAGAACTAGATGTGGTGTGAAGACCAGAATTAGCCACTGCACTTAACTTGAACCCTCTGTCATAAGGGCTACATCATGTACAAATGACCCTTGCAGCATACACTGAGCTTTAATGACAGTTGCTGTTAGCTTGGGACAACTGACTTTGTACTGTCATTGACCTTACACATGGCAATGTGACTGATGAAGGTGTCATGTGATTAATCTCAGCACAGGCCTCTTGTTGGAACTTGGGACAGTTCATGCATTGTACATAGTTGCTTTGCATTAACTGTGTTTGTGATTTTTCTTAAAGGTAGTGAACTGCATTTGAAACCAGGAATAGTGTATTTCAGTATTAACTGCTGCATGGATAAACAAATAAATGACAAGAAAACTGGGAAATGCCAAGGATTTCTCTTTGTTCCATCAGCATGATCAAACAAACAATCAGGTAAAAAGTAAAATCCTGTAGTTTGAAAGCTGTTTTCCACCAGCTGCTAGAAGACGTGTGTGGCCCACAGCTAGAGGTTCTGGCAAGTGTGTATTCGCAACACACAGAAGGATCTGGAAACATTGGTGCCCAGGCCAAAAACACCATAGGCTGTCCCAGTTGTGTTGGGGTAGACATGTACAGTATGTAGATAATAGGACCTCTTACTACACTAAGTGGTTGTAAGGAAGCTGGCAGATACTCTACTTTAATCTACTGTTATGGTCCCAGCTAAAGAGAGAGACAGAGCGATAGAGAGAGAGTAGACAAGAGAAAGAGAGTGTGTAAGAGAGTAAGAGAGCGTAAGAAAGAGTGAGAGAGATTCCCCTGCAGCCCTGGAATATATTAGCAACTCTTTGCGTCTGAGGGGGTGTTAATAATTACTCATTGGAGCCATGTGACACGCTCAATAAATGAAAGTTCCCCCTTAAGTTTTAAAGGCAAATGCATATTGTGGCTATCACTTAGTGTCTACCCTATTCATGTGCGCGCATAATCTATTGTAACAATGTGTTACTCCAACTTAGTAACTAGACCCAGCAGCTCACTACAGCTGAGTGAGCAATGTGCCAATAAAGAAGGGAAAAAAACCTCTGGAGATAAATTAGTGCATTAATGGCCGCACATGTGTCTTCACAAATAATAAATTCCACTCCATCAAGCGGTAATTTAATTATGAATTATGTATTCGACTGCCATGAATTATTTGTGCTCGTTATTAGTTAAATTGGAAGATAGAGTCCAAGCAAAGCTAGGATAATTTAAATGAATACCTTTTTATTTCTAGATAGTTAGATCCAGTTACTGACCTGACACAGACTGATTATGAAAATCTTGTTGTTGCCTTGTTGCTTATTTTATGATTTGTTAACTGACAAATAGTTTTTCAGGGGACGTTGCATGACTTTGTGAGCCATAAAATCTGTTTCTTGAACAGCTGCACATCCAAAGCAATCATTACATTCATGGTGAACACACAATCTGTAATCAAACACATGAAATATCTGTTTTAGATGGGGAGTTGGCGATAATCTTCCAGTTCTGACAACACCACATCTGGAAGATAAATTTGCAGTAATGAGTCACTTCAATATCAAGCACATTGTACAGATGTGGCCCAATGAAAACAAGACAGAAACAGGTGATATTAGATTAACTAATCGTTAGATCACCCTTTTATGTAGATACCGTATGAAGTGTGTGTGTGTTAGCGTGTGTGCGCGCGCATTCATTCTTACCCATCCAGCAAGAAAAGTGACAATTACTTGACTTATGAGAATTTATGGGGCCAACAGTCTCTCATTATCTATATTAAGAGGCCTTTGGCTAAGTGTTGTTTGCCAGAGAAACAATACTTTCCTGGCGTCTCTCTTTTCGGCACACTATAATTTCCCCGGTACAGAGTTTGGAGAGGGATGGGGAAGCTGAATGTAATATGGTTATTTGTGCAGACGTAACAATGGCCTCCAAGGGCGGAGTAAAGATGAAAACACATTAGCGGGGCCATGGTCAGGGAGAGAAGGATCTGTGCATCTCTTTCAGCTGCTGCCATTCATTTCCATCCGAAGTGGGAAAGCAGACGTAGAAGTAGGTGGAGGTGTTGTGACTGGTGG
Source organism: Plecoglossus altivelis (assembly GCA_036571765.1). NCBI lineage: Eukaryota > Metazoa > Chordata > Actinopteri > Osmeriformes > Plecoglossidae > Plecoglossus > Plecoglossus altivelis. The sequence goes on from BROE01000016.1 coordinate 6,493,165, forward strand.
TGCTCGCCGTGGCATTCATTTATCATTCATTCATTTGTTGAGGAATGGGATCAGTTGGTTACAGTTGTCGGCGTGTGTTATCTTGACAAGGTCTCAACAGGTTGAAAATGTAACCCAGAAGACAGGTAGCCTGACTTTGATGGCTGATGAAACACAGTGACAATCAGATGTAAGGTGCATTTGTGTGGGTGCGTGTACGTGTGTGTGTGTATGTTTCAGATTTGGCATTCTGTTAGAGGCTGGCATTTGTAAGCCTCTGCGTCTACAAAGTTTACTGTCTTCACAAGATCACCAAAGATTATTAGAGAGGCCCACAAGCATCTCAAGAACAATGCAAAAAGCTTGCATTTGCCAAAATACAACGGTCAACCCATCCGTCCATAAGATATGTACAAGGATATTCACACACTGGAGTTCATTTAAATTGTGTATCTGAATTATCTCCCGGTAGTATCTTTCTCTGCAAGATTATCTGAGAGAAGGAAGGAATGAGAGAAGGAACAAGAGAGTAGGGGGAGGCAGGAGGTGGGGTGGGGAGAGAGAGAGAAGGAGAGATGGTAAGAAGACTGGGGACCAGAAGTGTGTTTAGGAAGGAGATGGCTGTTAGACAGTTGCTGTCAGTTGGCCCCTTTTGATACCATCAGCTTGGCGCAGGCCTGTCTGTCTCACAGTATGACTGCTATCAAAGACGTACTCAGAGCTGAGACAAGCACGGGATGGAGACAGGGAGCAGGAGGAATTCCACACACATTTCCCCATTTACACCTGGCAAATAAAAGTTTTCAGGGTTTTTTACCATATTTCAGGGGGGGGGGGAAAAAGAAGTCTGTCTGCATGTTGATGAATGTCATGACACTCACCTGCTCTCATTCCAGGCAACATATTGCTAACTGAAAGCCAAAAGTGTTAAAATGATCTGACAGACTATTGGAAAGAGATGGCATGCCTCAGAGAGAACTAATTCTATTCAGTTCTTTCAAATTCGGTCATCTAATGTGGAACAGATATTCACGTCTGAAACTAAGCAAAGCATTGCAAAGACATTCGCCCAGCTGTGTCTTTGATTCTGACCAGAGACAGAAGCCTCAGAGAGCCCTGATTCAAATATTCCCACAGCACACTGTCCGTGCAGCTCTTCTATAGCAGCAGCAGAAAAAGGATGACTGTGTCCAGATCCGATCAACTCCTGCTGGCTGCTTTCCCTCACAGCTCCAGAGGACTAAAGTTCCAGCCAAGACCATGTTTCCATTCTCTTAGCTTGGTCCTGCCCATCAGGTAAATATATAGAAAAGACAGCTCACATTTCCCACATGTGAAACCTTGCTCAACCTTGTGGTCCCTCCCTGTCTGTATTCAATGTGTATCCAACCGTACAAACCGCTGTCAACACTCAGTGTTTGGCCTTGAACCTGCCCTAAGCTATTGAGTTTGCCATACATAAAACATTAAAGATGTATTCAAAAGCGGGTGGTTGTCTGTTTATTGGCACTCACAGTTCTGGAAAGCATTTCCAATCCCTTTCAGGAACAAGACACACATAGTGGGGCAGATTCCTTGAAGACGCTTAACACAGAATAAAAACCATAAAACATAATAATAAACATAACTGGGGCAAATAAATCGGATTGATAATAACCCCGAGGTGGAATTTATGTAAATGCTGTATGAGATAGAGTCTCAGACATAAATAATATGCATAGTCTGAATCAAAGCACCAGCGAGGCACTAACAAAGTCTTATAAACACATCACAACTGCACGGTGAGACAATCCTCATCTCTCTCTCTTTCTCTCTCTCCAGCTTGCTAAGTGCTGCAGTAATGTATTGCTTTCATAACAGCTCGCAACTCGGCGCCACTTTCTTTGGCGGAAATATGTTTCAATCCTTTGGGCAGTGTGATTAAGAATAAAATACTGGGTGCATTACGGTGGAATAAATTCAGATAACCACATGAGCGGCGAGAGGAGTTGGCTGTTCGCTGTTCATGCTTCTCAAGAGAAAAGGCCTCTGTGACAAAGCCAGCCAGTGTTGGAGGTATCCATCACAAGCACACTGTCCCCCTGGCACTCAGGCTAATGTATCACCTTTGGATTACTGTAATATCTGGCTGATGGATGTTTGCTGAGCTAAGGGGACCACAGCCGAGCCAGACGAGAGACTCTGTCACTGGTTGGTGAAAGGATGGCTGCCTTTAGCTCTGAGGATCCCATACCTGGCACCTCTCTCTGACTCTCAGGGCTCCTTGGGGACCATACATCCCCTACTCCTTAGGAGTCCTACTGTGTGACCATGTGTGTTTGTGTGTGCGCGCGTGTTAATAACGACACTGATGCTCAGGGCTGGGGGGCATATAGAGGCTCAAGGGAGCCACTCAGGCCTGCAGGGAGAGGGACTGATAAGGCGACCAGCCATTAATCAAGCCAGATGAAGGCAGTAAAGTTGACTGGAGGAACCCAGGCATGGCCCTAGGTTGGCAGTCAGGGACTCGGAGGGAACCTCTACAACTAAGACACACACACAATGAACACATGCACACACAAACATAAAGGAATGAGGAGATGCGCACAATTCCACGAGCACGCTCGAATCATAAACTCATACTCCAGATACTGTACTCTCACTCCTGTTCACAAACACAGATGCACACACCCGCGCACACACACACACATCATCTGGCAAATCCATCATCTTTATTCCTCCCAGTGTGCTCATATTTTTCGTGTGGCTGCACAGTGCTCGCAAAAATATTTATTTTTGCAGATTTCTTTCCTCGGAAGGAACACAAAGGAATCACACCTCACGCTCTCACTGGCTCATGCCAAAATAATCAATGCTTTCCAGAGAGGGACTTGTGGCGTGACGTGCAAGGAGCAGAGGCAGGAGGGTGCAGACACGGCTCCAGGGCTCCTCATTGCAGATAATAAGTGAGGAGTAGTCCTTGGGTATGTTTTACAGCTATCAAGACTCATCATACTTGACATGCATTCTGGTGTTTACAAAATCGACGCCGTAAAATCCTCCCCAGCTATGGAACTGAGCAGGGAGCGGCGAGTGCACACACACACATGCAGCAGCCTCGATTTCTGTTCAGAGAAGCGTTTTAAAAAGAAAAGACAGCCTTGCTCTCTCTCTCCTCTCCTCTGGCTCTCTTCTGTGTCCCATCTCTTATCCACAGTGCTATTGGCAGCTTTAGCACCTGTCAGCTGACTGACTTCTTGTTCCCCGCGGCTTATGAAAAAATCATGGCTGTTGGGCTTCTGAAGCTGCCTTCCCATCAATATGAATTCACCATGGTCTTCATGGAACATTAGTCCGGGCCCTGTTTTCATACATAGAGTCTCACTCTCTCTCGTCTTGTACGTACATGAGGAAATGAAAAGAGTAAATAGGCCTTTTAGAATGTTACATCCCCTCATGTGTGGAATTTCAGTTGCCTGTGATAGCGACAGTATTCCTATTTGATTTGTTCAAAAAAAGAACGAAAGAACACATTTCTTTTCATAGCGCATGTATCTGCCTCTTTTGACAAAGATCGGCCTGCTCTAGAGTTGAGATAAAATACAACATGTGCTATGATACTTTGCATGGTTTTTCCTGTCCTGTCTTCACAATCCATTGTAGCATGCTATTCCTTCACAGTTTGCTTTCAAAATACACGGTGTGACTGCTGTGTCAATCTAGAGCTAAATGACAATGGCTTTGTCTTGCATGTCCCGAATGCGTGGCGCCCTGTGCCTCTCCATCTCTGTCCTTCTCCATGGCTACCTCTCTATTTCTAATTTCCTTTACAACACGTTGAAAGTCAATTATCTACACCACTTCTCCCTGACATCTTCGTGCTAATACAAGCTGCTCTTGACCTTATGTTTGTGTGTCTTGGGCGGATGGGAGCGTGGCGTCTCCCCCTGATTGGATTAACTTCAGATGTGGTGTGTGTCGGGGTCTATTACACTGGGTGCACTGTGATATCTAGCCTCCCCTCCAGCCACCCTGGCCCTCCCTACCCACCAAAGTCTCACTGTCCACATTCCTCCCCAACACCCACTCCCCTACCCCCTGGGTCTGATATTGCCACACACCACCCCCATCTCTCACACACGCATACGCACTTTCAGGGCTCCCAACATCCATGTATCTCATTCTCATGACAAGCAGCCTGGAGAAACTTGACTGGAGTCTCCTTCTATTGTCCCAATATTTCCATCCGCCCCCTGTTCTTTCCACGCCCTCCCGCAGTACAGAGGGTTGATCTAACTGAAAGTGCTGATAATCAACTCAATAGAGTCCAATTGCCATGGCAAACGAGCCTGAGTCATAATATTATTAGTAGCTCTACAAGTGTGGTAAGGATGGAATTTTGTGCAAGTAAATGTGAGAGTAGGGAAGGAGGAATGGCATCGCTAAAAGTACATTAGTAAAAGAGATATTCTTCCCAAACCAACGGTTAAAGAGAAGTTAAATAGGAATTGCAAAACCCTATACATTCAGTTCCTATGCTTGCAGCATCTATACTGAAGGACTTTGTAGATATAGTATTGGGATTCTTTTAGTGCAGTTGCATGATTACGGTAAAGACGTAGCCAATATATGAGATGAGCATTACAGCTGTACAACTGTACACGTCTGCATCATGATAAAATTCAGTGGATATTTTGCATCCCACAATGCCATTGTGTGTCTTAATACTTGTAATGTTGTTACATTTTTTCCACAGCCTCAACCTGAAATAAATCAAATGTGCCTCAAGAAAATGAGCTGACCAGATTTTTCAGTTTGTGGTAGCAGTACCCCCAGATGAAGCCCCGTACCGAAATTGCAGTGATTCCTGGTGAGACAGACATGGTGTCTGAGAAGCTCCTTGCATCTAGTTGCGGAGTTCTGGAAAATGAGTGGCACACATTGCAGATGACATTGCCAGTCAAAGACATTAAACAGCCAGGAGACTTGCTCGCTTCAAATCCAAAAGCTCACTTCCCTAATTGTTTCTGAAGAAATGACAACCTTTTCTTCCTTTTCTGCACCTTGCTCAAGGTGTCAGCGCCTCTCTTAGCCTGGGCTTCGACAAACCTCGCGTGCCCTGAAGCACTCTCGTTTGATGTTTTTGAAGACTGTCACCTCATTGCGTGACTCCATGGAAATCTGTATTTATTTACGTGCTAGGTTAATAGAAAAGATGCTGAGGTGATTTAAAAGTCAAACAAGCACACCTGCCACTCAGGCCTTGGTTTGTATTGTGGCAGATTCCAGAATTTTTCCAACTAGGGTTAGAGACACAAAAGAAATGATCGTAATGAATTTGACTGGCTTATCCCTAAACAGAGAAAGGTAGATCGACCTACCAATAGACAGAATCTTCGCATTGGGGGATGCTTCATCATAATTTTCCATAACTCAAAGGCATCTTAAAAGTTCAATCTCAACTTTAACAAAATATTTTTCAAGGACGGCTGGAATATAATGCAATTCTTTTTTCTTCCTGATACAGACACTTCAAGGCAGGCAGGGAAAATTGCGCAAAGCTACCCATTTTAGCTTCTACTTGACAGGATTCAATTCTTAATATTTCCCTTCCTCCCTTTAAAGCCACTCCCACAAAAAGACAGTAACGAGTATTGATTGGAGGGGCAGAGTGTGCACAGTAGGTAGACAGACAATTGGCCCATCCAATCACCTGACCAATCATTAGTAAAATGATCAACATCCGCAACTGGAAATTTTGCACGGACAATTTGTGAAGTTAAAGGTAGATTAGCTAAGATTTGCAAACCTAACTATTTTTGCTAGAGTTCAAAAGGATTCAAAGTAAAATATCCCTTCAAAGCCACTTCTCCAAAACACATGAACAAGCTGACTGCTGCCTGAAGGTAGGTCGGCAGACGGACAAGTAGTCCATCCAATCATTGCATTCAGTCTGAATGCTGTCCAATCATTGATGTCATTCAGACCATAATGATTGGTCAAGTTCATTACAATTCTGGGACACCCACAGATACTGGATTGATATCATTTTAATGTCAGACCTTTAGGTTTATTGACTGGTATCTGTATGTGAAATTTGTTTCAGCAAATATGACAGAAAGTGTTTCACAACATCATTATCTACTCTGTCTTTAAGCCACTCAATAAATTGTTAAAATAGCTATAGATATACTGAAATGTGAAATTAGTGATCTGTAAGCACCATCAAAATTCTATTCCTGTTTTCTATTAATTTGTTTTATATTAGTGTAGAGGGAAGATACCTTTGATCATTCGATGCTGATAAATGATATTCAAAGATAATCTAGTCTACCTACAGTAGATTATGCAGAATATAAATAGCCAATCACTTTTGCTAGGACTGGGCCATCTGAAGTAACATAGGTCAGCATGTCTACTGCTCACGGGAAGTACATTTTTACTCTTTGACCGCCCCGCCCCGCCCCCCCATCCCTCACCCCCTGCACTGATATTGATTTAAATGGACAGATTTTTGTTTGGGTTCTTATGTGTCCCCTGTGGGTGCTACTCACTCAGACACCACCTTCTTCTGCCTCATCACCAATCAATGTTCTCAATCATCGCAATCTACATTATGGAAACTTTCAAAGTGAGGATGGATGCTGAACAGCGCTTCTTTACGTGTCCAAAATAATTGCACGATGTTGGCTCTCACCAACAGGCCTAACCTCAGTCCTGCACGGCCACCCAGTTTGAGCAAATCAATTGCAACCCATCTCCAACTGTGTCTGGTGAGATCTCTTAACATGCTTGTCATGTTGAGAAACATAGCTGTCAAATGGAGGACGAATCTCAAGAAGGTCGGATTTCAATTGGTCAAGAAGTCAATTGGGAAGGAAAATAAGGAATGTCCGTCAGTCGTCTTGGCGGACCACTTTGCTATGATTAGCATCACTTAGCATTCATGCATGCAGACCTAATCTGACTGCTGAGACAGTGCTAAACAGACTTCCATTACAAAAGGATGCATTGTGGCATCTCATAATAAACATGAGGATACCAATTCAACACTTGTGTCATTACAAGAGTGACAATAGAGGAACCCTTGCGTGCTCTGTCAGAAGTGAATTTACCAGGACCAACAAAAAAAAACATGTTTTTTAAGTACCACAGCATAGATCCTCCACTGGGGTTCTGAATCTGAGGGGACAAGAGAGAAAATAAAGGTGGACTGGTGACTAGCTAGACAACACTGCCACATGCTGGTGAAATTCTAGATGAATATTACATTGGATACAGAGATGCATGTAAAGTATGCAAACTGGCTCTATAAATTAGGGAATAAGTATAATGTATATTGCCAATACATAGCCTAATGAAACATACATCTGCATGTGTGAATTAATTGGTTTAATGGGAGTCTGTGAATTACTCTGCGTATGTTCATCCTGAACACCGTGTGATGCGTTCGTAGGCGTCAAAACAAGAACGCCCTGAATAATTGTTTGATATTTCTGCAGTTGTAGTCTTGGTGTCATTTATATTTCCTTGCTTGAAAAAAAAGGGTTTGAAGAAACTTACCTCCGAGGTTTTGTGAGTGTGTAGTATTGTGACGTGCTGGCAGCCACAGGCCAGATGAAGGCAGACTTCAGGGGGGTGAGATGCTACAGATGGCAGCACACATCTTTTTATTCCTTAAACAGACACCAAAAGCAGCTGAGGGACCAGGCCCTGTCTGTAGAATGTGCCGGGAACAGTCGGTACTTGGCACAAGTAGCAGAAACAATTAGCGTCACGTATGCAGAGGCCTGAAGCAGCGGGAGGGTGTGAGCCAGTGAGAAAACACGGCATCTTACTGGAGCTGGGAGGACCTGAGTCGAGCAAGGCTGAGATGAACCACGTGCACACTCGGAGGCATCCCTTCTCCGCTTGCCGTTAGAACTCGAAGATCGTAGGGCGTGTTTTCATAGGCAGCTTGAGTCATGGCTCATTTATTTGATGCGCACTTGTGGGCAACGAGGTTTTGTTTGTATCCGTGCAACCGTAATTAGGGAACTGACAGAGGAAGTTTGATGTCCTTGGAGAGACCTCCCATCCCACTCACATCCCCCCCAAATCCTTCATGAACGTGCCTGCTTCCCCATTTCAAAACCAAGAGAAGTTACCATGAGATGAGTGCAAAATAACACCCTTCATGACATACTTTTAGAACTCACACGAGCAGGAATAAACCTGTTAGAGGCCCCAGACACCACTGTCTGTGAATCTGAAGCTATTGGTGAGTGAAGTAGGCCCATTACTGGCATTTGAAAACATAAAAAAATAAGTCGCTTATTTTCCCTTATTAATGAGTTCCTGTAGTTCTTTTATTACGACATGAAACTATGTGTTTTTAGTTCATTTAGTTCAAATGGAACTTTAATATATTCTGGCCCCACAGCAGTGTAAGGGATGTTGTTAAACTATGTACAGTACACTAACCCTGCTGGAGTTTTGTAATGGATGGCAAGATGGTGTGTGCAAAAATGTTGTTTGTGTATTGGTAAAAATTGACTGGTCTTTAAATGTAATTTTTATTTAATCGTATAAAACTATTTGGGCTGTGTTCTCTTAAATAAATAATTCCAATTGGAAAGTAGCCTATTTATTGTGTTTATTTCAATACAGTGGTGTTAGAGTAAGTGCTTGCGTAATTGAAGCATTGAGGAACGTGGGAAAATCATTCCATCAGCCCCTATTCAAACCAAAGTGTGTATCAACATTTATATCTCTGTCGGATAGACCCAGAGTTATAACTCAACAATAATATGATTATAGCTTTAGTCTAGGTATCTGGCTGGGGAGAAACTAGGACAGGGTTCGCATTATAGTGCAGTTTTATAACTGTATGTAACTGTTCAAAAGAAATTCCAGTAAGACTGTATTTTCAAGATGGTAGCAAGATGGTGCAGCAAAGCTAAACTTTTGAGACTGTACAAATGAGTATGTTCAATTGGAACAAAGATGTTTCACAATTTCTGCACACTACCATATCAATATGTAGCTAAAACATTTAGTGCATGTCTACCAGATAGATTTGCAAAATACATAGTTATGTGAACCTGCTACTACCCAGCAACACCTTTATTGTTCAAAGAGTAACAATCCCTACAATATGACGATTAGAGGTTGATAACAATATATTAAGTGTATACTCGTGTATGTTCATATTGTGACACATAATCTTCAATTGGTAAGTGAAATATTCATTTATTCAGGAATGGTAAAATATGTTTTGAGAGTTTACAGGCATAGACTACAGCAAAATTTGAAGTGAAACAATAATGTCTAAAAGTTGAAATTGTCCAGAAGTACGTCAATGTTTACAGGGACACACAAAAAACACATACATTAGTGTAGGTACAAAACTGTAAGATACAAATGAAAGCAAGTGTTTCTAATTTTGATGTCTCAAGATAACTTGGCCTAAGGATTTAATATATAAGCTTTTGCTGACATCTTGTGGTCAAATAACTACAGTTCCACCTGTCATTCTTTTGAGGACTTTTGATTGTCTTCAACCTACTGAATGATTTCTGCTCTTAACGGCAGTCAGTCCACATGACGTCAATTAAGAATTCAAACACACCAGCAGGGCAAAGTGTCCTAACATATTATATATGGACACAACACAGAAGGAACCACTCTGTACACCTACAGTTGTCACACACACAAAAAGCACTCACAGAGCAGACAAATTCCCAAGGATTCCCAGGTAACGAGACTCTAGATGTACTAAAACCTGAGAAAGATATGAAAGATATGAAAGATCAGAATTTTGGGTGTAATAATGTTAGACATATTGTCTTTGAATTAGGTGAAGATCACGTTTTATGACAAATTTATTAGAAAACCATGAAATTCCAAAAGGTTCGCATAATTTTCCTTGCCACTGTATCCTCGGCACCCACAAAGATAGTCCAAAGTTGTTATCCCTGTAGAGAACTTCCACCATCTTTAAAAGTGATGCATCTTCCTTCTGTACAACTGAAGAGATCCTGTTTTCTACAGGACTGTTCCCTGAAATCATTTTTTCTACTGATCTCATAACTGTTTTGTGTATGATTATAATTGATTTTTGTCATAAATTGTTAGGCTGACAGGCTAAAGATAAATTCAATCATATTTGGCATTAACTTTGCGGATGCCTCAAGATTCCTGTACAAGAGCCAAAGAGTCAAAAGTATGTTATTTTGAAAGGGAGTAGTGCTAAAACAAAAGACAGTCATCACACTTAAGAAACAACAACAATAAAATGAAACATTGCATATAGACAGACATTATAAACTTCAATGAATTTTTTCATCACAGTGAGGTCAGCTGCAGCATGAGACCAGGATTATTATTTGCACTTTGAGTTCAAGGTTGAGTTCAAACTAATTGCAAACTTACAGCAAACTAGAGTGCAGACTCTCAAACTAGCCAATAACATAAACCAGTGGCAAAATATAGTCATTCAAAAATAAAATAAACTGTTAGATGCTTGAGAACCTCAATGATAAATTTGATAAAGTTATACTTTTCATCCCACTAATAACATTGTAATAATAGTATAAGACAACAGTTATATAGCAACCCACCAGATTGATTATCCTGGCATAAAACTACAATAACCTGCCCTCTCCTGCCAACTAACACTCAGTCCCTCCAGTTTAAAACTACAGCTCTAGCTTCCCCCTCACTCTCAATGTCTGTAAACATTCTATCAGTCTCCCACTATTATATACACTTAATTACAGGCTCTAGACCTAACAAGACCAACAACATAACTAAAGGAATAGATACATAACACATAAAAACATATTTAGATTCATGAGAGTCTTAACAGGCACCCATACCAATGTTTCCACAAATATGATTGATATCTAACCGAACTACACCTAGGGCTTGTGATTATCATTATAATACAATTTTGAGACTCATCTAGTCGGGACATGAACTTAAACATGAGGTTCCTCAAGAGAGCCTCCAAAGTGCTTAGCCCTGAATCACAGAAGAGCTTACTTGCACTGCTACTCCTGGGCTTTCCTAGCAATATTCTCAGGCAGTCGTTATATGCTACCTGAAGTTTGCGCATGGTCTCCTTTTTGTAGTTGACCCACAATGGGGCTGCATACATAGGGGTTCAGTATGCACGAAACAATCTCACATTCACACCATCAGAGCAGTGATGGAATTTCCTAACTAACATGTTTGATTGAACACACAACATTCGTCTCTGCCTATACATATCTGCATCATCTTCCAACCTGTCATTGATGATATGCCCAAGATATTTTGTACAGTGAGATACACAGAGGGATTGCCCTGATAGGTAAAACATTGGAAAATGCCGTTTCTGATCCTCCTTGGTCCTACAAATCAATAGAACACTCTTTTTTGCATTGTACTTTACATCAAAGTCAACCCCATACTCAGAGCATATATCTAACAGCTGCTAGATCCCAACAGAGCTGGGGGACTTAATGGCCAAATCATCTGCATACATCAGATGGTTCAACAAAGTGTTACATATCAGACAACCTGTCTTACACTTCACCAACTATTTCGACAGGCTGTCTATGTATAGGTTGAACAGGGCTGGAGACAAAAGGCCCCTCTGCCGTACTATTGTTTTTCCAAGCTTGTTACTGAGCCTCATCCTGAGATGATTTATCCCTGAATTGACTCAATATTTCTAACCGTGCCATGACTTTGTGTTTACATCTCTGTATTACTCCTGCAGCACAAGTAGACGATTTATCAGGTGATTGAAAATGAAATACATGGATTATTCATGTTAAATCATTTAGACAATTTTCCAAACATTTACAAATCTAGTACACTTATCGTAATGACTTGAGGACGATATTTATTTATTGCCACTGCTGTTCGTCACAGCTCTCTGGGGTTTCAACACTTCCTATTCCAGAATCATGTCCACGGTTTAACCATGACGAGACTTTCCGATGACATCTATCCTTTTCTTGAGGATCAAGGGAAGAGGTGTCATCTGTTCACAAGAAATAAACAAACTACCTGTCTCATGCACTGTAGGTATATGTTCAATCAACAAGTCAAAATGTGTTTTCATGGATTTGCAAAAGTATAAACTTGTTTACCATGATTTGTTACTTCCTTTGACAACTTGAGTATGATATCGTACATCAATTTATCATCTCTTCGACTCCACTCCCTTTCAATTAATTCCTTCCACTGGGGTTTGAGAACTGTCTTTCCAGACTCAAGTGAATTGATACCTTTAAAATGATCAATAAAAGGCTAGTTAACAATGAAAGCCAGATATTAAATCAAGAGAAGAAACAGCAAAGACAAACACAAGTAGAGAAATGGATTAAATGTTTACTTACATGAAGACTCCTGATTGTCCTTTTCAAAATTCTTCAAAGTTTTTTCCATCAATTCTGAGAGACTGTTTCTTCCTTCCCAGAATGAATTACCCAGCAAAGTTTCAATTATCTCCGTCTGTTTGACACTTCTGTGAAGTTTCCCTTTGTGTTGGACACTCA